>JADDOH010000295.1:0-224667 GCA_016648135.1 Agrypnia vestita | reverse complement strand
GGGTATAAGAACATACGGCTGTTACATCTCCAACATTTTCTTGTCCTGCGGTGTGATTCTGAAGCCGCCTGTGCGTACCCTGTCCCCTCGCGGACCAGCGTCAAACTGGTTGTGGTGTATCTCGGAGGATGCGCGATGGTGTTACCAGAAGAATAATTGCAATCACTCGCCACTATATTATCTCGTAAATTCCTGGAGACCAGGTGCGAAATACAACTGATTTATTATTCAAACATACGTGTTTATCCACATTTCATCGTTATGATGATGCATGTCTTTGTGTATGTTACATGATAAGGGTGTTTACTTTTGGAAATCTTAAATGTAAATCGTTCAAATATTATTTGTATTGTCTATTTCGCATTTCAATCTTAATTGCGTGAAAATATCGCGCACTTGACGCGCTACTGATTGTTAATATTTCTACGTTTATGTTAATTGTCTAGATTTCGATATAATAATACTACTTATTGCAAAGGTTTTTATGACGGTTCCGTCATTTTCCCCATTTCCGGAAAATTTTAAAACATTTTCAAGAATTCTAAATAGTCTAATATTTAATATATCTTGATAAAAAAAATTATCAAGATATATTAAATATACATAGACGTCTCACAGAGATGAAATTATATTTTTATGGGAATGTAGGCATTGAAGTCTTTGGGTGTTTGTAGGGCTTACGAACTATCGTACGGCTGGCTTATGCGATCACTTTACACAATGTAACGTTCAAAATTTCCATCCATAACAGAATACCACGTCTATCAAATTTTTGGAAGGTGTATATATATTTAAATTTTACAACCTGTTTCATCGATCTATGGAGAACCAGGAACACTTCAAGAAGAGCCTAAAAACTCATTTTTCGAAATGTCGCACCTGTAAAGCGCCCTTGAAGCGTCTCTTACGCAAAAATGGCGCTATATAAATTAACATAAACATAAAATAACATATGTGTTTTAATAATCATTAGCGCGACCGGCAGCCAAAGCTTTTAATTGCCCTCAATTAACCACAGATGTCACGAAATGGGGTATCTGCTTTTGATTGGAATATTTAGCAATATCCTTTGCATGTGTAATCAGATTCCTCCGAATTATTAGCATTACATAGAATACTCTCTTTAGAAAACTCCTTTTTAGACCAGTTTTTTTCATTCAGAATACAGTACTGGGTTTTTGTCGCAGGTATATTAGTCAAGATATATTATAGATGTCTCACACAGACAAAAGTATATTCGTTATGGGAAGTAGGTATGGAAGTCTTTGGGTGTTCATAGGGCTTATGATCAAGTGATCACTTTACATAATGTAATTTTCACCATTTCCACCCTTGATACAGTACCGCGTCTACCAAACAGACGGACAGACAAAGAAATTATTAATTATGTCTGTTACATTTCACTTTTAAATAAGAGGACAACTTTAACAGACCGGCGTGTACTAAATTCTCGTTTTTCAACTTTTGCCCTGAATTAAACCTAATTGCGCTCGCAACTCCTGTTTAATTTTACTAGCAAGCCCGGCAGCGCTGCTGCGGACGAAAATAAAATTACGGTAAAAAAAAAACAGTTTTCGCGTATCCTCGTCGTCGGCTTTAATTACATATTGAAGGCGCCTATCTCTGCTTCCATCTTATGCGCTGGCTTTAATTAATTTAAAATCTCGTAGTTACCACTTTTGTAAATTGGACTTTCGATTATTTATCGCCTTTTAAATTTTTCTCCGTATTATATTAAATTTGGCGCAGTTATTTGAGGGATATCTTTATAATTAATGTTTTGCTTTTGAATTATATTTTTACATCGTTGAAAAGATCTCATTTAGAGGTTATACTGCACCTCTTGAGAGGTGAACGATGTTCACGCCCACACAGTCGCCGACCGGTACTGCTCCAAGCAAATCGTTGCCTCTCCTGAATAAAAATATAGTCTATTGATAGGAAAAAGTTACGTCCAATATTCTATTCCGATAATGTATAATGTATTCATTATAAAGTAAGTTTTTGTTAGAGAATAAAAATAATCTCTAATAGGTCGACCGCAGTCAAAAGACCATTCCCTAGCTTTGTCCGGTAAGAAGAAAGCCGGGGAATGTTGCCTGGCAAGCCCGTATTACAAGCCTCAATATGATAATCCAAATAAATATATATTTGTTAGTTTAAAAAAGGTTACTTACTCACTAGAAAAACTTCTTTTGTATTCATTTTTTGCATCGTAACAACACACATATTTTTTGCGTTCATTATTTTGAATGCGGTCTAGCTATAATAACCGATGCTATTCTTACTACTTATTACTTTTAGTCACTAGCTGTAACCAGTCAAAAATAACGGTGCTTTTACATATGGGTTCCTTAAGTATTTATTTATTTTTAAAAAAGGAAAAAATGTTTTTATAAAATAAGTTACGGACGTTACACGAAATTACGGGGGCAGACTGACAGACGAGGAAATTATTATAATTGGGATGATCAAAACCAAATATTTGTTGTAGACCTGGCACATTTATGGTTTATTCTGTTAAATATGTAATTCGAAGACGACCAAAGAGCCAAGCAGCAAGCAGTCCTATTGGCTGGCAGCAAGCAGGCTATTGACCACAGTATAACCGCCCGCCGGGCCTAGCAGCAGACAATAGACGAGTGCCAATTCCAGATCCAAAATCAATTATGTTTCTATACTGAATTATTCATTTTTGAGCGAGTTTATTCTAGTTAGAATTAACAAAGAAGAGAGACCCACTATACACCAAAGGCCGTTTTATGAGCAGTAGCTCCCATATCGGCCCTACAATTTCGCCATGCGATTCAGCATTTCTTATGCTAAAGTGGTCAATCTAACTAACTAACCAACCATCACGCCGTTTCCCGCAGGTGTAGGCAGAGAGGATAGAACGCCATATTTTTCTATATTGGCACACCACTTTTGCTTCGGCTACATTTATACATCTTCTCATGCAAGCTCTACGGTAGTTGAGGCTTTTAACGGGGCCATCCTCCAATATTGTATATATTTGTATAGTATTTGATCATGCCAGGTCTTTCGCGGACGCCCTCTATTCATTCCTGTTGCCTTCGACACTCGCCCCATATATTTTCTTAACCAACCTCTCCTAGCTCGTACGTTCCACATGACCAAACTATCTCAGAACTCCTTTCTTTATTCTGTCTACCACAGTACAGCCAGTATTACATTCAATTCTAATTGGTTCATTCCTCAGCCTATCGACCAAAGATTTTCCACACGGGCGCCTCATTGACCGCATGTCCACCGCATTCATTCCTTTTTTGCCAATTCCAGAATTCACTTCCATACATCTGAGTTGGCACCAGAGCGGCGTTATGTACCGCTATTTTTGCTTCTTTTGACTGGTTCTTATTGGCCATAATGGCATTCAGAGGACTATTAGAAGTTAACAAAGTGGTTACTAAATGTAGGTAGACTTCAAAACGAAAGCAATGTGTCAAATTTGCCAGCTTAGATTCCATTGTAAATTGCTTGTGTGTCTATTATAATTCAAATACCTTCTCTAAATATGATGTAATTTTTTTTCTCTATGTGATGTGAATTATAAAATGATTTGTTTTTATCTCTATCTGAAGTGAATATGTTAAGTTATAATTATTACACACTTATTAAACACTAATTATTAACTAAATTTCAAAAAAAGTACAGATAGTAAGCAACTACCTTTGCCTTTTCTATGTAATAAATAATTTAGATTAAATAAATAAATAAATAAAAATAAAAATTTGTTACCCGCAGTCACTTTCCTTTCGATATCTTTCTCATCCTTGCCGTCTCTACCGTCCGCCGTATCGTCTTATCATCCCCGTAATATCGAGTACCGTAAACTCACGTGAGTTTAAGTAGCGCGATTTTTAAGTAGTTTAAGTAGCGATCTACTTAGAATTAATTGTCTTGCAGTAAATCGCCCCTTTGGTGTTTTTGTGTGTGACGAGTCGCTGATGGACCGTTGCAGCTGCCATCGATCGTGTCGCCCGGCCCGTCACGGCCCATCTCGCGGTCGGCCTGTCAGCTTGGGGAGTCAGCACCGCTACCACGGGGCTGTCAGAGCGGCCGCTTGACGGCATCTCAATTAAGCGGACCGTCTAATTCTAGAAGATCCGCTTTAGAAGTCACCATGAATGATGGAATGGACTCTCGGACACATTAATCAGGGACGCTTTAAGCATCTGCTGTCTAAGCTTCATTTGCCTTAACCCAAGAGATAATCAAAATCGGTGCTTTAATTCGTCTTTAAAGACAGTAATGGCATTTCCTACCACAGTACATAAACCACCAATCCACACACACAGACGTGGCAAGAATGCCGCGTAAGTAAATCGAGGCGCAGCAGGGTTTACACGGGCCTGCTATACAGGTCACTGTACCTTCAGCAATACCTACATACACAGCTAGACTTCAATAAAGTTCTTTGTTCGCAAAATATAAAAAGCAACCAACGCCCTATACGGTCGTGTCAGTCTCCCAGTAGGCGCTAGTCCATCGAGTATCTTTCATTGTCTTTGTAATCGTTCTTGTGATTGTTTTATCGAGCGAATAAAATCATCAAACATTTCACGACTTTGGAGAATCCCACCAAGGACGGGTGGTGACCCTAAAAGGTAACTTCTCCAAATACATTATCCTCAACCAAAAACCCCCAAACAGTTCTTAAAATATTTCAAATTTGGGATTCAACATACCGCTAGTAATATCTATTGATGGTTAGCTTTTATATTTATTTTTATTATTATATTATATTTATAACTAATTTATAAAAGGACACAATGCCAAACATTTATCTGAGAGATTGTTTCTTACTGTCGATCTGTCTCTTTTAGGCAACCCTGGGTCCGAGGAGGCTAAGGACTCTGCCTATATTTTAAACAACAACCTGTCCTAGGACGCCTTTTAAGTGGTTACACTACCTGAGGCATTAAAAAAATTGACGTAAGATTTTTTATTAACAAATTATTATGAACATTTCAAAATGGCGAAGTTATGTGCTGTCCCCCAAATGTCTTTCGTGACGAGCGCAGCTGATGGAGATAATCATATCGAAAGGGTTTGAACGAAATGAAAAAGTTAATTAATTTCTTGTTAAATGATATAGCACAATGAGAAAAAATGTGCAAATGAAAGCTTCAAAATAAATTAAATTTTTGTCATAAAAAAAATATGTCCAAAATTCGTAAGTAGCAAACAGTGCATTTAATAAAAAAAAAATCTAGATATGCATCGTCGATAATGTTATATGTTAGATGTCTGCAAAATTTGAATAAAATTGTCCCGTTAATTTTTGAGGTATTGCTTCTAGCATCCCGAAAAAATGCAAAATAATAATGAAATACGTTTTTACCTACCTCGCTAGTTTAAATTTTTAATGGCTGATGACTTAAATTTTCGATGCAAGATTAAGCAAAGAAAAAAACATTTTGTGAACGTCCTCCCTAGTACGTCGTTTAAGTATTTCTTTTCCTGAACTGGAACTTCCATGTTGCAACGCCACAAGCATTTTTAAATCATTAAAATCAAATTGCACTTATTCTTATCTTTCTTGCACGCGTTGAATAACCATTCTATCAGTATTTCGGTAGGCAGTCTGTTAATTAAAATATTATTTTTCGAACTCAGCATTTCTCGTCGCTATTTTTGAACTGGATCGTTTTCCATATTCCTGAAATAGCACAGAAACTTGTTATTCACCAGTGCTTTCCACTCTAATGAAACGTCAAGGAAGATGGATTCACGATTTAGTTTGTAAAATTGAATATGAAGTAAATTACGAATATTGAATATCTGCATAAACTTTATTAATACTAATTCAAATAATTACGTGTTTCTTCATCCCTCAATCATAAAAATAATTTATATTAAAGGAAACACATTATTATTGTGAATCTGTAAGTTCAGAACACAGTTCAGTGAATTATTAACAAATTTAAAAGACATACAGGAAAATCAAATTAACCAAAAAATAGCTGCCACCGGCATTTGAACTCCATTGTATCCGGAAATGGCGCGTTATCCAATTTCGCCACGATTAAAATTATTAATATCGAATTAAAAAAACTAAGTAACGTGTATAAACTACATTATTTGTTTGTTTTTGAACGCGAAATGACGCACAATAACTTCCGTGAATTAAGGGGTAATATCTACCTGGACCTTTAAAAAAAATCGATTTTTAAATTTTTGCATTTTCTTAAAGCTTGAGAATGTCTGGTGAAAATTTCAAGCAAAAATTCAAAAAAATAATTAAGTTATAGCTGATAATAGTGGCATCTCTTTGTTGATTACGCGCCGTGTCACACGGCGCCGCGCTACACGCAGGTACCTGCCAGTCGGGCTCTTTCATAATAGGAACGTTAGCCCTATTGTTTGTGAAGAGTTCTCTATGATATGGGAATTCTAAGCAAGATGGAGGACTTATATTATGGACCTGGAATCGACAATTTTATGTAAGTTGAAAAATTTCGCGATTAATTCATTGCTCAATTTTCAAATGCGTTTTCATAAATACAATAAATAATAGATTAAGTATGTAGGCAAACTATAAAATAGAAGATAAGTTAATTTTTGTTTTGTATATATATAATTCACGAGCATTAATTAATATATCAACTGTCAACAGAGCTATATCGATTACCTAAGCATTGCGATATATGTACCTATAGGTGAATTCATAGCATATTACCGAAGTTGGTGCGCTTGTAACCTTGTAGTTTATTAAGAATTTACTTAAGTTATTATTAGTATGAAACGCGAGTCAATTTGGTAAATTATTAGATACTTTTTTTCAGAAATATTGTTCATGGATAACACCGTACGCCATCGTTAATTATTGTTTTCTGTTGAAGGGGAGATATGAACATCTATCGCAAATTATGATTTCTTTTTAAAGTATTGTTAACGTCTCTAAAGTTGGGGACTGTTATTTATTTAATTCCGTCATAACTGGGAACCTAGTTTATAAAGTTAATTCATTCTTAAAGTTTATTTCTCGCTACGCTTTCAAAATAAACTTGTTAAGTTTTTAATCGCGCGCCACGAGAAGTGGCCATTGTTGTTTAACTCTCAGAAAAGTACAATTATTATTCCTGTTTTGGAAAGTTTTACGAAAGTTTATTGCACGGGGGTCGTGACTCGTTTGACAAAATCATTGAAATGCACAAATGTGCATTTCAATGATTTTGAATTGAAATGCACCCTTGCAAGCCTGACATTTCGCAATTAAAAGTTGTTTCTTGTTATTTATAATAAATGTATATAATCTCATTAAATACTTGTTGTTTAATTTACTTTGTTTGTGTCAGTTTTGTTGTGACTTAATTGGATTAGGTACTGATTTTTTATTTATTTATTTGTTTATTAACGTCCTACAGGGCTTTTACAAACAAATAGGTAAACTGTACATTTATATAATGGATAGTTTAAAGAAAATAATATTAATGACATAAAGTGGAAATCAAATACTTAAAATACAAATAGAAATATATAAAGATAAATATAATATAAAATAAAAAGCAAGTATATAACAAGGCAGAAGCATAAGGAAAACATAATATTAGGTCCTTACATATGAAATTGGTGTTTTGCCGTACTGGCAAATTTGATCTCAAATATCTTCTCTTTGGTTAGGAATTCCAAATCCAAATTTATACAACTATTTACTCATGTATTTGTGTTTTGAAAATTATAATTCATTTGTTTTTTCCTCAATTGTTTTTTTCTTTGCGTCACTCAGTTTACAAAATGAAAAACTTGAAATATCGCGTTATTTACGAGTTCGAGTTCCACCGTGGCACCAATGCTGCAGAAACGGCTCGAAGGATTAATGATGTGTATGGCGACGGTGCCGCAAAAAAAAACATGGTGCGTTTTTGGTTCCAACGTTTTCGTTCTGGAAATTTCGACCTGCAGAACAAGCCCCGTGGACGGCCGGAGACCAAAGTTGATAATGAAGAATTGAAGGCTATTGTGGAAGCGGATCCATCGCAAATCACATCCGAGTTAGCTGCAGGCTGCGGTGTTAGTGATAAAACTGTTTTAATCCACTTGAAGCAAATTGGTAAGGTGAAAAATCTTGAAAGGTGGGTACCTCACGAATTGAGTGAAGCAAATCAACAAACGCGCGTTGACTGCTGCGTTCCATTACTCAAACGGCACAATAATGAAGGGATTTTAAATCTTAAATCTGGCCATATGATTACGGCAGATGTCTATTGTCAGCAACTGCAAACCATGATGGAAAAGCTAGCTGCTAAACAACCGAGGCTGGTTAATCGCTCTAGGCCACTGCTGCTTCATGATAACGCTAGACCACACACTGCACAACAGACGGCTAACAAATTAGAGGAGCTTCAATTGGAATGTCTAAGACATCCACCGTACTCTCCGGACCTTGCCCCAACAGATTACCATTTTTTTCGAAATTTGGATAACTTCTTGCAAAGGAAAAAATTCAACTCCGATGGGGCAGTCCAACCCGCCTTCAAAGATTTTATTGATTCCCGTCCGAATGGTTTTTTTAGTAAAGGGATCGATGAACTTACCTATGAGATGGCAAAAGTGCATAGATAGCAATGGTACATACTTTGATTAAATAAAAATATTATAATAAAAAAAAATCGGCTTTATGTTCCTCCCATACTAAACGCAATTTCATATGTAAGGACCTAATATAATATAATAAAAATTTTAAAAATAAAAATAAAAAATGTAGAGTGAAAAGCAATAGCACAAGCTAATAGTCATAATATAATAAAAATGTTACATAACAGTTAGTTATCTCACTCAACCAACAATCAAAACAAATAGAAATCAATTATTTAAGTCCAATTTGACAAATATTAATCTTTCAATCAGGGTTCGAGGATATATATCCGCGGATATATATCACGATATTTATATCGCGATATTTATGGCTTACGAGTTAAAAGAAAGGGAGTAATAAACTGGATCATTTTTACTCCCTTTATATTAACTCGTGGCGTCTGCTTGTCTTCTTGTCTGACGAAAAAACTTTGGATCCATTTTAAACCCCTTTCCCGTGATCCAATCGAGCTGAAACTTTGCAAGCAGACTTGTGGCGACGATCAAGAAGATCTATCAAAATTTCGTTAAAAAAAAAAAATTATTGGATTTTTCAAATTTTTAATGGTTTTTTCATACAACTTACTAAGTTTTATGAAAATATTTCAACGCGTCTGGTAGAGACGGAACCTGATTATAGTGTAATTTTGGATTTTCGGAAATGTTTTATTATTCCCTTTCGTAGCGTCGCTCGACTGAAGCCCAACGCGTAGGTTAAGCGCCAAACCAGTTCCCACTAGTAAATGAGAAAGGGAGTATAATAAAAACTTGTTTTTTATGGGTTAGTTTTTTTAGAATCTTTTCAAAATATTTTCTTCTCCAAAATCACTTATTCTTTAATAATGTCATCATGCCCATGGTCCCTTCCACGGAATAACTCGTAGATTTATCAGAATAATAAACATCTCCCGCAGGACGTTCGTAGAGTTTGTTTCCTGGCAGGGAACGCGATTGAGAGAGTTTTAATATTTAAATGGCCCAACTGAACGAAGAGGCAGGTAGGCTCAGATGCGCCGAGGATCTGTCCCGCGGGGACCAAACCAGTTCCGCAGGGATCCCACCTGCGGTCTCCGCTCTCGGCAGACGAGCCCGGGACGCTGGACAGCTTATTGTAGTGCTTCCATCATCGTTTATTCCCGCCGGAACTAATTCACCGATTCTCGGAACGACTCGAGCGAGTTGAACTTACACCAATATTTAAATTGCAATAAAAATGATACGCTTCAAATAAAAAAAATAAAAATGAATGGATTCCTTTTTTATTTTATAAATTGAAGTAATATTTCTGGCGTATACCAGTGTAATGATAGAAATTCGGATGAATTCCATTAGACAAGATAAAGTATATAGCTAAAAAACTCCAAAATCAAATATAGATGTCTCATTTAGCGACGTCTGTGGTCATTCAAGAGGAAGGAAAATGCTTTGTGGCCTATCATGGGTGGAAATGGCGAACGTTATATATGTGTAAAGTGATCACTTAAGCCAACCGTACGATATGTCGTAAGTCCTATGTACACCCTTAAAGACTTCTATACCTACTCTCCCTTAGTAAAGAAATATACAGTTTCGTCTCTGTGAGACATCTATAATATACATTAATTGATTCCATTCTGATCATTAAATTCAATGAAAAGCATTAACTTTGTTAACTCTTTCTCATTAGAATTAGTCTCGAGAGTAAAAAATCTCACCGACAGTGAAGCATTAATCTGACTGCTTTTAAATATAGAATTTTTACATTGATTGAGTTCAAATACAAATAAATAATTGGTTAGCTACTGACAAAATAAGCTGAAGCTACTGCTGCGAGGGTGGTTGTAACGGAAATATTGAGAGAAGAGAAAAGTTAGTAAAAGTAATATAGTTAAGAAAATTAATACCCGAGTATTCAAAATGATTCATTTTATTACCCTTACGCACGACGGGATGGAGAAGTTTAATAGTATATTAATGAAAATAACAATTACTATCTATGATGTGGTTCGAAAATTCTGAAAAATTATTACTAGTTAGACAACAACGATGTTCTTTTAGTCTAATGTTGAGATTCCTAGAAGATTGACCGAATAAGAGATTCTGTTACCAGCTGTTAAGTTCTAAAATAATGTAATTAAACTCACATAGAGGTAACAGAGTTTTTTTTTCAACAACAACTAGAGCGCATGACGCGTTATCGTCTCCAAATTTCAGAGAACCGATTTAAATAAAATTAAGGCAGACTAAGCGTAGCAAGAAAAACACATGAATCGAAATACAAATTGGGAAAATGAAAATATGTTTTCTTTAGAACGCGCGTGGTGTAATGTTACTCATTGTTGTAACTTACCGGACTGCCGTGGTGAAATTCCATAACGCGCCATCCCCGGATACAATGGAGGTCCGTTGGTTCGAATCCCGGTAGCAGTTAAAATATATTTTCGTTAATTCGATTTTTCTGTATGCCTTTTCTAATTGATTATATGATCTAATTGAATAATGATTAATAAAAATTTGTTTGATAATTCACAGAACAGAACTTTAATACAATAATAATGTGTTTTCTTTAATTTAAATATATATCTGCGTAAAATTCGTGGTTCAGTGTACTCGCTGCACGCCCCTGATATCATCCACCCATTGCTAGATGATGAAAGTCTTCCCTATGCTCTTTCGTTTTTTATTTATTGCACCCTATAGACATTTCTATTTGTCTACATATCCATTATTCTTTTTCATATACAAAAATATGAAAATAAAGTAATTGGTGTACCAATTTATTTATAATCGTAAGTATGTTTTTTATTCACATTTTGAACAGTCACCTCTCGCGTCAAACGTAAAATTGCCAATAAAATTGTATCTTATCTTATACTAACTGTAACCCGTCAAAAATGACGGAACATTGGCTCGCGTCTTTGCTAATCCCCAATATATATCTATTGCATCTTTTTAGCGATTTATGGAGAGGCGGCCGTTAAAACATCCGGCCGATTCGGGTTTGGTGGCCCGGGGTTCAAGCCCCATCTCCAGCCGTGAAACCGAACGAAATTACAGACGTTACACGAAGTTGCGGGGACAGACAGACGGACGGACGGACAAACAATGAAATATTTATGTTTGATCTAACAAAATCGTCATAATCGTCAATATAGTCAGCGCAGTACAACGACGTTTTTACACATGCTGCATTGTTCTACGATCGCAAATCAGAACCGTCGCTGTACCGACTTCGTTATAACGACGGTTAAATTAACGAGAAAAAAGACACTTTTTATTTACCATAAGATGGCTCCTTTTTTTTTCACTTTTTAACGATCCAAAAAAGTCAATATGGAATTTTTTGCACATCCGTCATTGTTCTACGATCACGACGAAATCTTGAGGCAAACATAATCTTTCTGTACTTTTAATTTGGTTCAATTCGGTGGATTTTCAATATCATTTTTGACAACCCTTATAGACATGTTCGTCGAACACTCTGGAGCTATTGCATTCGGCTATGAATTAGTTTACATTTCTCATCAGGTTTATAATTAAGTCTCATTCAGGGCCGCGTAAAGTCAAATTCTGTATAATAAAACCATCCCGGATAATAGAAGCCCGCCCCTTGCGCGGCCGCTCTCTTTATTGTCATCGTAAGAAATAATAACTGCTAATTGATAACCGCGTGTCTTCGGATGCGAGCCAACCTATCGACAAATCAATGACTTCCTTTATTAGCCTTGCAAAATTAATAACTTTTAGCCAGTCCCAATAGATAAATCTTAGCTTATACAGTGTATGTTAATATTTTTTCAACCACAAAAAATTTCAAATCTTAACGGTCAACTTTCATCCACGCCTCATTTGTTAATTCTTAAGTGTATCGTAGATATGTATAATTATTTAAAATATATGTATATATGATAGATATATATATATATATATATAATATATATATATATATATATATATATATATATATATATATATACACGTATGTATGTATATACATATGTGCTTGAACAACTTCACTCAATATACAGGATGTCCCGTATCTCGACTTCAAGCCGAAATCGGATGATAGGCCAAGTCATGTATTAAAAATTATAAGCATTTTAAAAAAAAAAAAAAATAATCTACACCCTGTGACAGTCTTTTAATTCCTGTTGCTACAAATCTTTATTTTTTAATTATTTTTTTTAATTATTATGTAATCCTAAATAATGCTTCTATGTACTTTCGTCCAAAATTCAAAGCCACCTGCTCCAGCTTGGAAGAAAATGTCAATTTTTGACCAAACCAAGTATTCCAAATCAATACTTTGCCCAGTTTTAACTGACTGTTTTTTTTTTTTAATATTTTTCTGATAACTATTATGACTTGGTCAATCACCCGATTTCGGCTTGACGTCGAGATTTGGGATACCCTGTATATATATTTTTTAATTTATATAAATTATCAAAACATTACTGAAAGTCTCACAAAGACGACGAAGCTATTCATATTGGATGCGTGTATGGAAGTCTTTATAGAGTTGCCCAGGGATTACGACCTGTATGAGCTGGCTTAAATGATCGCTTTACATAATGCAACGTACACCAATTCCACCGTTATAACATCCACACATTATCAGTATTGTATATGCAGGGTGACTCATAGCTAGTCGCAAGAACTTTACGGGTGGATTCCACAAAAATCAATAGTTATGGAGGTATGCAATATCAAATTTTTTTTTTTTTTTCAATATTTCTGATTTATTTTATGCAAAAAGTTGAACTATCATTACAGTACCTATATCGATTATGAAAAATTCATTCGCAATACGACTTAAATAAAATTGTAAAAACCTTGTAAAAATTCATTTTTCATTTTATTCGACTTGTATTAAAGTGAATGAATTTTTCATAATCGATTTAAGTTCCTTTAATGATAGTTAAACTTTTTGCATAAAATAAGTTAGAAATATTGGAAAAACAACTCATTAGCAAGTCAGTAATCCTCCTGTAAAGTTTTTGCCATTAGCTATGGGACACCATAAATCAGTTTCTTTTATATATTCGATTGGACTATGCCAGAAACATATATACTTCTTTCCCATGACATTTTATACCTAAGTTTCGCAGCTGGTAATAATATGTCTATATTTTTTAATGTGGAATATTTACTGCTCCTCTAAAAACTCTAGTAGTGACAAATTTAACTCAACGTGTGTGCATTACAATGATTCTATTCCTTATGGTGTCATCTCCTATCGGAGGTCGGCGATCATTCTTGTGATTACGATTTTATTTACCGCCACACGAAACAACTCAATCGAATTACACTTATACAGTCCCTCAAGTTACGCAGTCATAGGATGCGACGTCTTCGTACGCTTCTTTTACCACTTATTTTCCCCTGGATGATGAGTTGGTTTATACTGTATTTTGGTCCTCCCATAATATGTCCGAGATACTCCAGCTTTCTTGTCTCGATAGTTCGCAGCACTTCTTGTCTTTTTCGATATGCCGGAGGACTTCAACATTCGTCACCTATCCACCCAGGAAACTTTCAATATGCATCTATTGAGCCTCATCTCAAAAGCTTCGACTTTGCGTTATAATGATAAATTTAGTGTAAATTAAAATAATCATATTGCACCACAAATTAACTGCCATATCAATTCAATAATGTTATTGTTGTACTATTGTAATAATAAAAAATTATTTAATAAATTTCACCTACACGTTTTACCTACATATAACACCCTGACGATGAAAGATATTTCCGAAACATGTAGGTAAAATTTATCAAATAATATAAGTAGATTTATACAAATACTATAATCAATATTTTTTTAAATTTCAATCTACAATGTTGCTGAATTAATTGAAAAAAAAAATCTTCCATTCTTTTTTAGTGTTGAAATGTTAACTTTTCAGTAACGTGGTACGGATATACTAGGTACTAGTGATGATGTTTATTGCTTATTCAAAAAATAAAGCATCACTCCTACGTCTTCCAGCAATGTTCCGCCTAATAACACTGCAGCCTGCGGTTTGCTGCACGTGACCGTATTTGTTTTGGCTTCACCGACCGCAGGACGTGGTCGGGAAGGACTCTCGCACCCAATAATCATTCCTGTCGAAAATATTCCAGGAATAAAAAACGTAACATACATATCACAAAATAATTTTAAGCGAAGCCTGTAAGAGACCTACACTTTCAAGCATCGCTGAATAAAAACTAGGGTTGCCTACCATCCTTCAGTCTTTTAAATGCCATGAGCGTGCTTACGCGCCAAATCATCTTCGTGATTACACGCACTTTTCGACCTTGCAAAGACAGTTTGTGGACGATAATTCCCACCATATTATAGACAATTAAACCTTACAGTGTTGTACTGAAACCTGTCACTAACCCGCGTGGTAATACAATTTTTAAATCATGTGGCATTTAAAAGATTAAATTAAGTAAAGAAGACAAATTATTGTTATTTTATCGTGCGTCTTTCCTTGATTTCTTATTATTAAGAATAAACACAGATTATGATTCAACAAGAAGTAATTTGGCCAGTAATTTTCGGTTAGAAAATAAAATAGATTTGTTAGCACAAAACTATCTCAAAATCGACAACAGGTCTCTCTTAAATATTGTTGAGCTTTCGTGAAATGTTTCTAAAAATTCTATACTCTCTATCAAGTCTATGTAGCCTGGTGACGGCCATGGTCAGTGAATGTGGTAGTTTGTTCTCACATTAAAGAGTTAAGGCTGTTATTGCGGTCGTTAGACATTTTTAACTGTAAATGGTTACGGATATTTTATACGAACCGTATGTTACTCCGAGAAACGATTCTCGACGTTTCGTTGAATTCGTATTCAACGTCATCAGGAGGACGACCTGTACCCGCGGAGGCTAGGGGCGGACTATATAATATCCATAACCATTTACAGTTATGTGGGTTCAGTGCGTAAGGCGTGCATTGTTTCGTTGTTAAGTTTACGGACACGCCTCTCTCGTATCCGTAAACTTAATACAAAGAAAATTACGCAGCAGTATTATGCACTGTACCCACACTAACCCAATTGCAAGGTTATATGAAAAGACCCATAACTACGTGTTGGCCACATTGTCTGTCAGATAAGTTTATCTGGTTACCTTTTTATTTATTATCTTCTGATCTTATTTAGACCTCAACACGGTTAAGATTTGATCTGCTTTATTTTTAGTGACTATATTTAATTTAATTGTTGTTATATTAGGGCTGTTTTTTTTGATCAAGAGTAAGAGTCAAGAAAAAAGCATAGATTTTTGTGTTTTCCACCGACAAAAAACTTGCTTTTTGCAGTATTTTAAGTATTTTACTTAACTACGCTTTTCGATATAATATAACGCCAAAATCTTCGGTCTGACATGCGACTCTCACTTCTTTCACATCTGTACCTTTTATCATGAAAGCTCGTTGATTTTAGACTTCTAACAGGGCCATCTTATAATATTTAGTAATACCTAGATGGCTATTTCCGGTTCCATAAAAACAAATTTCTTTTGTACTATTCTCCCTATTAATTTGTTCTCCTTGATAAAATGTTAACACTTTCTTAATCCTCTTCACCATACTACAGTCTGCTTTGTATCAGTAATAATTGGATTTGCTAGACGTACTCCTGGGCGACATACTCTGCAATCAGAATTCTAGAGAATCTTGTACGATGACGATTTTACAGTCTGTACAAGGAACTCAGGTAAAAATCAATGCACATAAAAATGAGTTTGGACGGGACACCTGCAACGAATGCATTATTCACGAATCTGAAAAAGGATTCTCAAAGGAAATCCAGGGGGGAAAAGACTAATTGGAATACACGGTTCCGCTGAAGAAACAATATGAAGAAGAAGGATGCCAAGGATCTGCTGCTGGTGAATAAGAGAAAGCAGTTTAAGGCTGTAACATCGTTCTAAAGGGAGAAAAAGCATCATTTTCCTACACTATTTACATAATTACATGAACTCTACTTTTCATTAATTATTATACCTCCGCAAACAACTTTAAAAAATATTATAGAGTATTTGTTAGTTTTTATATTATTTTTATCAATATAATTAATAGTAATACTAGGTACTTTGTTTTCAACACTATTTATTGAAATTGCCAAAATGTTTCACAACGTGTATACAATGTATACTATACTAAAAATCGAAAATCGAGGTACTGACAATAACAAAATAAAAATGAATATTTGGACGAAGAATACATAATTAAGTAGGTATATGAATCACCACAAAATCATTTTGCTCTTATTGATTATTATTGTTATCGTTTCAAAATTTATTTTTAATTATAATGATGTTTGAAATGCTACCTTGCACAGTTACAAAAAGGTCCTAACTAGCATTTTTGTAAATAGCAGGGTTAATGCAGAAATATAACATATACGCGCATAAATATATTTTTTTTGTTAACTCGCCTTTTAATATAATTATTATTTCTAAAAAATTACTCTTTATTGTTTTCATTGAAATAATATTTATTGTTTTATTTATTCTTCTACAATTTAGTATATTGCCTATTGAAACGCTTATTATATAAAATTACTATTTTTAAATTTAATTTCATTGTTACATATTGTGTAAAATTGTTGTTGATATTCCTAATTTCATCGAATTACTGTTATTGTTTTATTGTCTCCTTTATTTCTACATTTATGTTATTCTTGATTATGTCTCTAAATAATCTATGTTCACATTTGTATTTTTTTTTATATATTATTTATACTGTCTATTGTTTATCAACTTTGTAAAAATTATAAAGTAATAGGCTTTAGAGCCGTATAAATAAATAAATAATTTTGACTTAAATTAATTAACCACCACTCCTGACATAACTTGACTTCACCCCTTAACCTTAATTAACTCTTAAGCCCTTGTCCTTCGCCAGGAGTTTTAAGATAGCATCAACCCTAATAAAAACTTTTGTACAAACTCCCCTTTGTTCAAATATGGCATATTTCCTCTATGCCATAATCGAGTCTGCTTTACCTTATACGGATAATTTTATCTGTAATACCTCAAAGTAATGTTGTTAACATCTAGAATATAAAAATGTGCTGTAAACTTATGTATTTTTATCTTGTTTCAGGTAAGTTCGTGCTCCAAGTAAGGGGACTATGAAACTTCGCATTCCTCGCAAATATAAAGTTGTGGTTAAAAGGTATTATTTGTTATATTACATAAATGAATAGGTTATGGATGTGGTTTATCTAATGCATAATTTGTATTCACGTACGTATTGTGTAAGTAAGCACTCTCAAATAATTATAGAGAGCGTACAGTTGAATGTGTTAGTGCGCGCTTATACAATTGTGTATATTATTCACATACCTCGAACCAATTGCCTTCCGATACTGGGTGTGTCAGGTTGTGTATGGTTGTGTGTGAATATTGTTATCATTTTAAACAAATAACTGACTTAGTATTAATCACGTTGGTTACCTACTTAATGTCGACCGGTTTCGATAACGTCGTATCTTTGTCAGGATTAACGTATACTGACGTCCTCTTTTATATCTAACCGCAAAGTTTATGCTGCATCATCAAAAAATACACATAGTCATTTAAAAATCGTTACGTATTTTCTATATCGTTTATTTTTACTTGTAAATTGTGTGGAATAGGATTAAAACTAATAATAAATATAAATCGCTCAGGCGGTTTAACCATGTTGCATGCATCAGGAGAGAATAGTATGAATGGTAACCCGTCAAAAATGACGGGTTACCATTCATACTATGGTACTTTTACATGCCGGTTCCTAAAGAATAAGTGTTTACTTATTTATAGACGACACCCATGAAAAAGTAATAACGGCTTTTATTAAAGTATTTGAACATTTTTTTTATATTTCCGGGCGGAATATGAAATGGTTCGCGCCTTAGCAAAGTCCTATGTGTACTGTATTTTTGATGGGTAATTCAGGCTCGGCGACAGCAACACCGCTATCGTCGCCGCCTTCGGGTTTACTCCATCTCCGGCCGTTTAATTTGTTTTTTTTAGTCGTGAATTGTTAGATAAATTAATAAATCTTATGTTTTTCGGTCCAACCAACTCACCACCACTCACACTAGAATAACATTAGATCGACTCAATTGTACATATTTTGCAAGCAGTTTTGTAGTTCAAAATTTGCATGTTCGTTTCAGAGAACTAAAGCAGTTGTACTACGGGCAGGGGCTCAAAACCACAGCTTGAATTTAATATTTGGAAACTTTGGATGAAAAAATTAATACGTACGAAACAAACTGATTTCTAACAACTTTTAAAAGTACTTATTTTATCTATATATTCGTCACGTCTAAATTGACGAAGCGTACAATGTTGTATATACAGGGTGTACCAGAGCTAGCAGCAGAAACTTGGCAAGTAGATTTCTGACTATGTTATGAGTCTATGATGTCAAACAATATCAAAGTTTGCATTTTTTTCAATCTTTCTTACTTATTTTTGCAAAAAGTTGAACTATCATTACAGTAACTTATGTCGATTATGAAAAACTCATTATCTTTAATACAAGTTGAATTAAATGATAAAAACCTTGCAAAAATTGTAAAAAGTTATTTTTTTCAAGGTTTTTATCATTTTATTTAAGTTGTTTTGAAGCAAATAAAATTTTCATAATCAATATAAGTTACTGTAATGATAGCTCAACTTTTTGCAAAAAATAAGTCAGAAATATTGAAAAAAAATGCAAACTCTGATATTGCACATCTCCATAACTAATATTAGGTCATTGTTGCTTGAACATTTTAGACTCATAATCTAGAATCTACCGGCCAAGTTTCTACTGCTAGGTCTGCTACATCCTGTATAATAACGGTCATGATATGATTGTTACGATAACGCTAACTAATGGAAACAAACCCTATGATATGCTTACTATGTAAATATATAAAGAAGCTATGTGTTTCATTTGAAATGTTGAAATTGAGAGGACAGGATGTAAAAGGATACGCCGGAATATTTTCTGATTATTCATATCTGGTTGATACACATATCAAAACCAATTGTCAAGTGGTGTTTGATACTGGGTGTTAAATTTATACTTGGGCTCAAGTATCTTCCGTCACATGAAATTAATAAAAATCATTATATTCAAGAACACATTCTTATTGTGAAGTTGCAATTTTTTCAGAACTAAGTTCTGTGAAATTTCAAACCAATTTAATTAATCAATTAGAATTGATTAACGTCAATTAATAAATGAGACTTACAGATAAGGCCGCTATAGCGTATTGGATTACGCGCCTGCCCCGGAAAAGAGGAGACACGTGGTTCGAATCTCGGTATCAGCTAAATATTTTTTCGTGGATTTGATTTTTCATATATTCACAGAAATATACAAGGCCGCTATAGCGTAATTGGATAACGCGCCTGCCCCGGAAAAGAGGAGATCCGTGGTTCGAATCCCGGTAGCAACCAAATTACTGAACACGAATTTTATCGGAACACATTTCTTAAATTCACACTGATTCGTAACGCGCACAGTCACCACTGGTCATTCGTCTGTGGAACACTTTTTATTACGCATCGATCACTACCAAGAATATTCCGCTCGCATGTAGGCACTTAGATACTTCTTCATTGGTCGATTATAATTTGCGTCTGCTCTGACACATTGTCTGTGGACTTCTATATCGCGCTGTCAAATAACTCGCACGATTCGCCTTCTGTCACGTTAGCCCGCTGTCAGAAAAATAACCCTCCTCGTCCTGCGAGTGTTCTAGAAAGTTTGAGTAGTTTCTCCATATTTCTAGTGCGTTATGTTTTTTCGTGAATAGGTTAGTTGATTCTAGATTCATTTGGACTGTTCGAGAGACTTCGATCATGTGTAGTTACCATTTTTACACTTGTGACATTATTATAACACGATGTAGAATAAAAAAAAATACTTTAAAATATATTTTCAAACCAATTTTTGTCAGCCATTTACGTATTTATTTCTATCATTTTTTTTAATATGTGATCTAAACCACTCGCTTCGGTACAGAAGGAAGCAATACTTATGTCGAGCCGTAATCTAAACATAATCAGAAAATCGATTATTTTATAAAATTCGTTTGCAAATTCACAGATAAATAAATGTATTATATTTCAACTTAACCGTACATGTATTATATATTCTTGTTCGTAAGTAAACATGTTGTATTATATTTTCACTTAACCGTGGAATACGAGCATTATTTTTCGCAAGTATCGTGTATTATGTTTTCTCGTGGAACGTGTATTTTCTTGTTCGCGAGTAAACGTCTTGTACGTACAATATTTTCACTTAACCATGCAACATGTATACGAGTATTATTTTTCGCAAGTAAACGTCATGTATTATATTTTCACTCAATCGTGAAGCGTGTATCTTCTTAGGCCAGTGTTTCCCAAACTATGGGTCGCAGTCACAATACCGAGCAACCAGATGTCAATGTAGTGTCTGCATTGTCACTCATTTAACAGAGTTGAAAAATAACTTTAACGCTTACTTCGAAGAAGGGATCAAAAAGTTCGACGGGATAAACTGGATTTGTAATCCATTTCAAGACAACATACCAACAGAAATGTTAACAAAAGCAAGTGAAGAGCTTATTGATTTATTGGAAAATACGTCGCTGAAAAATACTTTTAATCGCAAGCTATTAGCAAAATTCTGGCTTTTAGTTGCTGACATTTATCCCTGCTTGTCTGACGAAGCCACGAAAGTCCTCCTCCCCTTCACCACCTCATACTTATATGACGTGGGATTTTCTGCCATGGTTTCTATTGCGACTAAATACATAAATAAATTGGACGCATCGAATTCACTGCGATTAAAAGTGACTAAAATTGAAGTCGACACTAACGCTGTTGTGACAAGAAATAGGCAACAAATGCATCCTTCCCATTAAAATATCACACATTAATATTTTTCGTAATGAAAAATTTCGCTTATATTTGGACGTTTTTCTTAATTGAACGGTCTTTCGCATAGTTACAATATGTATTGGGAATATGGGAGACAGGAGGTGGGTCCCGATAGTTGAATTTTTTTTTTGGTGGGTCGCGGTCCTGCAACTTTGGGAACCTCTGTTTAGGCCGTACTCGTCACGCGGGTGATCTCGCAGTATTCGATCCTTTCGTTCTCGCGTTTCTTACATAAACATCACCGATTTCAGAAAATTCTTCGCCCATTTGTTTCTATATATATTTTATAATAATTAAACCTCGTCACGTTTCGTTGCCATTGGCGTCACGTCCGCGGAAGTAAAAATGATGGCGTTATCATTTACTTTGACGCATGACGTAACTCCTACCCATTTTTATTACACCAACCGGTTTGTGATCGAGTTTTTTAACTCTACTGAGAAAAATTGAATGAGTTAATGCCTACGTTGTTATCTGCGAAAGGTGAATCGAATTAGAATTGAATGAAGAATGTGATTTGTTCTAACGTTACTGATTTAATGGTGTACTTAAGTATCCAGTTAAAAATTATCTACGCAGATTTATAATACTCTGCCTCTCCACTTTTAGTTATTTTTCCATACAGAATGTGGTGTTATTGTTATAAAACAAGACATATACGCCCACACTCTTTTTTACACGGTTTTTATGGTTCAAATTTGAAGTTGAAACACCCAGACAGTGTCATTCAGGTGGAAGTGTCAATTAATTATTTGTTTACTTATTTATATGGGAAACTAACAGTACAAATAAAAACCAGGTTACACAAAAATATCAAATAGTACATCTTACAAATATTAATTTCGTATTAATATTTAACTTCAATAACTTAACGATATACAAAAATCCAGTGACTTTCTTCTTTAAAAAATTTTTTAACATATTTAAAAAAAAAATACTGAAAAAAGAGGTCGTCCGTAGATTAATAAATAATCAATCACAGGAATATCTCACACAGAGAGTACAACTCGACTTTGCAAATGAGTATTGAGTATTATTTAATCCGAATATGTGCAGCAAAATCAAGATTCTTGCCGAAATTCAAAGTGGTTCACTTCTTCGCCAGCTATCCAGCTGGGTTCTTATTCCTTATATAAAAATGGACTACCAAAGCACAATGTTAATCTAGATAACAAGGTCAGTAGCTCTTTTGAATTGTGGTTCCACCTACATCGTGCATCGTAACTTGGTATTTAGTTGTGAAGACATTTATTGAGACATTATTTCTAACTGGCGCGTTTTACGGCGAGACTGTTTATTCCCTCAACCCCAACGATCTTAATGCCAATTCCTAATTCACCTTGCCTTCACCGTAACAACAAATAAGTCACAAGAATTGTCGCACATGGTTAGAAGATTGACTTGAGATATGAATGCTTCTATCTTTTAATTCGCAACGTCACAAGCGGATCATTCAGTGTGAGTAAGCAGATGTAAATAATTCAATAAAAAACATTGTTTGCAGCCAAGTGTAAAACGCTTCGATATACTGGTAGCAAAACATGGATATTAATTTTTTTAATGTCATAATTGATTTTTAGATTTTCCATTTACTGGGGCTAGGAACTCATTGATTAAATAGCTATTAAACAGCGAGGATTATTATAGTTGACAAAATCCTAAAAGAGAAATACTAACTTTTGTAGATTACAGATAATGAAACTTAATTTGTTGCAGTAAATCAAAACGAATCTTGCTACAGTTAATCAAAATATAAATTCATTTATTTTATATTTTAGCCTGGTGAAACAGTCATTTCTCCATTCGGTCTACATTACGTTATGGAATTTAAAACACAATTAGGCAGGTACTTCATATTCTAATCTGACATAAATAGTGACTAATGACTATCATTAGTCTTTTTCTACTTGGCACCTTCAATCAGCAGCGCTGTTCTCCAGTTAATTAATTATCTTACAATAATGAGTAGATGTGTATCTTTATTGTTACTGCTGTTACATTTGGTTATTTAGTAATTCTTCTGTCGAGAAATTGTGTATAGTTTAGGTAACATGTAATTTATTTTTAACTATATTTGAAACATGTGTTAATTCACTCTCTCATATTTTTAAGTTATTTCAGGTTTGTGGTTCAAAACGATAATACATATGAATGTTATGTTACCTTTCTTAATTTTTTTTCAAACAATACCCAATCACCTACATCGTTAGAAAAATACTATTATCATTATCATTTTTGTCCATTGTCAATCCATCCCTTGAGCGAAGGCCTACCCATGATGTCCTTAGGTTTTCACGGCCCTTCAGAATCTTCTGTGTATAGTTTTCTGGGATATTCTGCCGTGTATATCCCGACGTTTCGGATCCCATTGCAGGATCCATCATCAGGGCTAATGTGACATCAGACATAGTGTCACATCAGCCTTGATGATGGATCCGAAACGTCGGCCAGTGAGGTCACATATACACGGCAGAATATCCCAAAAAACTATACACAGAAGTTTTCCCATATTGCTCTTCGAGCGCCCTCTAGGTCTTCGTTTGTCTTCTAGACTCCATTACGGTCTGTATATATAGGTAGTAATTCTTATATGAGGATTAAGTATTGTTATAGCGAGCGGCGGATGTGTATAACGATATAGCTTCCATGACTCTTTCATTCCCATGAACGTGTTTAGACGATGCCGGCAATAAATTTCGCTTTAAAAAACCTATTCAGAGATTATTGCTCGGGTGCTTCGCGAATCTCACGACCGATCAAACCGCCGTAAAAAGATTGGACTGGCGTCCCTTTCTTTATTTCATTACCCTCGTGGCAAGTGTCCCATTCCAGGGATTGTGCGTTCGGAGCGTGGTCGTTCTGGTCTCCAGTGGAATTCCTCCATCATCAGATAACAACGTCTGTGTACAAGAAAATACACACATTGGCCGCGGATAATATTTTAATCGGCCATTCCGCCCGATGCTTGTCAGTACCGGATATCGGTCTGTATAAAATTATGCTTCTGAAACGGCCGCTCGGATAGAGTCATAAAGCTAATTTGTAAACGTGTTTCACAAATCTGCAATTAGGCGATCTTCCGCGTTTGTGGTTACGTGCCCACTCGTTGTTCCACATTATTATTTAAAATTATTATGATTGTTTCATTTCTTCGAGCAATGCAGAAGTGGACTCGTCATTACTAGTATGGATAAGCGATGGTCACTTCGGAGGTATAATTTTGATTTCCTTTCGTAATCCATATTTTAGTTTATAAAATGTTTCTATCGTTTTGAGATCTGTCATTACAATACATGTAATATTTCTTCACTATCTGCAAGAATTTTCGCAAAATTATGTTAAATAACGTTATAAATATAATATATTCGGATGTTTATATTTGTGTACCGAAAAACTAGAAATAATTTTAAAATAAAATTTATTGCGAATTATTAAATATCCTTGTTTTGTATTGGTTTTTCTCGGCCTTAACGAAGTTTCAAATTACAGTCGTTAATAAGAGATAATATAACACATAAATTAAAAAAATCATAAAAATGGATTTTATTTGTGTAAAGTCGATCGGAGTCGGTACCACTGTATATTCGTCCGAACAAACGTACATTAACTGATCCATAACATTAAATATGGAAGGAATTTAATATTATATTACCTACCTGTTTACCTTTAACAGTATTCAACTGTTGTTAAAACAGTATTTAAATAAAATAGTAACAACTAATAAAAACAATAAATATAAAATAAAAGCAAAATAAAAATGAGTTAACAGTAATATCTGCATAATTTCTAAAAATAATACAGGTCACAAGCTTTTTGTTGACAAAGAGCGGGTCGTGCGAACATCTCTCCTATACACAGTCTATGTCATTCATGTAGAAGAGAAAAATCCATCATAAGTAACAAGCTCTATCTTGTAAAAAATTTAAAAATAAATTAAAAATTAAAAAATTGAGCAATTAAGTCAAAAAAAAATTGCTGATTTATAACATTTTGACATTATTTTCTTATTTTTTTATTTTGAACACAATGCAATGAATGATAAGTAGAATATCCAAAAAAAGACTGCATAGAATATATCTTTCTTAAGTCCTGATGGCGCGAGAACATGAAGGTATAGGTAGACCGCATTCAAAAGAATGTGCGCAATAAATATGTGTATTGTTACGATGCAAAACATGTACACAAAAAAGATTTTCTTGTAAATAAGTAACCTTTTTTAAACTAAAAAATATGTATTTATTTAGAATATCATATTGAGGCTTGTAATACGGGCTTGCCAGCCAACTTTTCCCCGCTTTCTTCTTACCGGACAAAGCTAGGGAAAGGTCTTTTGACTGTGGTCGACTTATAGTGAATATATGAAATATTTGAAACGCGTAAAATATTTGAATCGTAAGGTAAGTAAACATAGTGCGTACAATTGCCCCGCAAATGTACGCACCATGTTTACTCGCATTCGCCTTGTATGTACGCATTGCACCAATATTATTATGTAAGTTCCCAAATCGATCAATGTTTATATTTTTCTAATGATTTCTCAATAACCTGGATCTATAAAAATAATTTTTCTGTGAGCTAAAGTTTTGCGAGATTCCATAATACAATGCAGAATATGCAACATAAAATAAAACGTAGATTTGCGCCCATAAGTGCACCGGCTCGCAAACCGCCTGTTTCTCATGCCTCGTGCGCTTTCCGATATTCATACAAAATGAGCGAAACCGCTAGGATTCGCGACGCCACACAGTTAAAAAAGCGATAAATATCCTCCCCTGCTCAGAATACATTATTTAGCAGCATCAGGTCAAGCAGGATGCAAATTAGCGGTACGGCAAATAGTACGAGTTTCTATATTATCCAGTTTGTTAGAGACCAACAAGAAACGGTCGACTACTGCCAGATATAGTGCTTATGATTCTAGCCGGTGATCCAGTGACCGATGGTTTGACAGGACACCAGCGAGTTAGTCCTATATTCATAGCACAAGCGTTTAATTCAATTTTAAAATATTAAGAATATTGATGCGACACGTATTCTGTGTTTACATCTCTATTTTCAAATAAACGTTATAATATAAATAAATCTATTTCATTGGCATGACAAGTTTCTATGGTCACCCATAAACATTATTACTTCATTTGTAGATTTTTATTTATTTTCTGATCTTGTTACTGTGGGCAGAGAGGATAGAAAGCCATAATCTTCTCTACTGGCACAACTCTTCTTCCTCATCAGCTTTCATATTTATATCCCTTCATTTTATTTGGCATTCGTACAACGTATCGTACGCGTACAACGTATCGAATCAAATATTTGAAAAACAAAAAGATTTAGCCAATAACATGAATCCAATAATAAGTATATCCAAGAGTAATGTGATTATTATATAGTAAGATAAACAAAAGAAATAAAATAATTCAACGGGTAAATAAATTCCAGAGAGGTTGGAGGGAGAAGGGAAGGGAAAATAGAATGGGGATGGGATTAAATACGTGATTAAATATGTGATAATAATATAAAAATGTTAAGTGATGTAATAGTCTATGTAACATTTGATTTGATTGCGATGATTGTGGCGTTGAAAAAGTCAAACTCCTTGAAGTGCAGAGAGGCTCTGTAGAAAAATGTGTTCTTTTTTGTTGTATTGCAGTGTAGAATACTACACGCGAGGTTAGCACCGGTTAATCTGGACGCCACTAGAATAGATATGTCCGAGTAGGTTTCGAAGTCCACTTTTGAGTTGAACATTTTATTTAGAAGTGCATGCACGCTCTGTTGTTGAAGCTTGTAACAAGCCCCCTATTTTATACAATAACTAGCTGTGCCCGCGCGGCTTCGCACGCGCAGATTTTTAGTACACTGTTTAGATCATCATAGAGCTTTCGCGAACCTTCTAGAACATTCTTCTTCCAGAACTTTCAAGAAATTTATCGAATGTACAGAAACCTTCTAGATACACCGACACATTCCGCCACTCAGTTTAGAACCTTATAGAACTTTCGGGAATTTTCTAGAACCTTCTCCTTCCAGAACTTTCTAGAGCATGTTTTTCCGGAACCTTCTAGACTCACCGACACAGTCGGCATGCCTATTTTTAAACAATTTTGAAGCATTTGCGGCCTTCCCATAACAAAACAATACGCTGGAAAGCACATTTTCGTCACCCACTCCCACCCAAGCGCAGCCACCCCCACCAAACTCGCATATTTTCGATGTGACACCAAGGGCTATCCACCACCATAACCACCGGTGGGTGGTTGTAGCTGGTTGTGGAGAAAAATTGGCGGGTAGGGAAACACGGGTTTCTTTCTATAATATTATATATTATATATATCTCTATATATATATATATCTATATCTATCTATATTTCTATATATATACTATTGCTAATATTAAATCGCCCAAAGTACTTCCTTATGACAAGTTTTACATTAGCATACATAGCATTTACATAGTAGCAGTAGCTTTTGTTGTCTATGCATAAAGTCGGATTCGTGAACAGATTAGTAAACGGACACGACGTTCACAAATTCGTGACATCCGCCATGTTGTGACGTCACGAGCCTATCGTCCAGGCCCCGGCCGGGCAGGTGGGCGGCGGGCATGAGGGTGATTGACGGGTGTGACGCGCAATCTGGTCCGCACTCCGCACTCCTCGCCATCATCTGGGCCATCTGGACCATCTGATAAGTGCGCTGCAATTGTCGGGGCGGTCGCCTCGCCCGGGAGAGCAGTTCTTAAATAATGATCGGCCGGATTTTATTTATGCACATCTCTTTAATCGTCTCGATTAAGTTTTGAAGGATGGCGGTGTCAGTGGCTCTCGGGGCGGACGCACGTGTGTTCCGACAGGTGCGTGACGTTCGGAGGAAGTGACGCAGGTGAAATGTTGTGTCTCGTTAACTTTCATTTTTGACGCACTCGGGTACGCGAGCTTGTCAGCACGTAATATTGAATGTTCAATTGGTATTAATTGCGGACACAAAAAGTAAGAGAAAATGTTAGAAACAATTGTTAGCAGCATAATGAAAAGATAAATTACACCATGAAATATAACTTCTTTTTTTTGTATTAAACCTGCATTTTGTACAAATAGTAATATAGGAAAACTCCTCATAAATTCAAAAGATAAGCATAATATATTTAACAATTCAGGTGTTTATAAACTGTCGTGTAAAGATTGTACAGCGTTTTGTATTGGAACAACCGATCGTAGATATTCTTGGTGGTTTTTTTTTCTTGCTGGCGACATACTGGCAAAATGTACACCGTCATTATTGTCGTTTTTTGTAGCGCAATATGTTGAAATATTTTATTCACTACTCACCGTATGAGAATTTCCATCGACGGGCGGCCCGTCCACGTGATCGCCCCTGGGAACGAAACCGATTTGTTCCCCGTTAGATTCAACTAGTCCCTATTACCCGGCTTCGGCAATAAACCGCGCAATTATCGGTCGGGCGGTACTTTATTACCTGTTTACGAATAGCACCAGTGAAAATGAAGTGCTCGTAAAATTTCCAAACGCAGGTATCGGGAACCTGTACCGCGTCCATCGCCGATTGCTTCCGTTTATCGCCCATTAGAATTCTAAATCAAACCCACAAATGCCTGCGCCCCCGGCCATCGCGGGAGCTGGAGGTGGCTGCTGATAGCTCCTCACGACGTGACCTTGGACCAATAAGGTTCAATTCAATTCGAGTTATTTATTTTTAATATAACATTTACATTACAAACATATGTTTAATTCGTAAATATTATTAACAAGTGAGAAAATGTACAAACAACAAAATATCAAACGTATATTAATTAATTCATATCAAAGGTGTAGGAGAATCCTGCTACAGAAAACCCTCTCAGAGACATGAAACAGATCAATGTACAGGGTAATATTGTTCAGCATAGCAGTGGCTCTTCCGACAGGCATAACCATTAGCAGGTTGGTCCTGTATATTGGAATGTGAAACAATCTGTGCTGACGCTGTCTTAGGTAATTATCAGGAACATACAAACCAATGCTCCGCATAATTTCAGGATTACCGATCATACCGCGCAACAATCGATAAAAATGCTTAATCAGATACACATTCCTTCTAGTCTCTAAACTATCGTAGCCAAGCATACCCTGGAGGAACTCGGTTGGGTAAAACCAAGGATAATGCCCGTCCTCTCTCATGTAGAGATAGGTATAGAACTACATTGTACTCTGCGGTACGGAAAATCTACCAAAAGCAAAAAATAAATAATTTGTGAAAATGTTAAGTGGGTGTCCAATTTGTTATTAAATATTTTTGTATGGGTCTAGGTCCATACATTTTCATCTTTTTCGTAAAACATCAATCTACAGAAGAATACTCTAAATAAACTGGATGGACAGATTTACGAAAGATGTTACGGTTCAGATGAATAAATAAAAATAAGTTATAATATTAAAACATTAAAAATCCGAAAACTTCATACATATATATATAATATCTCGGACATGTGATGAGACATCCAGAAGATTCCCGGAAGTCGTGGCCCTGGAAGACGGAGAACATCATGGCTGAAACACCTGAGACAGTCTATCTACTGTAGAACTGTTCCAGACTGTAGTCAACAAAGGTTCTCATAGCCAACATGACAGCCAACGTCCGTTGAACGGATAAGGCACGAAAAGAAGAAAAAGTAAAAATTATACCTCAATGAATTAAAATTATTTTTTTGTAGGCAATTTGTACAAAAAGATTTTTACATCCAAAATATTGTAAATGCATAAATATATACTGCACCTCGGAGTATAGGTTACAAATCATTTAAATTTTGTTAAAATATTCCACATTTAAAACAAACAACACGCATACTTTAATAAAACCTCCTTTGATCAATAAATACACTTCCAGACGCGGCCGTAAGTTTATCGATATAAGCAAGTATCTTCAATAATTTTTATACTTTTAGATGAACGCAGTTTAATTGCGTCACGTAAATTTGACTCCGCTGGCAGCGATCTAGTTGATGAATAATACGCTATGCTCTGCACCTTCATTGTAAACTAATTATTTAAAATTCTCATAGTTATGGTAACTATTACGATGCCCTCGCTTTGTATGACACACTTGTATTGTGTTACACCGCAATTAGCCCCGTGTCCCAGGTCATAAACGACAGTTTTCCCAAGAGATAAGATTCATTTTGCATCATATTTCCAGAATGCACCCCCATTGTGTTATAATTTGTGTCATTTTTATGAGTTAGTTTGCTCATTTTCTTGTAATAAGAGTTGTTCCGGTAATTGGACGACAATTTAATCACACAATTACGACGCTAACTAAGCATTTAAATTTATTGCAATATTATTACTCTAATGCATAATGCCATTTTTTCTTGGGAACGCGAGACTGTTTATCGTGTCGATTCAGTGAATTTGTATCTCCTCTATTTATATAACTTGGAGTTAGGTTATACCTCTTGGAGTTAACAATGTTCAGTACAGGTCTTTCCATTTAAAAAAAGACGATCGAATTAATACCTATGTGTAAACCCTGCGTACGACACACATTGTTTCGTTGTGTTGATGTTTACAGTAACATAATATGTGCGATACTAATTTAATTGTCTTTCTTAAATAGAAAGATGTTTACCCTGCAGTAAAAATTATACATCGAGCTTTAAAAAGAGATAATCGGCTAGCTACGGGTTTGTAGAACATCGTTTCACACCTACATGATGTTTTATCGCTGACTTTTCAGTGGTTGCCATAGAGATTATCTCTTTCTAAAGCTCGAATTGTATATTTACTACCGGGTACTGTAGAATATATAAGTTAACCTCGAGAGTTTGGTCATATGTGATACGTCGGTTTTATTTATTGCTGAATTGACATATTTAGATATATTTTTAAAAGAAGAGTGTGCTCCTATGATTCCGTAAGACAGAACCGATCACCACAAGAAGAAATTGTTATTAAAAATTACATTTTCGCGCCGTAACGACTACAATTCTCGTGGTTAGCGTTTGAGAGTTATCATTTTTTCAATTTCATGAACAATGTAAAGGACGAATATCGTATGGCTTAGCAGTCATCCAATCAATCGCTCATTTATAGAAGTTAATGTATCGAAACACAGTATAAGATTTTCAATAACCTAAAATGAAAATTTTCAACATATTGTATATATATTGTAACGAATTGCTAAAAATAATTACTCACTCCTGTCAGCAACACTATCGAAGGATCGAGAATTATTGACGGCTTTCGAGAGACGTCTGAAACTTTCCAGATACATCTGTAAACCAAGAGAATTTTCTCGTAAAAACTAGAAAGGGCTAGATAATTCGAGGATTCGGAAATCCAACGTGATCGGGTATAAATATAAATATAATCGCGAAGTGAAAACAGTGTTACCATCGGGCGTGTAAACCAGGTGACAGAAATTAAGTAAAGTGCTTACTCTTGTGCGATATTTGAGTGAAGACTTCTCGAAAGTGTTACCCAGTGAGATTAACGATTTATAGACGAGTGATATGTACGAAGTAGTATGATTTAAAGAATAGCATTAAGTTTTATAGTGTTAAGTGATTTTTTACATTGAATATTTATTAATCAGTAATTAATAAATCTGTTAAATTCCCCGCAGCCACGACACGTGAAAACATAATTCGAACCATTACATTGTGTTTATCACGATAATTTTTTACTTCACTACGTTTCTTTTAATAATAATAATAGTTAAGAATAATACAGATTTTTTCCCGAGTTAATTAGATACCGACAATTCAGAGTTCTGTCATCTCAGCATGAGTAGTGTCTGTCTGTATTTTCATTACGTTGTATTCTCTCTCTCTTTTCACTTTCACCCCTACCCTCTTGTCGGGAGATGACTGATTTTCTCAACTGCAATAATTCCTCCCTCGATGCGAGTCAATATCTACTCGCGTGCCCTCCTCCGCACCCTGCGGGGGAATTCTACAAGGGTGGTTCTCCCAGACGCCGAATTAGGGGTGCCAGATATAATGTATTACTAAAACTATTGTATTTATTTGTTATAAAAATTATTTATAATGTGCTTGTTTAGTCTAGCGGCGAGACTCCTCAAGAGCCTAACGCCCTAAGATCTCAGGAATATACGCCTGTCCTGGAAAATTGCCAACTTGCAGTTATTCACGCGCAGGATATTAACGTGGCACGTACTCCTTGTACGATTTTCCATCTTTTGCTCACCAAATAATTAACCTACAACCACGCCCTAAAAGTAATAAAATAAATAATTATATTCCAAACCCTAAACTTTTGTATCCCTTCTCGCCTTGTTCACTCTCGCGCATCTTTTAATGCTTTTCGTCAATTTTTGAAGTGACATACTTCATTAAATACACAAAAAAAACTTGATTTTGACAAATGTGTCGTATACGAGTGGTATTGTTTTATCATGAGCCATACGTAGTATGATATTTTCGTAGCATGCAGCAACATACCACCTTCATTTCTCAATGGTTTATAGTAAAGTTGTTACAAAAAAAATGATTTTTCCGATTGAGGATTGAGTGAGAAACGAAAACTGAAAATATATTTTTATCGTTGGAGAGGCAACTCCCCTCTGTTCCAACTCCCGTCCATCCCCCCGCGACAATTCTTGTCCAATAGGTCGTGCTTTGGGTTGGGGATGACCACCCTTATGGGCCCGCATGTGGCGGGGAGTGGTGACTCACCCCATGTGGATCCAGTTAACGTTTTTATTGTCCGATATTGAACACTACCAATTCGGCCCAATCAGATAGAGATAAATACGTACTTTACTGTCAGTATGTGTAACCACATACCTTTACCATACATCCACATAAAATGCAATACATATAGATATGAAATATTATTTGATTATTTTTTATTTACTAACACGAAATGGCACCTATGTTTTCCACAGGATCCTGTATAATATTGGAATTATATATTACATTTCGGTAAGATCTGTCGAACGGTATAGATTTGGATAGAGAATAACAATGAAGGAAAATAAATATAAAGAATTATAATAATAAGTAAAGGAGGGGAGGGAAGATAATACATATGGAAAATTTGGGTAAAATATGTCGAACGATATAGATTTTTATAGAGAATATGTCCGTGGGGAGAACATGGCGTCCATGTTTTCCGCAAGGTTAAAAAATAAGTGTGCAAAATTTGGGTCAGGTCTGTTAAACTATGCAGAGTTATATAGAGAACAGACAGAGAGACATTGAGTTTTATAGGTATAGATATGAAAAAAGTGAAACATTCCTTTTATGAAATGTTGATTTGTAAAATAATATTATTGGACCTTCCCATATTTTAATTTAGCAGTAGTATGCACTACGATAGCCGCTAACTGCGCGATTCCCCTATGACCGCCTTTCTTTGAACGCGGGACCACTGTGCGCAGCCTACAATATAAGAATACGAAATATTATACAAGAGTACATAAAAATACAACGATACAGTAGATATATGTCTGCCATTCTGGTGAAAAATGAAAAGAACAATAAAATACATATATGAAAGCAAAATACATATATGAATATATATGAACGCATAAATAATTATGATTATAGAAGAATATATCACCTATACTAGTATTAAAACAAACGTAACTAGCTTGTTGGTCTTGTGGTTAGGACACTCGCCTCGTGATACATAGGGGTCGCGGGTTCGAACCTCACTCCAGACTAGCAAGTTAGTCCTATTTTCATAGCATAAACGTTTAGCTTAGTTTGAAAATAGTAAGAATATTGATGTGACACGTATTCCGTGTTCATATCTGTATTTTAAAAAAATATAATTATTTTTATATAGTCAAAACGTGTAGAAATTTTGGTGTTAGAGTTACACTTAAGGTATTTTAGTAGGAATAATTTTTCCGAATTTTCTAATCAGCTTTTGGAAATAGATCATTATTTTGATATTAATAAGTGTTTACAAATTTTACATACAAATTATACTATTATATTATAAGTTGTTACATAGAAATTATAGATATTTTTGAACACATATGAACTCGGATGTCTTGACCGCAGTCACTATCAATCCTTGAACATCGCTGTTGTCTTCCGATGTGCTCCACACTTCACCTCTCGTGTCCCTAATAATAGTGTCCGTCCATCTTCGCGCCGGTCTTCCCCTGGGCCAGGTCCTGTTGGCTCGTGATGGAGGGTCTTGCATGTATGGCGGGGCTTGTTTACCTTTCTAGCTCTTTGATTTATTTTTCCTCGGGGCACCTGGCTGAGGTTCACACTTCCTCGACCTTCTCCATTCTCCTGGTAAATCATCCCATTTGTGACTGTATATCTTACGAGAGACTTTGTCGCTCGCTGCTTTCCTGTGCCAACGTGTTTGTGCGAACGCTGTATAGATTTATCATCATTCACATGTCGTTATATAATGGAAGTAGTCTGAGTAGATCTAAAATGCAAAAAAAATATGAGGAAATAAATTTTGCGCACTTTGATCCAATTTCACGAATGTGTATTATGTATAAGGACAATAACATAATAAATGAGTTGGACTTAATCTCCAATTTATTTACTCGGCGTGAAACCATATTTTTTTATATAATTAATAAGAATATACTTTATTTTTATCACTATTTTGTTGAAAATACCAACAAGTTTCGAGGGCAATGGTCCCTTAATCAGGATACGAGTTATACTAAAAATTAAAAATCGAAGTATAGACAATAACAAATTAAAAACAAATAAAAATGGGAGATGAATAAATAATTAGGTACTAATATGAAAACAAATTTTAAAGATAACTATTTTATATCTAAATGTGGAGACCTGTAATTGGCCATCTATATTGTATCAATGTTTTCTATGCTTTTTTTTTGTGCTGTTGGTCTTCCATAAACATTAAATAAATAAATAAATAAAAAGGACCTGGTTATTTATAATATTCAATTTACTATTAACACTTTTTCTTATTTCCAAAATTTTTAATTTATTTATATTTAACTGTAATCCTGTATAATTTTTATGTAAATTTGTAAACACTTCATCAATCATATATTTTCCTATATGTATATGTATTTTGCTTTCATATACGTATTTTATTGATTTTTTTTATTTTTCATCATAATATGTTAGCAGACAGTATATTTTCTGTTACGTTTCATTTTTATGTACCTACTCATATATATTTCATGTTCCATTGTACAATTTTGTAGACTACGGTGGGTAGTATTTGTAAGAGATTTGATAGCCGTTTTACCCATCTTCTGTCATGAAAGTGTTATCACTCTTTGCTAAATAAATCTCTTCTTAAAGTTCTTCTCTTTCAATGGCCTTCCGCTTTCAACGGTCTTATGCGGTCTATTTTCAATTTTTCACCAGCAGCACGTTCCTAGAAGAATGCTTCCTCACACTCTCCCCCCTGCGGGTCACGGTCTTCCAATAAATCTTTTACTTCCCGGATTCGTAAATCAGGCGTCCATTGTATTTTGTGTCTGGAATCTTCGAAATGACGGTAATTTTGCAATCGTGCCGAATTCTGCGCATTCTTACATCATTCACGGTTCCGTAGATTTGCTGGAGCCTCTGGAAGTCACCCAACAACTCGGCACACTTCGCCGATGTACTCGAGACACTAAATCACACCCACCGCGTCCGAATCCGGACATATTACCACTCCTGCAAGTGCATTTATTATGCGAGCTTGACCCTGACTTAAGGGGGAATACCTACCTAGACATTTCGAAAAAATCTGTTTTAATTTTTTGCATTTTCTCAAAGCTCGAAGTCTCAAAAAGTAAGGAATATTTCAACAAAATGTAACAATGTCTGTCCAGATGGCGCAAATAATGATGAGGTATAAAAAGCAAAAATGCATAATTCTCTATGTAACAATGTCCGTCAAAAACGCAACCATACGCTAGACGACGCTGCTCTCACGGCCTTAACTCGCAGTCGAAAAACATAGTAAAAGTACGTCATTTTTGATCGCTTATAGCTAGTAATGTAAAATTTCCAAGATTAGATATAATTATATGTAATATTGCTGAAGCAATAGCGAAGCACCGAGTGCTTCATCGTTTAGATAGCTAGCTAACTAAATTACCATCACACGGAGGTAGGCACGGAGGATGGACCGCCACATATTTCCTGACACACAACTCTCGCCGCATCCACTTTCATACATTTATGCAAGAACGGCGATTTTTGACTTTTTTAACGAGACTGTCTTCCAGTGTCTGGTGTAGGGAATGCAATTCCGAGTCGGGATTGCCCTTTCGGGATCCCTCGAGCTTAGATTTCCAATCCCGCGGAATCCCTACGGATCGGGATCCTGAATACTTGTGTTTTTTTGTTGTTGTTTTTTTGTTAACGACAATGCCTTGCATTTTTTTATCAGCAATTTTAATAAAATGTTCATTATTAATCATTGCATTAATATTTTTGTAGGCGTTTTTCCAAGCATCAATCAGTCAATGTAGTAGAGTAAAAACTACTAACTAGTAGAAGTTTTTATTACTATGTTAGGTTGATAAAATACAGCAAATATTATTCAAAGCAATTTTTATTATTTGAATGTGACATGAACATAAGTTTTAAGTACTTACTTAAAGCTGTATAGACATACACAATTAAACATAAAAAATGCTGATTAATCCCGATAATCTCGTCCGATTTTTCGGTTCGGGATTGATCTCGTAAAATGCCTCGAGATCTCGGGATCGGGATTGCATTCCCTAGTCTGGTACATGGTCATACTAGGTCACGCCGAGACCTTCGCAGACCTCCCCTGCATCTGGTATCGTCAACGCATCATTATTATCTTTCTTACTATTCTCTCCTCATAGGTTTCCCGGTCAATGCCACGAACACTTCGATCGAAAAGAACAATTTTCCAATTTGCTAAATAAAAAGTGTAGAATTACACATCCGGGAAATGTTGGCAGGTTCTTGCGAGTCGATCGATTTGTTGCACCGATCGTGCGGAGAATGATAAGCCGATCCGATTAACAATCGATGCGATCGTTTAAAAACAACACTAGTTTCATTAGCAGCCGTGGATGGTTATTTCCACATTCCCACACATTCCACGAATAAAGGTGCCGTAAAAAATAACGCAATCACTTTTAGTCACCTCATTATGCACGGTTAATGTTGGTGCTTCACTACTACATCGCCGGAAACAATGCGCGCGCGCAACAATATTAATTATAATTTCATATTAATGAAATCAAGTTTTATTTCTATTTATTACGAATTTTCAGAACATAATTCCGTGGTAATTAAAACAAATTTATATAATTCTATATTTCGAAAAAAAAATCCGGTACCCGATTGTTTTAATTTTTTTTTGATAGCTCGATTTTCCTGTGTTTCGTTTTTACGCGATTCATCTAAATTTGTTTTAATTATATAGAGCTATTCTATTAAAAATTGCAACTTGAGATTTCATCAAAAATTTATATAATTAGTTACGTGATCATAGTTAGTTACGATGTTTTCTACTGTTCAGTAATTCACGTCTATGATTTACACCAAACACCTCCAACTTAGGACTTGATTATTTTTTGTTGATTGTAATGAAACTATGTAGGTTTTTTTTAAATTAAATAGAGATGCGATCACGGAGTACGTGCCACATCAATATTTTTACTATTTTCAAACTAAGCTTAAACACTTGTGCTATGAAAATAGGACTAACTTGCTGGTCTGGAGTGAGATTCGAACCCGCGACCTTTGGATCACGAGGCGAGACCACAACCATTACTCTACAATTTTCCTACAATATTTGAAAACTAATTGCATACACAACACAATATTTGAAAACTAGTGTTTAAAATCCGTTCTAAAGTCGTCGTTTTAGCATAGCTTTTTCTACACTGCATGTTCTTCTATGTTTATGAAACATCACAAATTGAAGAGTAAAATATAAATAGTTTGACCATAGTTTGACGTTATAACTTTGAAAATCGATCGTTGTAAAATAACTATGTATCAAGTACTTGGCTATATAATCGGGTCCAATCTCATTGGTTAGCATTATCATAACAATAATTTCTCGACCGCTACTATATAACATTGTACACTGAGTCAATTTTCATGTGATTAATATTAAGTTCTAATAAAATTAGTACTAATATTATTTTAAAAGTTTTCGCTAATTTACACTAATTCACGCTAATTTTATAAATAAACACATGTATTTATTTCTACATACAAAGTGTAATTTTCAATTATAACCAATATTTTCTATAAAGATAGAAATATTGACATTTGATAGATATCTTAAAATTTCTTGTAAAATTTTTTCGTATGCATAAATAAATACTTTCCGTCTATTTTATTTTGTTATAGACTTATCATAACAATATTGTTATCGTGAGAATAGGGGGAATATTGGTGCCAGAAAAATTGCTGATATTTTAAATAATAACCTACCTCAGTAGGTGATGTAAATTCTTCCAATGTCAATTCAGTACAAGAGACTTGTTTATTTACTATTTTGAAAAATGCACCTTCAGAATAATAAAGTCACATATCCACAGTTCAATATCAGTTAACACTTCACTCCAATGAAATGGAATACGGCGTGATGACGTGTCTATGTTAGTTTTAAGCGAGGTTCTAAAACAAGTTTTTGTATCAGGAAACAAAATATATTTGGAATATTCAGCTTCCCATAACGAATTTTTGGAACGCCGAAATAGATCTCGGTAAAACCCTTAATAAATATTCCCAGAAAATTTCGGATGAATGGGAATTCTGAATTAATTGGAAATCTCGGATGAATAGGGTGTAATATCTTAAGCAAGTATGGGGTAGGATTTTTTTTGCCAAAATTTCTTCCCCAGTTTTTAGTACAATTCATTGTTTTATTTATTCTACTGAGGTCCTATAACGGCCTACAATGACCTATTTTGAAAAACTCCCGTTCAAGTTCAATTTATGATTGGCCAATCTGGTACATCCGCATCTCCAACAAACCGTGTTTAGCAAATAGATTCCGCCACATTGGAGATTGGATACATCGTTATGAAGCGCTGTCTCAGATGGTATCTCTCCTTCGGCTCCATTGTTTCATTCGAACAAGGTCATGTTACATTTGCGAGACTTGTGTTCTTTTTCTTTCTTAACCATTCCGTATCCCTAACCCAAATCCATCAGCGTCACCAGATGCACGGTAACAATGGGCGACAGGGAAACCAGGCGAGCTTCACGCTCAGTGAATGCAGCCGGGGAGATACGATCAGACAGCATCGCTGCATTGTTGTTGTTACAAGCTGACACCACTCACGCAGAAGGGGTCCAGGGTCCAGGTACCAGACGATAGGCAGTGTGCTGTGGTCAGTAACTGCGAGTATGTCAGCTGAATAATCTACTCAGACGGTATGAAACAGGTCCATTAAATATGCGTTATGTGCAATATGATTGGATAATGATTAAAGGGGGGGTAAGGTTAATCCGGTGAAAAAAGGCATGTTGTCAAGAATTTTTTTTGGCGATACAGATAGTGCTGGTTTGTTTACTCAATCTCCATATAATATGCCTCAGCACAGGAACCCCTAGTGAGGAGAACTAAGAACACAAATATCAAAAATAACATTATACATACATAGTATCATATTAAATTTGTACAAATTGTATCTGAATAGATACTGAATAGATAGAAGAGAGAATAGAAAAATGAAATATAATAGAACCTAATAAAAAATTATAATACATTATTTAAACATTATTTTTAAAAATTTTCATTCAAAATATTTATACGTAAGCGAATGGCAGTGAAAAGGAAGAATGTTGAATAATTTTCTATTAGAATATTGAATAAAATTGTTTATTTATTCTGGTTATCGCCGGGTTTTTCTATGTATTTTTTTTGGGTCGCAATCCTAGGATTGGTCTGCAACAAGCACTCGCTTTCTCAACTCCTCTCAGTCACCTGCCAGCCTCTTCATCTCTTGGTAATAAAGGTGCTACATCGCACATCTCCGATAATCTGGTCTACGTAGCTTAATCTCTACGATTGTTCCCTTCAATATTTCCCTCGACGGTTAAAAGCAGGCCCGGATGCCTTATATTATAGCCGATCCAAATTTTATGTATTAAGTATTTAAATATAATGTTCTGTATACCCTTTTCAATACCGCACACTGGTCACCCGGCACTCGCGGGTTAAAAAATATCCTGAAACACAATACGTCGTTATATCCGTATTTGTGAGGTAATCATATGAATGCACTCCGGCGAGATCCAGATCGGTGTTCTATTACAACGAAATTACAAGAAGCCGTGTCGGTTTCTGATTCCCACGTCACTCACGCATGCGCGGGGCTGTGACACGTGATACGGCGAGACGGGCCCTAGAGCGGATCTAGCTGATTGCAGGTAACAATATAAGCGTGTCTTATGAGGCCGCCCGCGGCGAAACTCGAACCCGGGTCGCTCTGCGAGTCTAATATCACCGCTGCACCGAGCACTCTAGTACACATCTGGATCTTTTAGCACTCGGCAATTATTAAGTGGGTGATAGACGCACGAGCTTAAAGTACGCGGTTTTTAAGTTCGCAAACTTACTCGACTCGACGTTGGTGACAGACGTGAAGCTTGCTCACACCGTATCGCGATGTCGTCGGTGCAGGAAGCCTTGTCTTATTTAGGAATTATATCATATCACATTTTAAAAACCAATAAAAGAAGACGAAATCGGCGAGTGTGGATGAAGTACTGGCTTACGAAAAGAGAGCGTAAATCACATGTAAATTTAGTAAGGGAGTTACGTGAAGAGAAGGAAGATTTCCACAATTCCAGCCCTTAAAGAATTAATTTTTTTCTTGACAGAAACAATGGTAGCATTTCTTTCCATCTTTCGTATGATTGCCAATAGAGTATTGTAAGTTTAATCTTGTTATTTTTGTTTTTATATTCATTACTTCTAATTTGCCAAAGAGAAGGATTATTTCTCAGACATTCAACAAATTCTTCTAAAAATTCGTGCGAATAAATTAAGTAAAATGGCGACACGCGGCTCGCGGCGATGACAGACGCGCGGGCTACGAGCAAAATTTCAAACATGTTGGATCGCCGACGGACTTACTCGACGGTTTTAAAGTACGCGAACTTAGGGCGACACACGAGCGAAAAAGGTCGTCGAGCCGTAAGTTCGCGTACTTATTCGCACTTCTGTCACCCCCTTTAGGTTTCGTAACACACATATCAAAAGGATTTTCGAATGAGAAGTGCATCGAGCAGATGTAAAATTTCAATTTTGGAAACGATCGCTGTGATATTATCATTACCTATCTTTATCTACGTAATTACTGTTAATTTGAATGACCTACGGTGTTCCAGAGCAATCAGTCTTTCAATTTTCACATTTCTGCGTTCTTTGTTTAGTTTTGTTTAATTTTGAAAAAGTTTTTTTTAATTTAAAAATTTTTCCAGCACCATATAGTTAAGTCCATATTACATCCTTTATGACGTCATTACGATGAATGATTACTAACTCGTAATAATTTTACGACTTAACCGCAATGTTCTTACTGCCGGCCATCACGTCATCAAAGCTTTACCATTTTTTATACTAGTTTAGTGTGTACGTCTTCTTTTATTTTTGCTTAGAGTACTCATCGGTGCAAGTTTATTTGTTTATTTATGCCGACCACAAAATTGGTGCCGTAAATTCAGCTACGCGTTGGTGCTTTCTTAGCCTTGCTTTATTATAATCGGTATTACCTTTTTACGTAAGTGACCGCATCCCAATAAAAATTAGATTCGGTTTTTGTAATCGCCCGATCGAAAGTTATTTTATACCTGTAGTAAATTGTGTTGTCTTAATCCCAATTCGTTGTATAATTTACAGTGAACTAGTAGTGAAGGAACTCTTAAGAAACATCCCTAAGTTTCACGAAGCTTCTAGAACAATCTATTTTCAATAGTTACTTCAATCCCTCACATATGATCGCTTCGCCTACGGATCCCACTTCCCAGGAAACCATCCTACTTCATTTTTTTAAATGATTTAACCGATTGCTTTTTTCCGCTGAGCTATGTTGTTCTTTGTATGCACAAAACCTTTTAAAAACCAAGATATAAGAAAAATTTAAAAATACTCGTACCTATATGAACATATTTTAATTTAATAATTTAAGCGTTGTTTCGTTTACAGAGTGGAAGTTCATGATTAACACAATGATTTATACACAACGTTTTATTCCGCTAATTTGAGTTATATAAGCCTAAGCGCTTTCGATGAACACAACCATCATCTTCAGAGGCAATATTAGAACTAATTGTAAATTAATATGGCCGACAAATAGAAAGAAAAGGGATGATGAAGGTGAGGGAGCGGGGAGGAGGGGGGGCGAGGGTAGTTATTTATTGACATATACAACAGTAATTAATTTTTACATACAATAATACTTATTTTAACAATGGGGATGACGCAGGTATTTGAATGTTTATTAGGTTATTTTTATTTTTGATTGCTTTATTAAATTCTAGTATTTCTAGATCTTAATTAATAATAATATTTTAATCTTTTCAACTACTTTTACATATTTTCTTTTATTCACTATCCAATTTACATCTTTTTGTTAATACTATAGAATTAACACTACCATTATGTTAGTTAATGATTATTATTTATTTTTTTGGCATTATTTAGTCATTATTTTTATTTTTAATTGGCTTTTAGATTTATTTATATAATAACTGCTTTATATAAATATTCTTACACATACACTGTGCCTACTGGAAGAGCACTGACTGCAGTCATGTACAGTAAAAAAGTACTAATGTAGCAGGTAGGACATCAAATGTAACGTTGTTACCTTTGCTGCCAAGACCTTCAGCAATAATGATACTTGGTCATATATTTTTGCAAACACTATAAAATGTAATTTATGTAAATTAACTTTGTAAAAACCACTTATTTATTGAAAAAATAAGTGGTTTTTACAAAGTTAATTTATATAAATTATAATTATGTCACCACAAAATAAATTTGCTATATTTGAAGAAGAAACTATAAAATGTTGTCATCTATAAATGTGAAAACAAAAAATTAAATAAATTATTATTATTAGTAACGCAGCAGGTTTGGCACGAAATTAATTATGAAACATTTTATTAAATAAAATTACTAGCTTTCTCCTAGGGAAAATATGATCAAAAATGACGTTTTTATTGTAATTTATCTATGAAAATAAGTAATAGAAGCTTCTTGAGGCACTCAATCCCATCTTTACTGAGTCTGTGACAGTCGAAAATATCTTGCAGCTTATCCTCCGACGTCCGTGATAACTGTTTGAGCTTTATTGCTGCTTCAAAATTCGTTTTCGGAATCCTTTCTTTAACAGGACATACCCTTACCGCCGTAGTTGGGGATTCTGAAAATTATGTATTTTGATTAATATATTCCTCACGTATTCGTCTCTGATTCGGCCAATATTTTTTTTACATAACAAATCTCGAGAATCATAGTTGAATCTGTTTCACAAATACATTATATCAAATTTTCGCCATGATTATAGTGTGGGCGAAGCAAAATATCGTATCGTGTCTTCACACAATTCATATTATACCAGACGGAATAATCCACTGGCAATCAAATTAAATGTGTTCTAAATTTTTAAGCGTGTTAATTTCTACTTAAATGTTAAGAAGGAGAGAGAATGTTCTTAAAAAGAATTTGTGAATATAATGACCTTTCTTAACCACAGGTTTAAATGCACATTACTCCGCCGGTTACGTCCAATCACCTGTCGATTCAGATTTCTTGCTGCCATCATTTGAGATCTCTAAATTCGCCAAAGTGTTTCGACTGGAGCCTAGTATTATAAGAAATATATAAATAAATTGGTGGCCAAAGCGGGTTATTTTACGTATTATACAGAGTGGGCATAAAGTAAAGTAGTATTCTGTCCTCATAAGTACGAGCATAAAGGCAGCCATTTGCAAAAAATCACTAAATGAGAAATATGGGGTTATGGTTCTCTATAAGAAGATGTGAACCATTTGAAATAAAGCAGAAAACAATATAAAATGAATTTACGTGCGAAAAACATCATATTGGTTTTAATTTTTTTATAAAAGAACCGTATTAATTCTAAGCATAAAGACAGTACCAGAAACAGCAATCGACGGCTCCCACCGTGGCAGTCGGCCTCACAGGCAAACCGCGTTCCATGACCTATATCACTATGTTCCCCCACACCCCTTTCAGCATTTTTTTAATCGAACGCATTGTTACTTTTCGAGATAGTGCGAGTGTCCGGCGCTAGGTGCCGTCCGGCGTTACGGGACTTCCCCCTATACTTTAATTAGTTACAGTAAACTTAATTTTTTTTAATAGAGATGCGAACACGGAATACGTGTCACATCAATATTCTTACTATTTTCCAACTAAGCTAAACGCCTCTGCTATGAACTTGCTGGTCTGGAGTGAGGTTCGAACCCGCGACCTATGGATCACGATGTTTTATAAAATAGTTGAGTTATCAAAAAATTCGTTTTAAAATACATTATCGTTTAGGCGATCGTCTAGCAGAATGAGCAAATTTCACCATTTTTTGTCATATCTTCTCTTGCGTTTTTATCACATTTTTGTAGGGACATATCTAATTTTAAAATTTATTCATCAGGTTACATATATTTTAAATACGAATATCTTATTAAAATGTCATAAACTAAATTAAATAATTGATTAATAAATTACCAAACCTTCGATGTTTTAAAAATGAAGAAAATTGCTCCACTTTGTGGGCCTTTTATGACTGAACGGCGTGTTGAGATGTCTTTTTTATTCAATAATATTACAAAGTAAACGATTATCTTAAATTTATTACAATTATAGCAAAATCTGTTAGTTTGTTTACATGCAATTTATGTTTTAAAAAATACTGTTTTTTAAAAATATTTTATTTTTTTGTGGTTTTTTTCAACTCTTTTTACATGGTTGATAACTTTTTTACTTCAATAGTCAAAAGAATAGATATTATAATTTTACAATCAAATCAACAAAAAAAATCAAAATCTTTGTCGATATTCCTGATTTTAGATATTTAATCAAGACGCAACGTATTTATGACACAATACGCAGTGCCTTGATTAAATAGCTAAAATCTGAAATCGAGAATAATTTTTTGATTTTTTTTTGTATTAATTTTAAAATAAAAATGACTATTTCTTTAATTTATTAAAGAAAAAAAGTTATAAACTATTTTAAAAGCATTGAAAAAAACACACAAAAAATTTAAATAATTAAATAAACAGTGTTTTTTAAAACATAAATTGCATGTGAACAAACTAACAGATTTTTCTATAATTGTAATAAATTTAAGATAATCGTTTACTTTGTAATATTATTGAATAAAAAAGACATCTCAACACGCCGTTCAGTCATAAAAGGCCCATAAAATCGAGCAATTTTCTTCATTTTTAAAACATCGAAGGTTTGGTAATTTATTAATAAGTTATATAATTTAGTTTGTGACATTTTAATAAGATATTCGTATTTAAAATATATGTAACCTGATGAATAAATTTTAAAATGGGATATTTCCATACAAAAATGTAATAAAAAACGCAAGAGAAGATATGAGAAAAAATGGTGAAATTTGCTCATTCTGCTAGACGATCGCCTTAATCGAAACAATCATTAAAATTATTATTTTTTGTTATGCAAAGTGCATGTATAAACAAAGAACTTATATCTCAAAATGTGATTTTGTCAAATAGCTTCCTTTATGTCCATGGGGGCAGTGTTGTAATGAAAGTGAAATGAAATTACCAAGTAGAAGATTGTTAATTACTTGCTAATAATTATCATTAGTAGTGTTCGACATGGCAACCAGCAGTATCCCCTCGGTTAACGCCATTTTGAAACACATCCGGAACATTGGTAACTGCAGCATTTAGTTAGTACATTAAGTACTAGTAAACTAACTAATAGATGTAAGCCGTCCAAAGTAGCATCCTTGATCTGTAGATTGTATATCCTTTTGACTCTAACGGAGTACATTCAAAAGGTTTAGAAATGATTATATGTGATTGGCTAAGACCTGTTTCTCTCACGGATTTGTGTGGATTTTCATTATTGATTTGCCTCAAAGCCTTCACGTTATCCTCTGACATACGCGAACATTCATTACTTCTTTCAGATGTATAAAACCCGTTCTGTAATTTAATAAACTTATTACTAAATTCGTTCCACTTCTATCCTTGTTTTCACCAAATCACTATCGCTCTTCTGTGTTCATTCCGCAAAAAAAATAATTTAAATAATCTCAAAATAAATTAGACTGCTCCCTCAAGTATAAACAGAAAAAAAATATTTTGAAACTTAATAATAAAATTGTGTTACAAACTTTCCCTTTACGTTAGATATTTTTTTTCATACTTTTTTTATGTTTATTAAATGTTAGTATAAAGCAAAGGCAGCAATATCCAAAAAAATAAAAAAGGTTTTGAATGCATTCACCGAGGATTACTTAAAATGTAATGATTTCTAGATTTTGTATCTATCTTTTCCAAATTCATGTTTCCTATATATTTATAGGCTATGTTTCCTATAAAACTTCGAATGCGGTACATTATAAATTAGGAATCCTCGATGTCTGCATTATTTTTTTTTTTATATTACTGCCTTTCCTTTCATACCACACAAATATTGTAGGATGGCTCTGTTAGAAGCTTCGAAGAAGAAGAGAAGATTTATGAAAGTGGACGGAGAAAAAGTATGTGTCGTTCTATCGTCTCTGCGTTCTACCCCTCTGGAAATAGCGCGATGGTTAGTTAGTTGTGTAATCTATTATAATTATCAAATTACAAATTCACAATAAAAATGTAGTGTCATTAAAATGTATATTATTTTCATTCATGTGTTACTTGATTTTATGTTCACACTGTACAACGTCAGTGCTAGGTATTAATAATTTAAATAGGTTGAATTAAGGCTGTCGAAGTTTAATATCCACCGATTTTAATGTATTCAAATCAGGCCGAAGAAAATAAATAAGGAAATAATAAAAATATTTTCGTACACCGAGATGTATAATTTGGACCGATGAATTTTTTTCTCCCGAGATAATACGCAACCACCGCCGCGCCGTCAGTCAACATCAAGCCCGGCTTCAGCGATCCGCGTGGGTCCGGGAGACTGCATTAATTCCTCGTCATCACGACCATATTGTTCCGTGCGGCGGCCGTGGGACATGGAGATCAGATTCAGGTGACGTACAATAGCAATCTTATCTCCGATTTCTAGATGAGAAACAGCATACATTTAGACACATAATTATTATAATTTCTGCGTTTTTTTCGTCCACGTACTAAGTACGTATAATGTGCTGTTATGTTTTAATTAAAATTGCATTTAATTTTTCTCGAACTAAAAACACGATAATTTTTATTTATACGTGTATGCATGGTGTTATAATATTTCATTCTTTAATGGAAGATTGTAAAACTAAAATATGTGAGGGAAAGATAATATATTTACGATATCTCTCTTAGCCAGTTTGATTAAAAATAAAGTTAATATTATTTGAATGAAATAAAACCGGAGTATTGTCGAAAAAATTCTATTACAGTTAGAAAACTAGTCGAAAATGACGACATTGAGTAATTTAAATTAGTAAAAATTAAATTAAAAATGTTCGTTCTATGTGAACTAACATTTTTAACAACTCTAAAAAAACCTTTTTACTTTCTGAATAAATTTTAAATAACGCACAGCATGTAACAAAATTTAACGAATTTGTCTAAGCAACGATTTTTTCCATATAGGTTCGCTGAATAATTCGGAAAGAATATTATTATATAAACTTGTAAAGCGTTTGAAAGCTTCTGTACCTACATTTATCATTAAAACATCATCATCATCATAAACTCGACAACCCTGGGTGGGCCTTGGCTAAATCCAGAAGTGTTATCCATTCTTGTCTGTCTGTTGCTTTTGTCTTCCAGTTTGTGATTCGTAATTAGGATGTATCAGCGCAAAAAAATTCCATTTATCGCAGTTTGGGCCTTCCTGGTCTTCTTTGTCCTTGTGGTTTGGGAAGTTTTACAGGATTGTTTCGTGTATTCTAATTTCGTAACCAGACCATCTCAAGCGCCTTACCTTGATGGAACTGATCACATCGGGCTCTCCACACATGTCATACAGTTCTCTGTTGTATTGACGACGCCAACTATTGTGATTTCTCACGGGACCGTAGACCGTTCTGAGGAAACTTCTCTCAAATGCTGCTATTGATCTAAACATACAATTTATTAAATATTTTGTTAAACTTTAGTAATTTCATGTAATTATCATTTTATATGTATACATAGGGGTAAAACAAAAAAAAATTACAATAGATAATAGCAATTGCGTTGTTCCATATTTTACCGAAAATGTTATAGTAAGGGGCCCATATAGTCGCGGAAGCATTTCCCTTTGTCCCCCTGTATATCATTGTTTTCTTGCATTTTAAGGGGTTACGTGTAGTCAGAGGCGCAAAAAAATAGACATTTTCAAAAATTTTTTTTGAACGGCTGTTTAATGTTTTGATTCAATTCATAATACCAACGTTTTACACTATATTTTAAGTAACTATACCGAAAATTTCAAATAAAATAATTAATATTGGACCACGATAGAATCTCGTTTCTTGACCCCTGTTTTGCAAGTATTGCCTCGCGGTGTCCATCAGTGCTTCTTAGTGGTTTATCTAAATTTAATGAAACAAAAAGAAATTAGTAGTTCAATAGTTAATCTTGTGCTTAATCGAAGCTTTTTTATTTTTTTTCAAATTTAGCAAAATGGCGGTCTTTGAAAGCTTGATTATGAATTTTGAGGGAAAAAATCACTCATTTATTATTTATAAAAAAAAAAGTTTCAGTCACAAAAAAAAAATCCTTCGATTAAGCACAAGTTTTTAATGCCTAAAATATTAGGTCCTTATATATGAAATTGGCGTTTTGCCGAACTGGCAAATTTGATCTCAAATATCTTCTCTTTGGTTAGGAATTCCAAATCCAAATTTATACAGCTATTTACTCATGTATTTATGTTTTGAAAATTATAATTCATTTGTTTTTTTCTCAATTGTTTTTTTCTTTGCGTCACTCAGTTTACAAAATGAAAAACTTGAAATATCGCGTTATTTACGAGTAAGAGTTCCACCGTGGCACCAGTGCTGCAGAAACGGCTCGAAGGATTAATGATATGTATGGCGACGGTGCCGCAAAAGAAAACACAGTGCGTTTTTGGTTCCAACGTTTTCGTTCTGGAAATTTCGACCTGCAGAACAAGCCCCGTGGACGGCCGGAGACCAAAGTTGATAATGAAGAATTGAAGCTATTGTGGAAGCGGATCCATCGCAAACCACATCCGAGTTAGCTGCAGGCTGCGGTGTTAGTGATAAAACTGTTTTAATCCACTTGAAGCAAATTGGTAAGGTGAAAAAGCTTGAAATGTTCGACCTCACGAATTGAGTGAAGCAAATCAACAAACGCGCGTTGACTGCTGCGTTGCATTACTCAACCGGCACAATAATGAAGGGATTTTAAATCGAATCATTACCCGTGATGAAAAGTGGATCCTTTACGATAATCGGAATCGCTCATCGCAATGGCTGAACCCTGCCGAACCAGCCAAACCATGCCCCAAGCGAAAATTGACTCCAAAAAAGTTACTTGTGAGCGTTTGGTGGACTAGTGCTGGTGTCGTTCACCACAGCTTTCTTAAATCTGGCCAGACGATTACGGCAGATGTCTATTGTCAGCAACTGCAAACCATGATGGAAAAGCTAGCTGCTAAACAACCGAGGCTGGTTAATTGCTCTAGGCCACTGCTGCTTCATGATAACGCCAGACCACACACTGCACAACAGACGGCTACCAAATTAGAGGAACTTCAATTGGAATGTCTAAGACATCCACCGTACTCTCCGGACCTTGCCCCAACAGATTACCATTTTTTTCGAAATTTGGATAACTTCTTGCAAAGGAAAAAATTCAACTCCGATGGGGCAGTCCAAACCGCCTTCAAAGATTTTATTAATTCCCGTCCGAATGGTTTTTTTAGTAACGGGATCGATGAACTACCTATGAGATGGCAAAAGTGCATAGATAGCAATGGTACATACTTTGATTAAAGAAATATATTATAATAAAAAAAAATCGGCTTTATGTTCCTCCCATACTAAACGAAATTTCATATGTAAGGACCTAATATGATGTTTAAATTTCTTTTAAATCTGTCGAGTAGTTTTTAATATATCGTGGACACCGCTTTTGAAAACGTTATTTTGAGAAAAACGCGTTTAAAGTTATATGCATAAATAATTAATACAAATACAATTTAAAAAATTACTTATATAGAGTCGTCTATTTCTGGTACATATAATAAATCTTCTGCCGATGTGTAAGCCTCCAAGATGTCTATTTTTTTTTATCTACGTATCATTTTGCCTTCTCGAGTGACCTGATTTGCACGTTGGTCAGCAATCTTTATGCGCTCTATATCGAGTTTTTCAGCATACCGGTGTGCATTAGGGCCATAATGTAATCCTATGCATTGGCAATCATTAATATTCCTTGCATATCTTCATGACGTCTCATTATAAATTTTTGAAAATGATTATAATACACGCACAACTACCTATCGACTGCTGGGTTTCACTGCCACTGAAGTACTAACACTAAATCAAATCTCAGTTAGCCTAAAGGTCTTAAAGTAGAAGTATAAAAGAAATTTCGTACATTATTCTTAGAATTAAACAGGTAAAAAACCGCGTTCCGCAGCGGTCACGCCGTTTGTCAGCCCGGCCGGCTGTAGTAGCGTCCGCGTATCAGTAGTTATCGTTGGATATCTTTAAAACTAATAACCGGATCGAGTTGATATTTTCACACAATATTTTTGAAACATTTTTCTTTGAGAAAATACAAAAAAAAAATCGATTTTTTAAAAATCCTGACTACACGTAACCCCTTAATACATTTTTAGATTACCACGGCAGAATCTTAATCTTTTTGACGTCTCGCGACTCACCGCAGGTAACTAACTGTCTCGAAAACAAAACATAATTACGAGTACACAACATGTTGTGAATGTCGGTCCATAAAGGCGTACTTTGTAAATATGATACATTCGTTATTCGGAAGTTAATCGAATTAGTGCCGACCGGATATTAGATCGTATAAACCTTTTAATGACTATGATCAAGGTGGCGGATTGTTATACATAAAGGAAGACTTAATTAAAGCACATCCCTAGTTATCCGTAATGTTTACGTTGCTAACACATACCGTACCGCTGTAATAATACATTTAGTAGTTCTGAAACTATACAATACACTTAAAACTAATTGGAAATCGCGTACCCTGCTATGTTCCTAGTAAAATTTTATACAACTATGTATATGTATAAATTTAATCCATTTTACATAAATAATACTAACTGTAACCCATCAAAAATTAAGGTAATTTTTCATGTCGGTTCCTAAGAAACTATTTATATATTAGGTCCTTACATATGAAATTGACGTTTAGTATGGGAGGAACATAAAGCCGATTTTTTTTATTATAATATATTTATTTAATCAAAGTATGTACCATTGCTATCTATGCACTTTTGCCGTCTCATAGGTAGTTCATCGATCCCTTTACTATAAAAACCATTCGGACGGGAATCAATAAAATCTTTGAAGGCGGTTTTGACTGCCCCATCGGAGTTGAATTTTTTCCTTTGCAAGAAGTTATCCAAATTTCGAAAAAAATGGTAATCTGTTGGGGCAAGGTCCGGAGAGTACGGTGGATGTCTTAGACATTGCAATTGAAGCTCCTCTAATTTGGTAGCCGTCTGTTGTGCAGTGTGTAGTCTAGCGTTATCATGAAGCAGCAGTGGCCTAGAGCGATTAACCAGCCTCGGTTGTTTAGCAGCTAGCTTTTCCATCATGGTTTACAGTTGCTGACAATAGACATCTGCCGTAATCGTCTGGCCAGATTTAAGAAAGCTGTAGTGAACGACACCAGCACTAGTCCACCAAACGCTCACAAGTAACTTTTTTGGAGTCAATTTTCGCTTGGGGCATGGTTTGGCTGGTTCGGCAGGGTTCAGCCATTGCGATGAGCGCTTCCGATTATCGTACAGGATCCACTTTTCATCACAGGTAATGATTCGATTTAAAATCCCTTCATTATTGTGCCGGTTGAGTAATGCAACGCAGCAGTCAATGCGCGTTTGTTGATTTGTCAACGCGCGTTTGTTGATTTGCTTCACTAAATTCGTGAGGTACCCACCTTTCAAGCTTTTTCACCTTACCAATTTGCTTCAAGTGCAGTTTTATCACTAACACCGCAGCCTGCAGCTAACTCGGATGTGGTTTGCGATGGATCCGCTTCCACAATAGCCTTCAATTCTTCATTATCAACTTTGGTCTCCGGCCGTCCACGGGGCTTGTTCTGCAGGTCGAAATTTCCAGAACGAAAACGTTGGAACCAAAAACGCACTGTGTTTTCTTTTGCGGCACCGTCGCCATACACATCATTAATCCTTCGAACCGTTTCTGCAGCACTGGTACCACGGTGGAACTCGTACTCGTTAATAACGCGATATTTCAAGTTTTTCATTTTATAAACTGAGTGACGCAAAGAAAAAAACAATTGAGGAAAAAACAAATGAATTATAATTTTCAAAACACAAATACATGAGTAAATAGCTGTATAAATTTGGATTTGGAATTCCTAACCAATGAGAAGATATTTGAGATCAAATTTGCCAGTACGGAAAAACGTCAATTTCATATGTAAGGACCTAATATTTATATAAAAAAGAAAAGAAAAAATTTACGTAAAAATTTTTACGCGAAAAAAATTTACGTTTAAGAAAAAAGGAAAAAGACTTGTTACTTATAAAGAAGTTACGGACGTTACACAGACAGACAGACAGACGGACAGACAACTTATTATAATTGGGTTGACCTTATTTGTTTTGTATGAATATCTTAATTTTTTGTTCTGCAACAGGCCATGACTGTAGCGAAACATATCACAAAAAGTGGCCGAAACACATCACTGGTGTTACCCACCAGAAAACGAACCGAGAACCCCGTATGAGAAGCCAGTTTCATGCTGACTGTATATGTAATGGGTATTTGTATATAATGGGCGGACATTGTAAAATTTAGTAAAATAATTAATACATATAAATCGTGCATTTTTTTATAGTATTCATATTATAGAGATTTAAGTACACAATGATTTTTATTGATTTATTTTAAAAATGAAATCACCCAAACAGCGAAATTGAATCTACTACTTTGATATACACAAAATAACTAGAAATAACTATCGGAGGTGATTTCTACTTTAACCCATACAAAAAAATAACATGTAATCTAAAATGGTTAATCATTTCTAATATCTATGTTTTATTTGATTATGCTTGTGTTTTTTAAGTTCAACTCTCATGGATAAAAACACTGTCTAAATATGGCAATAAAATTTTATTTTCTCTAGATAAGATTAAAGTAGAATCTATCCAAAAATAGATCCGTACAAAAATAAATAAAATGTACAAAATATACATTTCGTTGACATTTTCTGCTAAATATTCATTTTCTGGGTATTTAGAGTTGGTAGTTTCCAAATCCGGTACCTTTTTAAATTTTTATTGTCGTTTTTCTTAGAAAATTAGTACCCCCCAGCTCTCCCAGGTTTTAAAAACAACGGTGGTAGTTTCACTGTTTACTAAAATTATAAGTTCTCTGGATTAACTATAGCTAGTTTTGCGTTATTAGTGTCAAGTCACGAATTATTTTTTCTTTATCGTTTTATAATTTTTTTACAATTATCTTATCACTAACATGTCTTATCATCGGTAAACACTGTATTGAAGTATTGTTATGTTTTTCATGAGACCAACCAGTCAGTCTGCCATTGTATAAAAAAATATTAGCCCACTCTAAAGTGAACTTGTATAAACGTTTTCGTTTGTTTAAGAATGATATTTTTTTGTATATTAAGGAAAACTGAAATAATAATATGACACGCCTCAGAGATCTCCATTTGAAAACATAAGATTTAAATGATAATACGATTTTATTCCACTATAAAAATTATTTTTTATTTGTATTTTTATATTTAGTATTTGTAATTTATATATTTTTAGGTTTGTTTACTGTATAAAGAAAATAATTCATTTGCGAGCTCACGAATTGCCTTTCAAACCTTTCAAAATTATTGTGGGAATTTTATTTTTTGATAAAAACACATTTTACTGTCGAATTGTAATTTTATAACATGGTGTTCAAATGATAGAATTTTCCTTTTTAATGGATTAATCTAATTTCTTTTGATTTAATATTGATATCTATTATTAATTTGTTTGTTTTCAAATTAAATAGAAATTCGTAAATGATATTTTTGACGATGGTTCTTCCTGGTTCTGATTGAAGAAATTACGTTGAGAGTGCGTCATGAGACCCTTTGCTTACTTATTTACCATCACGCCGTTTCCCACGGGGCTAGGCAGAGAGAATAGATCGCCACACTATCCTGATACACGAGTCTCGTCTCATCCACATTCATACATCTTCGCAAACAAGCTCGATTATTGTTGAGGCACTTAAGAGAACCATCCTCCAGTATCTGGTTAATCTGGTCATGTAACATCTTCCGCGGTCGCCCTCTCTTTCTGGCGCCGTCAACCCTTGCGTCATATATTTTTCTTACCATTCTTTCTTCATTCGCTTCTTCATTCTTACCATTCTTTTTTAATTCTATTTACCATGCTAAGATCAGCTTTACATTATTTCCTAATATCTTGATTAATATTCTTTATATCTTTGCCCTTTCATAAATGCATTTGCCTCGCATCTAAGTGATCTCATCTCCACTGCATTCAGTCTATTTTCATTCCTCTTCAGCCAGCTTCAGACTCCACTTCCATATATATCAATGTTGGTACCAGAATTCCATTGTGTACCGCTAGTCCTACCTTGGTAGTCATATTTCTATTAGCAATTATTGCATTCAAAGAATCATTCACTTTATTCGCTGCATCCTCCCAGCGTTCCCTCGTCTACCGAACATACTTTCCAAATACACAAACTCATCTACTTTGTTCCCTTTGCAATACTAGTATTTCTTTTTATTATCAAATAACATCAAGGTTTATCCTAATGAAGTCCGAAATCGTTCGGCGGGCAAACCAAAAACTCGCCTATCCAGCATGGCATTAGATAAATTTCCGCAGACTTTTACCATCATAATTGATGACGGGCGTGTGTATCTCGTGTCGGATGGAAGGCTCTCGATTGTGGCTGGATGCTGGGAGCTCTGTCGGTAGCCAGAGATTTAATTTATTATTGAGACATCGTCGGTACTCTTGCAGGCTGCCAATTTAGAACCAGTATTCGGCCGGTCCGCTGGCTCGCCTGGTCGGGCGACCTGCCCGCCGATTGCGGTCTCGAATCAGAGTTGCCGTGACGCTCCGTACGATATCTAACAATAGTAATCGGTGATTTAAATATTTAGATTTAAAAAACTAACCCATAAAAACCAAGTTTTTATTATACTCCCTTTCTCATTTACTAGTTTAAACAGGTTTGGCGCATACCGCTTTGGCTTGAGTCGGGCGATGCTACGAAAGGGAGTTATAAAAAATTTCGAAAAATCCTAAATTATACTATAATTATTAATTTTTTGAATGAAATTTGTTAAATCATTTTTATCGTCGCCAAGAGTCTGCCTGAAAAGTTTCAGCTCGATTGGATGACGGGAAAAGGGTTAAAAATCTTTTCAAAGTTTTTTCGACAGACAAGCAAGCAGGCGCTACGAGTTAGAAGAAAGGGAGTAAAAAAAAAATTATTCCGAGACGGGTTTTGTTGATTGGTTGAAAACGCAAAAATATACGCTTTTGTCTTAATTGTACTCTTTATTTTAATTTGCACTAAATCAAACTGTAAATACACACAAGTTGAGTTATGTGTATCGCTACTATAGTTTCTAGAGGAGTAGTTAATAACTAATCTAAATATGTATAGTTTTGTCAACTTATTCTAGTAGGGTAGGGAATCGCGTTGTGGATTTCAGTAATAATTTTTTTAATTTGTTCATGTCTTATTCAATGACACGTCCCTACTAACAAAGTGCGTGCATTTTGAATGTTTCGTTTGTGAGTCATTCTTTTCTTTTATTGTCTTGTTTGGTACAAAATCCCAACAATAATTAACAACTCTGTCACAACATAAATGTATTTTTTATTATTTATTAAATACAATTAAAACCTCATTTATTATCAGTTTCTAAAACTTTTGAGATGGTATTATTATGAGAAGGTGTATTATCAAACCCATATTATTAAACAAAACAAAAATTAACACTTTTAAATACCACTACGTCACGAAAATGGACAGGAACAGTTTAACTACAACAAAAAAGAGAATGACCCTTGTATCAAGTATTCATATCTGTGATAAATAAATATTAATTCACGATACATCGCACACATTTATAATCTTTATGATCCATCACGCATAGAGGTAATAAAAAAGGCAGTGCCGACTCGTTGCAAGCGAGCAATTGGCTTGGTTGTTCAAATATGTTCGACAGTAGAGTTAACAACATATAACATATCGTTAAAATCAAACTGTGCGATAAGTTTGCCGGGTTAATGGTTATTTTATGCCCTTGTTTCTTGTATTTAATTGTTACTGAATCCTACACGTGTGGCCCACGCGGGCTGCGCACCAACTTGTGAGCATCGTCATCATCGCCTATAATATGATTTTGAAAATAATTAGAGCGGACTCTACTGTATGTGTGCGATTTCATTTAATTTATATGTATATATATATATATATATAATTTATTTTTTTTACGCTTCAACAGGCCAGGAGGCCCAATTACAGAAGCGAAATACATCACAAAACACCCAGACTTGAGTAAATCACAAAGATTAACATTGTGACCTCACCGGGAATCGAACCCGGAACCCTCTGTATGGGAAGCCAGTGTCATACCCACTGCGCTACGAGGGACGCCTATTTGGACCTGGCACGACCATGTTTACCCAATTTGGAATACCAACACCAGCATGCAAGGGAATTATGGAAGTAAAGTAAAAGGAAGAAGCAAAAATGTAACTAATATTAATATTGAAAGCATTAACTTTGTGGTTAGGTTAGGTTAGGTTAGGTTAGAAACGAGAGTAAGAAGTGATCGCATGCGATCAATATTGGTGAAAGTTTAACAATACTATGGTTGGGGTGTATAGTGTTGTGAATATAGTAGTGATAGAAGAGTATGGCGTTCAATCCTCTCTGCCTACCCCTGCAGCGAAACGGCGTGATGGTTAGTTACTTAGTTAGTTATGTGGGTAAACAAATTTTATAGTTTCCCAGTTATAATTTTTTTTCTACAGATGAATATGTCATGTAAATCTTTCAAATTACTTAATGAGACCATTTACATTATATTCTATTACTTTTCACTATAAGTAGACCATGAGTCCACTTCGATATTCCAATTAACCACTCAAGTCTTTTTTATAAGTTTTATATCTACTAGCTATAACCCGTCAAAAATTACAGAGCATTGCTTCGCGTCTTTGCTGAGCCCTAGTATATATTTATAGCATCTTCGTGGCGCTCCGTGGTGAGGCGGCCGTAGCGACATGCGTGGAGCGGCCGTTTCGGGTTTGGTGGCCCGGGGTTCAAGCCCCATTTCCGGACGTACCTACTTTTAGTAGATACGTCCGGTTAGAGAGGTTAGAGAGCAATCTTTCGCCTGCCTGCGACCGACAGTTTGGGTTCGTTAGGGGTAAGTCCACGGAATGTGCTATGATGTATGTACAGACATGGGTAAGGGACTGTGAGGAGAAGCATGCTATGGGAATTTTCCTGGACATCTCAGGGGCTTTTGATAATGCCTGGTGGGAGATGATCCTCGCTAAGCTGAAAGTGCGGCGGTGCCCGAGGTACCTCTTTGACCTAGTCAAGAGCTACCTCGGTGATCGAGCTGCTACGATCAGCTACGCGGGGGTCTCGAGTACCAGACATATTAATATGGGCTGCCCACAGGGTTCGGTCCTTGGACCGACCCTGTGGAACATACTTTTCGATGACATTCTTCGTCTACCGTTGCCTGAGGGGTGCAACATCGTTGCCTATGCGGATGATGCTCTGTTGCTCGTATCCGGACGAAGCCGCTTAGTGCTTGAGGAAAGGAGTAAGAGATCAATTGAGCTGATTGTGGACTGGTGTGCTAGAAATAAGTTGGCTTTGGCGCCTGGCAAAACAGTGGCCATGATGATGAAGGGTGGTTTGAGTCAGGCGAGGAACCCGGTGGTCAAAATGGGGAGTATGAACGTGAAATTTGCAAGAGAGGTCAAATGGCTGGGTGTAACGTTCGACCCATCGGGTTCTTTTCTCACACATGTTAAGGCCACTGCTGACAGAGCGAGAGATTTCTTTGCCTCCATGAAGAGACTTAGTGTCGCTGACTGGGGCATCCGGTCACCGGCGATGCGCCTCGTATATAGGGCGACATATGTGGCCCAAGTCACATACGCTGCTGAGGTATGGGCTCACAGGCTGAGGACCGGCGTGGTAGCCGCAGCTCTAAATCGGGGGCAGAGAGTACCCCTGCTGGCTCTGACGGGAGCATATCGGACTGTGTCCAGTGCGGCCCTACCGGTGTTAGCGGGGGTGCTCCCTGCTGACTTGGAGGTACTGGAGTTCAGCGCCAGGCGAAGTGTTAGGAGGGGCCTGGAGGTAAACTACTTTGGTAGAACCATCAGGCTCTCGGAGACGTTGCGACACCAGGTGTTGGGTCAGAGATTGAGAGAAATATCATGTATAGTTTGGCAAGAAAGATGGGACACGGCCACCACCGGAAGATGGACTCATTCCTTTTTTCCGAGGGTGGCCGTGAAGGAAAAGGGCAGTGGATATTTTCCGTCGCTGGACCACCACACTGTTCAGATGCTATCGGGACACGGAGAGTTCAGGTCGAAGCTTTTCGATCTTGGACTCTCCGTTGACCCGTGGTGTGCTTGCGGTCGGGTGGCCCAAACGGCGGAACATATCCTTTGGGAATGTACGATCATGAATGACGCGAGAGAGAATATGTTAGCAGGATTAACTGAGTTTGGAATGACCGTGACAGGACGTCCATCCAATGATGTCCTAGTGAGGAATGAAAGGAACTTCGGATGCTTCCGAGGGTTCATTCGGGTGTGGGTGTCCCGTTGGGAAATCCTGAGGGGATCTGTGCGATAAGTTTTCTTGTGTATTGGTGGTTTGACTCTGTCATTCCCCGGTGTTGTGTTAATGTGTGGGCTCCTGCATTGGACGAAGACCTGCCGGTCCTGTGCTTCCCTACCCGGATATCCAAATGTATTTTTTTTTTATATCGTCTCTTTCCCTGTTAAGGGGGTGTCTGTTTGACCTTACCCATCCACTGCCGCCACCGCGAAATTCGTCTACTATGTATTATTTTCTTCTTTTGTTATTACCTTTTCTTTGTTCTTGTATTATTTTTGTATTATTTTGTATTATTTCGTATTATTTTGTATTATTATTTTTCTTATTTTGTTATTTTACCTTTTCTTTGTTCTTGAATTTATTTATGTATTTTTTTATGCAATAAAGACGTATCTAATGGTGTCGGTCTGTGAATGGTTTTGTTTTTGCGGCCGTGCCGCCTCGCACCGGTTTATACGACCCGTGCGGGGCAGCACGGTCTTGCATTGTAGCTAAAAAAATGTCAACCTGGAGACGAATGAGAAGGACCGATATGGGAGCTTTTGCTCATAAAACGGTCCTGGGTAAGCGGTGGGTACCATTCACATTCACAGTACCTACTTTTAGCCGTCAGTTCGAACGAAATTATTACGGACTGACGAACGGACGGACGGACAGACAACGAAATTAACTTATGTTCAGAATATTTTGAGTTTGTTCAAATCTTTCAGAACAGTGCTGGATTTATGTCACAGAGACATTATTAATCAATTAGTGTATATTATAGATATCTCACAGAGACGAAACTGTTTATGGGAAAGTAGGTATGGAAGTCATTTGGGTGTACACAGGACTTATGACCTGTCTTTTTATGGTTGGCTTAGCTTATTGGTTGGCTTAAAGTGATCACTTCCTGACAAATCACTCAGGACAAATCCTGACACAATAATGAAATATTTTGTTTTTGGTCTGTTTGCGAGGTTTTAATCAGTTTATTTGACTTTTATCAAAACAATGCATTTATAATATTCAATATAATTTAATTTCAGAATAGCCCAATGAAATACAGAAATATTGAAAAGGTAAAAAAAAAAAACGAGCGAGCCTTACAGTAGTCGCATTTGATGTGTAGTATTTGACATCCCTCAATTAAAAATATCAATTGAGCATCAGCAGAAATTAATGTCAAAATTGAAAAAAGCTAATACCTGTATATTTATTAATTAGTAAATACAGGTAAAAAAATGTATGTGCATTTATTTATTATTGAATTTTGCCGCACTAGGTAGGTAGCGTATATCTACATACGCAGTTATGTTTTTATTCATTGTTCATATTCATATTCATAGATGGTGGTAGTGTGCCGCCATACATATTGTATGAAAACTTGTAATAAATATTTAAAAATAATCACATAAATTACATAAAATTTGAGAATGTAAACCATAAGGGTAGTTATTGTTTACATTAATGTAAAAAAAAGTATTTATTGGATAGTTTCGAAGATATAAGCCAAAATATATCAAAGTTACAACATCCACACGCTTGACACCTTGCAACATATATACAAAATCAGAAGCATTGGCTGTTGGCATGTCCTGCGTCTTCGCTGTGATGGCACTTGCTGGACATTGATTTGTTTATAAACGATGATTTTTTTTCCATAGCGCGTGCTGCGCGCGCGCTCATTGGTTAAATGAAATTGTGCGCGTCTTTCTTGTTATGAATTTCCGTCCTTTTTCACGAAATCACTGCCACAGATTGCAGGAAAGCGAGAGGAAAGATGTTACAGCTCAAAAAATCTACTCAAGTAGATTAAACATTAATTTTATTCCATAAAATTTAATGAATAATCTCTACAAATATTTCAACATTACTATAAAAATGAAGTCTCCATTACCTACTATTGATATTAGGACATTAGTGTCAGAACATTTTCGACTTATAATTTAGGCAGGAATATACAAGTATTGTGGATTAGCTCTGTTACACATTGTATATTTAGTCGTAACTGAGCGATAAAATTGAATGCATCACAATCGAATAGCTGGCATCATGAGACCGAACATTCTTTCGATAATAAATAATGTTCGTATGTATTACTATTATTATGGAACGGTTTAAATATCTATTGATGGCGGTTATGACAGAAGAGGTTGAGATAATTGAGCGATTTTTATTTAGTTTTCAGATAAATTCATGTTTTGGTAACTGCAATTTTAGAAAAAAGTTATTAGCATTTAAAATTTTACTTTACCATCTTTATTTAAATTGATATGAGGTACGTTGATGTTGTTTTGATTCCTGATCTCATAAAATGTGTAATTTGGACCAAAGTGGTGAATTTGTAGAGAAAAACAATTTCGGTAAATGTCGACATCAACATTGTTTCGTCTTCAATATTCTTTGTGGTTTTTACTCCCTTTCTTTTAACTCGTAGCGTCTGCTTGCTTGCTTGTCTGTCGAAAAAACTTTGGATCGATTTTTAACCCTTTTCCCGTTATCCAATCGAGCTGAAACTTTGCAGGCAGACTCGTGGCGACGATAAAAATAATATAACAAACTTTTTTTTTAAATTAGCAATTATAGTATAATTTTGGATTTTTCGAAATTTTTTATTACTCCCTTTCGTATCGTCGCCCGACTCGAGACCAACGCGTGGGGTAAGCGCCACACCTGTTTCAACTAGAAAATGAGAAAGGGAGTATAATAAAAACTTGGTTTTATTGGGTTAGTTTTTCCATAAAAAAAGACATGAAAAACCGTTTTCGACACATGTTATCTGAATTCAGAAAATGTGTATTTAAATAGTTAAATTATTGCGCTTCCTTTAGATTTAGATAATTCTAAAATAATGCGTCAACTATTCTTTATTAGAACTCAAAACTATCCAAATTTCCATCGAAAATACTGAGTTTTCGGGACGACTTTAAATCGATTTCATTTCATCGATTTGGTCTTCCTGTCGTCATTAATATCTGACACCCATGCCTACGTTTTGGACTAAATTTCACACAGCTGTCCACAATAATGAAGCAGGCCAAAGATCGATGGAAAGTACTCATTAGTGGAATTTCTAGATGGATATTAAGTTACTGCTTTGTGCATTTTTAATTACCACCGATTACTCGACGATCTTTTATGACCGTGTTATGTCCGGGACTGTAATACTTGATTAACACCTTCATTCCACGTTATAATTACCGAAGACTATCAATAAATCATCTCAAACAGTTTTTCAAATGAAGTCTGAAAATAATTTGCGGCTAAGTAACGCTCATTATTTCTTAATGAATTTAATTCGGCCGGGTGTTTTTTGTCTATGGCCTATCTATTCACAGAGAAATGAACGTTGTCAAAGGATTCGTTTTGTTTCACGTTCTTACTGTTTTATTTTTCAATGTTGTGTATAGTCATTCTTCGAGAATCCATTTATGATTAAAGCAACAAGACATAACGAATCAGGTACAAATGTAAAGATGATCTTGCAGAGGTAAAATTGTATAAATATAATAATTATATCAATATTTAGACAAAAAATAATATCGGTTCATATCTACATGACAAAGAAAAATTATATGAATATATAGACCACAGAGAAAAAATGATAACAATGTATCGATATTAGAGAAAAATTACATCAATAAATGTACATATAGATGACAGAAAAAAAATGTTGTTAGTATATAATTAAACGAAATAATTTTGTTTATCTCCCCTTAATTTTTGGTAAAACTAACCGGTTTCGGAAACAACGTTCCTTCGTCAGGGTATACTTGATACTAATTTAACTTTACAAAATTATGAACAATCATGCCAATCATATTATTGAGAATAGCCATAGTTTTGATAAAAATACAGGATTCAATATTCTTCACATTGATAGTAAAAGTAGACATCTAAGTCATTTAGAAGCCCTAGAAATCGAAAAAAGCCATTAATAATAATCAAACTATTATAAACAACCAAAAAAAATTAACTTACAGTCCTATCTTGAATATGTTCCCTTTCACCATATCACCTGTTTCTTTCGCACCCCCCACTATTTACCCCCATTTGTACACTTGACACTGATGTATGATTGTTCATAATTTCGTTTAATTATATTCATAATGAAGTAAAACCACAAAGTAATAGCAAAATACAATACTATAATGTTTTTAGTGTTTAGTGATAGAAATTTCAATGTACGTACATATGGATGTGTGGCGGTTAATGTTAATTTTTAAATTTCAAAGACGCACCAAAATTTAATGAAACTCAAAGTTCAGTGAATCTTGCTACCATTAAAATTTTATTTTCCTTTTTATTTTATTATTTTCTTTTGAATGCGTTATTCCAGTTTATCAATAGAAAGCTGATAAAACCGCCTCTGCGCTTCGTGCTATTTTTAAATTATCGCCTTAACATTCCGTCAAACGGCAAGCGAATGTATTTTCATGTTTATTTTTATCTCAAACATATCTGCAGAGAAGCCCGGCGCCTTGTGATGTTTCTAAAATAAACGTGAAAGGTTCCCATTTGTTAACATTTACCACAATTGAGCCACCTGGTCCATGAGGCGGGTCGTGCATCTTCACTTGCGCAATCCAGCAGCCTTCATTCTGAGCCGGAAATTGAGAAACATTACAGCACGTGCTAACTTCAGCTCTGCAATTTAATAATTGCATCTTCGCTGTCTACTACCACGTATAAATATATTTAAATATTATTTTATGGCATTCTTCAGCTCGAAGAATGAAACTAGTTGATGAACCCACCATTATTGGGGTAATAAAACTAACTCAATATGTATGTATGGCTCAACTCTTCCGCTCACCGTTTCTGTATACATGAAATTGTAGTTGCACAATGCAAACATCTTCAATACATGAATCCAAGCCTTGTTGTCGTATATAATTTGTACCCATAATATCTTACAACATTAAATTACTTTCTCATTTTTCATTAATTGTTCAACTCTTACTAATTGGTAGTCCATGTAACCTAAAATCGAAGCGATCTTATAGTAAAATAATATGTACAATTTGTACATAAAAAATCTTTGAACTTAAAGTGCTACGAACAAGGAATAGTAACACGAAATAGTAATAGAAATCAGAGTGAACTCTGTACAAATTTGAATGAATTTCAAATGTATTCATATTAAACATTTTTTTATTAATCAATTAAAAAGACACACAGAAAAATCAAATATTTTAACTGCTGCCGGGGGATTCGAACCAACGGACCTCCATTCTTATCCGGGGATAGCGCATTATCCAATTTCGCCACGGCAGTCTGGTAAGTTAACGACAATCTTTCGACCTTATATGTAGTCTTCTTTTAATTGATTAATATTTTTATTCCATTTTTAAAGCAATCTGATTTTTATAAACAATAGTCACAAATACCTTTGTGCATCTACCGCTAGAGGACACCAGAAATTATTTTTTTCATTTTAATTTTTGGAATCTTTTGATATACCTATATCTATATAATATATATGTATTCATATTCATACATATTTTCAATTTCTCGGTATTAGATAAATGAAAGGCTTGCTCAATGAGCTTCCACAGCAACATGACCAAGTGTCATGTATTCAAACCTTTCGACGACTCGGTACTCGAAAACTTCAGAAATCTATCAACAATTATAAAGGTACTAAATTGATAGGTGAGGTTTTTTTTATTTAATTGCTTCTAATTTTCCAAAAAGACTTTTTTCCTTTTTGAATGTGCTATATTATACAACAAGGGTGCTTAAAAGCGAAACTCATATTTATTATTTTGTTTTTATTTTAATGTAATTAATTCGTTAAACAATTCATAGAGGTAAAATTCATATTTTTAAACCGGAGCCTAGCCTAGATGGTAGAGCGCTAGCTCAGCATGTGAGAGGTACTGAGATTGATACCCGTTGCCCCTGTAGTCTTTTTTATTTTTTATGCGTCTTTAAAATGATATATTATATTTTAATTATAACTGGAATTATTAAACAAAAAATTGGATAAGACAAAAAAAAACAATTGTTGAAATTATCTGCAATTAAATAAAAATAAATATTATTTAAATTATGTTTTTGATTTTTCACAAGTGTACGGCTAAGCATGTGTAATATATTTTTGACGGTCTAATTTCGTTATTTTAGCTTGAATTCGAATGAAATTGTTATATTTAGTTATTACTGTAATTATACTGTATTACTATAACAGTAAATGTAATCAAGTGTAATTCGTGGTCTCGCATTTTCGCTATACGATTTCGCTACATGATTTCGCTACATGTGCAAGCTGCGCGTACGCAACTTCCGCTACAATGAAAATTTTACGCTGAATGCGTCAAAAGAAGATAACTTCAATAAATACTGCACACCAGAGTATTCGCGATATACCAGTTTGCCGAGATATACCGTTTGAGAAACGCTGGTCCGAACCATAAATAATCGAGTAATGAAAGAGCGAAATACCTTTGCACAATTTCCTCTCGAAGAATTTAACTGCCTTTTGTTTGATTTTAGCTGTAATATTCCTCGGAAGTGCTTTACGTTAGAGAGATCTTGCGCAATTTATTTCGTTAGAATTTACCAATCATCTTTTATGTTCTATTGAATTAAGATATTAAGGTTAAATTATCGAAGTAACAATATTAATTACATTTTTTATGATTTTGTTGCGATTTTTAGAAAAATATTTTTCGCCTAATGATATCACTGATGATGCTAAGTACAAATCTGTAAAGAGTAAAGTTTACAACCAGTAGGACCTCTTAGTACACATCGATGGCTAATGGGCAAAAAGGGATAACCGCCATTTGACAGACTTTACAGGAGAGATATTCTATGTTAAAAAAGACGAAAAAAAACAAAAAAAAAATTATCGCTTGAAATGACTAAAAGCTATATTTCTAATTTTTCAAGTTTTCGGAGGCCATTAATTTTTTTTTTCTTTTTTTAACTTTGAACCTCTCTCATGTGATGTTTGTTAAATGGCGGTTAACCCTCGATACATACTGTAGTTTCTCATATTAAATGTCATACACAATTCAAAAATTTCCACAAGCAATTAAAAAAGCTGCGCTTCTATGAGATCGGAGACATAACCTCGAAAACGAATTCGTCAGAGAACAAAAAAAATTCGTGCTCAAGTGGTAACAGACATGTCTCAAAGATGTGAAGGAAGATCCCGGAGTACAGATCTTGTACTAGTAAAAAACCTATTGACGACACATTCATTGATTTATTTTTCAGGTATATTAACAGTTCAATGTGTATAATAATAAAATTATAGACTAACTAGCTGTAACCCGTAACACTGGTTTGCGTCTTTGCTAAGTCCTGTATGTAGCGTATTTCTAACGGGTCACGCACATGCCGTTGCCGCCTTTGGGTTTGGTCGCCCGGGGTTCAAGCCCCTTGTCTAGCCGTTTAATTTCGTTTTTTTTTGCCGTGAATAAGATAACAAAAATTACAAAAAGTGACGGACAGACAGACAGACGGGTAGACAAAATGAAAATGAAAGCAAATGATTGCGACAGAACTGGACATATGGAAATAAAAGCACTTGTTTTTTAAGTTCTATCTTTTTAATTTTCTGAGTCGCGTTTCGCCTTATGAGGGCATTATCAATCTAAATATTTTACTTCAAATAACTTATATTTATGTATTTTATATGAAAAGTATTTTCGTATAAATGCAAGTTATCGAGTGTAATATATTTAGATTGATAATGCCCTCATAAGGCGAAACGCGACTCAGAAAATTAAAAAGGCAGATCTCAAAAAACAAGTGCTTTTATTTCCACATGTGTTATTATGGAGTTCTATAAACTTGACTTTTACTTGTCACTACTACACGCACCTCTTCATCTTAGCTTGTGTTCTATTATAGATCACTCTTTTGCCGGGACGGAATGTTTTCATTTTTAAACTATTAATTTTTTCCTCGTTTTTTTCTGCATCTCGCCTGGACCATCTGCGATCTGCACCGCGTCTCGGCGATGATGCTCAGGATTTATGACGACCGTCTCCCTAATCGGCGGCTCTCGGCTCTGATCAGCTCTCCATATTTGGGCGCAGAGCTGCTCTATGCTCTATGCTCGCTATGCAATTAGCGAGTGCCGGAACTGATTATGGACCGCCGCCGTTGGGTGGGACGCATCGAGACCATCAACAGCCAATTAGTTTCGTTAATGGCAGTCCAACCGCGAATCATTCCTGACCATACCCTTCTCGGAGTACTGCGGATAATCGATTGCATTTCTCACGGACAGTCGATGTGAGCATCTAATCAATCTCCACGCTCATCGGCAGTTGAGAAGTCTTCTCTTACTCATAGGGCTTTTCCTATTTCATTATACAAAGTGTCTCATGGCTAGTAAGTAGAAAAATCTTTAGTGGAGTGTTTTTCATTAATTTTTGAAGAAATTCAATTCAATTTTTTATTTTATTTATTTATTAGAGACACTAACAGGATAATAGGTACATGATACCAGTAGCGTGCAGCGCATACAAGCAAAAAAGCTGTAAAGTAAATGCATAAAAAAAGTTGATTTAAAATTCTAGCCGTAATTCGTCCTATGGCTAGAAGTTTTATTTCTTACTTTTCTGTGCTTAACTTCATGTCAATTCTTCATTTATCTTGCCCAAGAAATTTGCTCCATAGACATAGTCAAGTCGAGAATAAAACCGTGTATTTTTAAGGCTGCGAGTTTTATGTTATAGACAAGAAAATTCGAAAGGTCCTATGCCAGGTGAAAACTACGCGCACGTCATCGCAGAAATTTTATTTTTTACAAATTTCACCCAAAACTTTCGATGTAAACTCTATTTGTCATTTCTATGGTGAATGTAAATACAAATACCATCTATCATCTGTCATATCATGACATCATAAAATGTTTGATTTATTTTTGTGAAATGAAAAGTATATATAAAATTATTATTGTTCCCGATTTGATTATATATAAATATATTGAAATTTTTTGCCGTATTAGCTATACATAGCAAATATTGTTTTCAATACCTCTTTTATAGTGCAGTTATTTTTGTGGATTGAAGCTACTCAAAATAGTTCATTATAGACAGTTAAATTTTTTTTTAAATGTATATACCTACTCTTATGGGTATATGCGATATATATATATATATATATATATATATATATATATTTTTTTTTTAATATAGGTATATAGTTGGTCACAGCATAACCTACGTTTATACACACTGCACGCCACTGCATGATACTCTAATAATAAATGAAAACTATGCCCATTATCCCAATTACAAGTGTCTTCGGCACGCTCTAGTTACATGTATTTTTGTCTTTAAGTATTATATATTTTACATGTACATTTATGTGTATTGTGTATTTAGTGTATAGGTTCAGGTGATCGTTTAGAAAATGGACGTTGTGTATGAGTGAGATTTTGAACGATGATAATGTATCTGCGAGAATAACTGGATAACATTCATAAGAAAACAACAATTTCAATTTATTTATTTTTAATATAACATTTACATTACAACATTCATAAGAAGACAAAAATTTCAATTTATTTATTTTTAATATAAAATTTACATTACAAACATGTATTTAATTCTTAAATATCATTAACAATTGACAAAATATACAAACAACAAAATATCAAACGTATATAAATTCATTCATAATATTAAAGGTGTAGGAGAATCCCGCTTCGCAAAACCCTTTCAGAAACATTGTCCAGAGTAATATTGTTCAGCATAGCAGTAGCTCTTCCAACAGGCGTAACCATTGGCAGGTTGGTCATGTATATTGGAATGTGAAACACTATGTTGACGCCATCAGGAACATACAAAGCATAATTTCAGGATTATCGATCATATAAAAAATATTTTTTACAGTTTGTGTGAAATTTTGACAGACATCAACGTTGCTTTCTTTCAATATTTATTTATTTTCACTGTTTATTTAGTTCCATACATATGTTGTTAAGTGTTAAGGTTATTATCACGGTCGTTGGACATATTTATTTCTTAAATAAAATGGATGTTTTATACGAACCGTATATTTTACTGAGTACATATTGCACACTACCGACCTCTATCATAGAATATGTGAACACTCCACAACAAAGTGCATATAATTTACGACTTCGAAAGAAATAACGTGATAGGACGCTCTCCTGATGGCGCTGAATAAGACTTCAGCGAAACGTCGAGATTTGATTCTCAGTAATATATACGAATCGTATAAAATATCCGTTTTATTTAACACATAAATAATACGTGATTTATATTACAACTTATTGTATTACGTAATCTACAGTCATTTAAAATTATTCATAGTAAACTTGTTGCACTCCAGTTTAATCTCCTTTATATTTAATGTGTTTTGTATTATTGTCGGCAGGCTTATCGAACATTTTAAGGCATTTGTACAATTAGACAATTTTGTGAAGTGGTTTTCTTTCGAAGACTTGTGCTGTCGGCGCCTCTTGTATTGCAAGAATAAAAATCCTGTTATTTTCTGTAAAACGTTAGACTGTACTTATATGGAAAATTAATCATTCGCTTTAATGCAAATCAAGTAAAATTACAAACAGTTTACAAAAATTACATATTTAAAATTGCAGCAAATTTTTATATTACGTCAATAACTACCAGTTTTTTCAATTAATTGTTCAGAATTAATCCGTGGAGATCACTCTTAAAATAAGTTTGAGCGATTTTATGATAGCACAAAGTGCAATGTATTATTTTAAGATATTTTCTTTGCAAAAATGCAAAACAAAGGAATGCCCATCAAGGCCTGTCTGTATCGATTTCTCAGTGACGCGGGTAGGTACTTTTTATTTATCATTGGTAATTTCACAAAGCTTAGATACGAGATTAGATCATAGGTGATATTTTTTATATGCATTGTTCATATAATTTTTTTTGTAGGCATCAAAGTTTACTTAATCATAAAAGATATATATTCTTCATACGTATTTATTTATTTATTCTTTATTTATTTAATATTCATGGAAGACCAACAGCACAACAAAGAAGCATAGAAAACATTGATATAATGTAGATGACCAATTACAGGTCTCCACATTTAGAAATATGTTAGTAATGATACTATTGTATTATACTATTATATATGTATACTATTAACATCTTGTAAGCTTCTAGCTTTCGCATCAATGTCGACGTAGAGGGTTTTATAAATGGATGAGTGGCCTCGGGATCCAATTTTTGAGGGATTTTTTAAAAAACTTCTAGGTCAAAAGTTGCGCTGTAAGGTGATTAATAAATTAACCTCTTTGTATAGGAAGTGAGAAATTTATATTTATTATCTATTTTATCTTTTACATATGAATTTCAAGTGCATGTATACATGACATGGAATAATATTATTCTCAACAAATAAAAAAATCAAATGATCTAGAATGATCCGTAACTCAAATTATTTATTTAATATAGATGTATAGTACATGGCACGCATAGAAACTGGTTCAGTTTACTTACATTTACAATATCTTGCACCACGGAACACCTTAGTAAGGTATCATAACATAAATTACTTAGGCAATGCACATAATATGTGGGTGTTTTAGTAAATATTGTACATAGGTAAATGTACAATAGTATAATATGTACAATAGTATATAAGGTAGATTTATTGATGTAGAAATAATTAAACAAAAATTTCATTATCATCATCAAATTATCTAAATTTTTTTTTCATATTTATTTTGATTTTAGCGTGGTGAATAGTATTAAAAAAGGGTCGCTTAGGGGATGACGCGTGTTGAGTGTACGAATGAGGAAATAATGGTAAGAAAGATATATGACGCATGTATTGACGCCGAAAATAGAGGGAAACCGCGGAAGAATTGAGACAGGTAGACAGACAGAATTGACACCAGGTTAACTACTGTAATAGCATTTATGCTAGGCTTCCAAAATTTCAGCTGGATAGACTGCAGTCCATTCTAAATGCGGCAGCAAAAATAATATATCAACTATCAAAATTCTCGCACATTCGTGAACTACATTGGGTTCGTTTTCCTCAGGAGTCGAGTTTAAGTTTTATTGGTTTAATGTACAAGGCGACACATAAGATGGCGCTTCTGTATCTTCAAGAGCTCTGCATCCCAGACGACTTAAATAGTAGACGCCAAACTCTGAGGTCACCCACTACTTGAGCTGCAGAGAGAGTTGTAGAACCGACCATCCACCGCCCGTAGACTAAGTTTAGTGAACGGGCATTTGCGTTGGCAAGCCCAAAGGCGTGGAACTCACATTCCTTCGTAATACAGAACAGTGCATCAAAAGCAGTGTAAAAAAATACTTAAAATGCATGTTTTTGTAAAGTCATTTCCATTAAATTGAATACTAGTGTAGGACTAAACAATGTTTGTGTAAAGGGCCCATGAGGTGAATTTTTTACGAAAATGGCTACAGAATATATCTAGTTTTATTATTAACCAGATATTGAAAGATGGTCCTCTTAGGAGCCTCCACAATCGTCTAGCTTGAAGATGTATGAACGCTCATGAGGCGAGAGCTGCATGTCAAGACAGAAGAGTCCGGTTCTCCATCCTTTCTGCCTACCGGTTGTATCGTCATGGTTTATAATTTATAATAATAATTCGTTTAAATTCCGATTATTATCTATCGATAACAATCATCATACAAACCGTTTTCGTAAATATCTATGATTTTACGAATGATTACTATAATCCATGTTGATCAACCGGCCCTAAGTGAGTTACTTATAATACGGTTAATAGGCGAAACCATAGATGTATTAGTTTTATTTACATTTATCTGGAAAAGAGATGGGTGTCAATGAACAGAAGTGTTGAGTTTTATTGATGAATTCTGGTTAATTGATTCAGGACAATCAATTTATTTTTGTTCATCTGAGCGAAAAAATGTAGGGTTTTTGGGCTATTATATTTATGCAGTTGAGTAAAGTTGTACAGAATCATGATAGCAACTGTATTTAAGATATGACTTTTTTATCTTGGTCTGTATTAAAAAGTCACTCTTCAATTCATTGTTAGTCCGGACCATACGGCAGAAGAAGGATACCGCAGAGGTCCGCGCGGCTGCGTCGCCGTGTCTCCGGCGCGATACAAGAGATTGTCTGTCAGGACTCATCACTCCGGGTGGCGTATTGATTGTGTCGGCCGTGTCGGGGTGTCGCCTGCCCACTGCCCACCGGCTCTGTCGGTAAATCGCACGTAATGACACCGAGTCCGGGGGGCGCGCGGGGCCCTGTCCGAGGCGCACCGTGCGGGAGTTTGTTCACCCCCGCCGGGGCCCTAGCACGCTGGTGTCGTTGCCGGCTGTTTCTTCCTCTTTAAATGGTAGACTCCTGAGGACCGTTCCCTGGGGGACTCCAAATTCACCTATTGGTGGATTACTTGGAGATTCATTTGATCTGACTATCGAGGTCTGTTCGGTGAGTGGCTTTTTACCCGTTTGGTCAATCCCGTTTTCTTTTGGTTCTGTTACGAGTTGAGTACTTCACTCGAATCGATGATGATACTTGTACAATTATTTGATTTATTCAATTTACACGGTTATAATGTTGAATGTTTTGCGGTTGCGTCTTGTGTGCATATTTAGTTGAGTTTAGTTTCTTTTGCCTGCTTATTTTATGTATATATTATATTATTAATTAAGATTTTTCATATATTAGATAAATAGTATATTACCAAATTTTCATTGTTTATTAAATTAACTTACACTATCTAATGACTGTTAGTGATTATCCCTCATAACACACAAGAATCATAATTCTTTTTGGTGAGGTAAACATTTTTTAGGCATCATTGTAATAAAATATTATATATTATCAATGAAATAATTTTTTTTTAAAAATGCGCTAGCCATTTCTGTGGAACCGGAAATAAAGCAAATTTAATCAGACACAACGAATGAAAATGATTCACTGTTTCACACCGACTGAAACAGTCTACCAAACAACATAATAACTCAATGTCAACAACATAAGAAATATAGAAACACTGGTACTTAATCATGAACTTGTTACTGGCAAAATAGATCGCAGAGACATTAAATTACATGAAACGCCTACCACATCAATCCTACAGATGTTATTTGCAATGGATTAAAATTACTCGACGACTTACCACAAACAGACAATTTGCACGTTGACAAATACAAGCATACTTATTTATTTATTTATTTCAATATACATTAAATTACATGAAACGCCTACCACATCAATCCTACAGATGTTATTTGCAATGGATTAAAATTACTCGACGACTTACCACAAACAGACAATTTGCACGTTGACAAATACAAGCATACTTATTTATTTATTTATTTCAATATACGGCTCGGAAGTACCTTTTACATAATAATATATACAAGAAATCCAAAGAGTAATAATTGTTTAAAGTTATAAGACTAATTTAGAAAAGGAGGTGTGAGATATATAAGATAAAACATGATTTAGAAAAAGGAGATGTGAAATATATACAAGGTTAAACAAAAAGGTATAATAATTTGTTTGTGATTGCGTTATGCATTCAGGACGGCAGGCTGTAGAGCTTTTAGTAACGAATCTTTATATTGTGCTAAACTGGAATTAAAAATATCAGAGAAATGCGCATAGCACATACTAAAATATACACAACACAAATGGCTTTTTTTATATTTCCTAAATGTAAATATCCAATATTTATGAGACGAGTTTCGATCTTACTAATACGGTGTCATTTCTTATACTATCAGTCCAGCTTATTTTTAGTACACCTACTTCTTTAAACCACATTATGATTGTTTCAAGCTTATTCAATACTGCATCCAACCTTTCATACCATATCAATATAGCGGGACTAAGAAAACTAAGAAAATCTCTAGCCTCGCTTGATCTCAATGGAATGGAAGGTTCGATTTCTCTAACTTATATTGCGTATGACCATACCATACGTATACCCTGTACGGTTATTAGTGAAAAACTCTGTAAAACATTGTATTGTGAAATAGGGATTTCAAAATAATTTCTTGATATGTATTTAAAATTTCTTGGTATTTCCAAATTACCTTACAGGAAGATACACAGAAAACACAAACGGAAAACAGAAGATTTCTCTCAATAATGCAACATATGACGATTTCATAATTTATAAGATTTCTATGTCTTAATTGAATGGTGAATTCAATCTAACGGCATTAGAACATTCAAATTACCATGATTTTCTCGATAAATGAATATTTCTGTACATATATCTTTCTGTGATATAACTTTTTAATGTTAAATTGGAATTATCAATATATTTCTTTGTAGGTATATTGTTTGTTTTCAACAAATACTTTCATTTTCGACTTTATTCACATTTTAAGTGCGGTCGATACGTTATTTATTTGCGTCTGTAAAATATTTTTTTTATTTAACGAATTAATTTGGAATCGTTCGCTTACTAGGGCTCCCGACCACGTTTATGGCCGGTACGCATTGTGCGACAGAGTTGCTGTTTCGTGCTTTTCCCAAATTCACGACCTCTGAGGAATTACGGTTACTTCCAGTTGTGACGTCATTTACATAATTCTCTCGTTTAAGTAATTAATTCAATTTTCCATTGTGTGCTCTCGCCAGTCAGTATTTACGATGCATTTTTTAATCGGCTACACGTCGTAAACGCCAAGAGAAGTGTCGATTCCCTGTTGAGGAATAAAAATCCTGTTCTTTTATCTCAATGTCGAATAAAGGACAACTTTTCAAAATTGAAACGTAAGGCGTCTGATACACATGCTTCTTTAGTGGCACGTGAGCATGCGCAGTATCGACTTTGACAGTGGCATGCTTATTAGTGGCATGTGTGTACGCACATTGCTAGAAATGAGCATGCCACCTAGTGGCATGCTCAAAAATCAACCGACGGTTGATTTATAAGCATGCCACTGTCATTCACCATAGAGAAGGGGTATCTTTGGAGCATGTGTGAACAGACTTGCTTATTTATGAGCATGCTTATGTCATTCGCGGGCTTCGCGGCTACTATTATCGATGCGATCTTCTCAGTCCGCGACAGATGAAACAAATATGGCGCGTTGGGGAGATGATAAAACATTACTTTTCGTGACTTATTATAGGAATCGCGAATGTCTGTGGAATACTCGGTCACCGTTGTGTAAAAATAATATAGTGAGAAATAATGTTTACGAAACTTTATTAATAGGCATGAATGATTCAAATCTTACAATAAAAATTATATAAACTATAATCAAAAATGTGCGGATGGAAACTCGGGAACTTTTTTGATTTATTGGTTCACTTGAATTTTCTATTTCAGTTTGCAAAGTTTCCATTTTGAACAAGAGCGTCTCTATTCTATGACAAGAGCATGCCACTAATAAGCATGTGTGTTTGATTGTTAGCTTTGGGCATGCTTATTTATGAGCATGCCACTAATAAGCATGCCAGTAATGAGCAAGTGTGTACAGTTGTTAGGGCATGCTTATTAGTGGCATGCTCATTAGCATGCCAGTAAAGAAGCATGTGTATCTGTACCTTAAACCCAAATCTGACTCGACATATTATTCAGTAAGTTACCTATAGGAAATCCACTCCCTTGACTAGTACTTAGGTACATATATTATATTCAAGAACACATTCTTATTGTGAAGTTGCAATTTTTTCAAGACAAAGTTCTGTGAAATTTAAAATCAAATTAATTAATCAATCAGAAAGACACATTGAAAAATCAAATCCACGAAAAAATATTTGGCTGCTACCGGGATTCGAACCACGGATCTCCTCCTATCCGGGGCAGGCGCGTTATCCAATTACGCTATAGCGGCCTCTTAGATTTCTGTGAATATATCGACTTTATCTCTAAATCTTAACAAGTGAGACATACAGATAAGGTCGATATATATAAATTCATCATTTCAATAATTTTTTTATTATTAAGTTTCGGTCGGTTTCGGCTAAATACTAAATACATACACACGTTTTTTACACATTCGCAAAACAACGAACACAGTTCAATCTATTAAACCGTGTTTAATTTCGCGACTCTAATATCTTTATTTTAGTTGTATTCAAAATCCAATTAACAAAAATTTAATTAATTTTAGTTTTTGCTTCCTTCTTATTAATCGTTTTATGTCGTCCACGACGCAAATGCTATATAAATTAATATGATTATCGCAATTAATTACTACTGTATTAGAAAATCATTCGGTCAAAGTTGGATTTAACACTGCGAAGACCGGGTAGGCGAATTACTAAAAAGTAGTTAAACCTGTGTTCGACAGATGGTATCCACGTGTAGAAAATTCAATAATCACGCAATCTAAATGAAAATTAAATTGTCCAATTAAACTGATGGAAATCATCGGTAGCGAGTATTAAAAATCTATTAATTATACAACTTTAATACAATTCATCTTTTTCGTATCAATCCTCGCTTCGTTTGCAAATGTAAATTTCGACGGAATAACTCGCTCGTCATTTGAAGCAATCATTTCTCATGATGCGAGTTAGTTAAGTCATTTAGCCCGACTGTGATGGGTGCAGTCGCAGTCGGTCCGAGAAGTGACTGGTTTCCTCGTGGGTCGGCTGAGTCGCCTCGCCTCCGGGCGGGGAGTTGGATGGATCGAGAAGGTCGACTCGAAACAACTTAATAAGGGGGCGAACGGAGACATGAAATTGTGAGAAAACTAAGACATCTACATATTTTATATTATTGTGTATCAGCCATTTTAATGAAATTAATCTGTACTTATATATAAAGAGGTAATGATTGTAAGTTTGAATGTAGGAGGTAATCTCCGAAACTACTCGTCCGATTTCTAAAATTCTTTCACCGATATTTAGAATAGACTTTCAGGGTGGACGTAGGCTATACAAGATGTACCAGAGCTAGCAGCAGGAACTTGGCATGTAGATTCCTGAATATGTTATGAGTCTAAAATATTCAAGTAATCATGGCATCAATAGTTATGGAGATTTGCAATATCAAAGTTCGCATTTTTTTTTCAATATTTCTTATGCAAATGAATTTTTCACAATCGACATAAGATACTGTAATGATAGTTCAATTTTTTGCAAAAAATAAGTAAAAAAAATTGAAAAAAAAATGCAAACTTTGATATTGCAAATCTCCATAACTATTGATATTAGGTCCTGGCTGCTTGAACATTTTAGACTCATAACATACTCAGGAATTTAACTGCCAAGTTTCTGCTGCTAGCTCTGATACAACCTGTATATTATCCCATTAAAATAAAAGAGATTTTCGTGGTGACCTATTCTACAACTAAAGTCGACTAAAAAATTGTCGAGCGATGCGTTTTATATGAACACTGCCTTAAAGGTAAGAGATATTTAAATACTATCCATAGAGAAGTTGTAGAACTCAAAAAGAAGTCCGCGACGACATACCTATTGGTTAATACACAAATTGATAAAATATGACTAAAAGTTACCAGTTGGAATATAAGTTAATAGTTATAATGTACTAAGAGCCAGCGACCGCCAGACTTACGTAATAGTATCTAACCTGAAATATTTTCTGTACACTACAGTTGGTAAGAAGGTTTGGATATTATGACATTCGAGTACGGAGGGTTTTAATAGATAACAGTTAATACAGGTACAAAAAATGAGTAAGTTAAATGTAAAATAATGAACCTGATTTTTTAAATACAACACTCATATTGATCATTGCCAGACGCTTTCCGCGGGTCATTTCTTCCGCCAAGCGATTTGAAGCTCTATAAATAATCATGTCATTTACGTTATAGTAACAGATCTGAATTTTATGTATTTTAATCGGGCCACTGTTTAACGATATTACCTGAGATCTTATACTTTAACGTTTTACTTACACATTTTTTTGTACCTGTATTATCTGTTATCTGCCAAAATCTCCCGACCTCAAATGTCATAATATCCAGACCTTCTTACCTACTTAAGTGTACGTCTACAGAAAATATTTCAGCAAGTCCGGCGGCCGCTGGCTCCTACTCTATAATACTTGTCTACTCTATACTACTCTATAATACTTTGTCTTACAATTGCATAATCATCTTTTGATGATCGACACGACAAAGTATGAAGCGTCGATAAAAACTAATTTGTTTTTTATGATAATAATTTATTTCGATGGTTAATGAATTTATTACTTCCCTCACCATATTTACAGGTGTTCAGTATTTTTATGGAACTGTTGATCCTATATATATATATAAATTTGCATAAACGCATACAGGTCAAAAATGTTTTCCTAATTTCTTTTATAACTTTTAGAATTCGGGTATGAAAATATTATGCTTTGAAATACATTTTGCTTTCTGAAACACCTTCGTTATTGATTTAAATCACACAATTAATCAAATCTCGGTAGAATATGAATAGCAATAGAGAATGAATAGCATTTTCATTTATTTATTCACTCCTTTTGAGTTCATTTTTCCAAAAATGTCCGCTAAACTCATTACTGTTGATGAGAATAAACATTTGAATTATTAAATTATTCGGTATCTTTTTCAAACTTTGTGCTCATTAAAGAAAATAAATAAATAATTTTATTACATAAAAATAGCTTGTTGGTCTTCTGATTAGGACTCTCGCCTCGTGATCCAAATGTCGCGGATTCGAACCTCACTCCAGACCAATAAGTTAGTCCTATTAGCTCATCCTCATAGCTCAAGCATTTAGTTTAGTTAGAAAATAGTAAGAATATTGATGTGACATGTGTTCCGTGCTCGCATCTCTATTTAAAAAAAAAAAAAAAAAAAACTAACTGCATCACTACATTAGATGTCTCTATGTCCCCGTAACTTCTTTATAGCATTTTTATCTCTTTTTTATATTTATATAAATAAATAAATACTTATTCCTTAGGAACCGACATGTAAAAGTACCGTCATTTTTGACGGTGATGCTAGTGATGCACATAAATTTCGCAAAATGCGTACATGACGCTCGGTGAAGACCACATTCAAAATATTTTTAGTTAAAAAATATAAGTACCTACATATTAGTCTGCTACAGACCTGTAGAACGCTACATTTTTAGATTATTTTTATAAATAAAAAAGTTTGTAACGACGTCAGGTCTTCGGATGAAAATAATTACGTGTATTAACATCTGTGGTAGCAACATGAGATGTGTAATCAGGCTTTTTTTATCGTTTTCTATCAAATAATTAGATTCGCTCCAAAGAGAAGAGTATTTATAATACCATTAAACTGCCTACAAGAAGTTGCCTAAACTTGACTAATCTCCCATTCACCCAGTTTCCCGTGGTCAGAGTGACCGCCTCATCAAAATGATTTCCTCTTAATTTGAACATGTGTTTTTTGTGTTGGCTTTTTTGTATATCTATATTAGTGCACGCGGGGGTACTAAGGAAGTCGATAACAGTTTTTTAATCCAAAACGTAATTGATTCGGCTGTTAATGATCTATTTAATGCGGTCCCAGCTCCGTGCCGTAATTAACACTGAAGGTATTAGGGCCCAGCTGTACAGCTGAGCAGGTACTACCACATTAGGCTAACAGCCATAATCTATGGTGGCTCACTTAAACTTTTAACCGCCAGCGATCCACCTGTCGGCCAGCCATTTTTTCGTGTTTGATTGCGTACGTGTCTGCTTTGTCACGAAATCAAAACCCACATGGACAAAGATCAAAATTACATGTTCATGTTGGTACATACGCTGTATGTTCCATTTTATTCACAACACTGGACGCAGACCGGCAGCAAAAGATTGAAAAATGATTTAGAAATATTTTAAATGCGCAATAACACAATTTTTCAAGCTTTTAAATCAGTGAATTTAAATCATTCGCTTCATGATTCGACATTTTGATTTAAAATACTTTTTTTATTTAAACTTTATACTTTTTATTTTTCTTCTTCAATGACAATACAGCTCATATCGAGCCTTGGTCTCCATCAGTCCTCGCCTCCAACTTCGTACTACACAGATGATATTTGAGTATTTATTTACTTCTAAAGTTTCTAGATGGATTGCTCCTCTTGAAACAATAGTAGTAATAAATAACTCAAATATTGTGTATTAAAGAAAACACATTAACATTGTGAAGTTGCAATTTCAGAACGAAGTTCTGTGAATTTATAAACAAATTTTTATTAATCAATTAGATGAGACACACAGATAAATCAAATTAACGAAAAAATATTTTAACTGCTACCGAGCTACTATAAAAAGCGGATTGCTTTAAAAATGGAATAAAATCGTTAATCAATTAAAAAGAGGATACATATTATAAGGTCGAAAATTTAATAACGCAAAATTGGATAACGCGCCATCCCCGGATAGAAATTGATTTTTCTGTATGACTTTTCCAATTGATTAATAAAAATTTGTTCAAATATTGTGTGTTTAGTACAAAGATACATTTAAAAAAATATATATAATATTTTAAACTTAAAAATCAGAATTTACGCCGCACACCCATCTTAAGGTGGGTAAAAAGCTACAACTTGAGCCTTCACATTTTCATAAAGCTGTAAATTAAGTAAAAAATCTATCACTTATATATAAACAGTCAGACATTAATGATTGTTTGCAATGTATTATATAGATACATATGTATTTTATTAAGGTTTTCGGTACAGTATCAAAAATTCATTCCAGTAACAAATTCAATTCACAGTACTTACCTACTCGCACAAAGGTGTAATAATATAAAGTTTTAATATCCTGAATCGAATTTTGAAATACCTGTCAGTTGAAATAAAGTCGTTCGTTTTTAAATCAATGTACATAGGTACCCTTCTCAATGAAAAAATCACACATCCACCTAATTTGTATCAGTTTCCTTTTAAATTTGAACAAAGCGTTAGAAACTACAATTTCAAATAACACAAATTAAAAATGAGTTGGTATTGTAGTGAAAATGGACCAAAACGAATAAGTTAGGCTGCTTGAACCACTATGGCGAATAGTGGAGCCAACTGGCGCAGTTAATACAGCGATTATGCAGGAGCCTCACTTAGTTTTTTTTTTACTGCCAATTAGTTTCTCAGTTAATGAAATGGAGTTTCGCCACGCCAATGCGCATGATGCAACGGTGGTATTATAAAAATGTATATTTTTATTATTACGAAACATATTTTAATTATTTTGGCGGTCGATGCTATCTAGCCAATTTATGTTTTTTGCCATTTTAATAAATTTTTGATCGATGTGTAGTTTATCGAGAATTTGATATACTTATAATTATGTATGTTCGGCTCTCGTTGTCTAGTTAAAGGACACTGCTTTTTTACACCGAGGGCCCCGTTTGGGGCCTGGGTCTTTTTGTCATGTATTTCGCTACAGTAATTGGGATTCATGATTATCATAAGTTAGTCTGAATACATGTCTACCAAAATAAATAGAATGTCTGCGTGTACGGAAGTGGCCCAGACACTTTTTATTTTATTTAAAATATGTTAGAGATCTATAAGCCCTATGGATAACATTTTACGCAATAGTTCGATATAATAAGGATAAGGCAGGAAAGTGAAATAGATAGAAGAATCGGAGCTGCAGCCGGCGTTCTACACTCTCTATATAGTGCGATGATAAGAAAATCCGAGCTGACAAGACAAAACTGACTGTTTTCAAATCTGTGTACAGGCCCACCCTAATATATGGCCATCAACTTTGGATCCTGACGGAGAGAGTAAGAGCAAGGATCCAGGCTGCCGAGACGGGTTTTCTAAAGAGGATTGCGGGAGTCACACTGATGGACAGAGTCAGAGGTGCTGACATAAGGCACACACTCGGCATGGATCTCCTACTCCTACACATACAAAAATCACAAATGAGGTGTATTGGTCATGCGCTAAGAATGGCAGAGGAACGAATACCGAGAATAAGCTGGGAGAAGCAAAAGAAAAATGTGTATTAAAATAGAATGGGTCTGGACGATTGGCTCATGCAGAAGCAGCGCAAAACAGGGGAATATGGAAACACCTTGTCGAGTCTTTGGGCCCCCGACCCTTACTAGAAAAAGGGGAGAAAATGATGAAGATGATAATAAGGACACAGGGTCATTTGTTTTATTTGGACGAGTTTTAGGATTTTTGTCACTTCTATTTTGAAATTGTTAGTAGTCAGTTATTTGGTCGGTCGTTGTACAATTTTAATCCGTTACAAATTATTAGTCGTGATTGTCATATTTTTGTTTTGGCTTGAATTATGTGGAGCAAGAATCTGAATAAAATTCCTACCAAATGAATTAGAATGTCTGCGTGAACAAAAGTGTCCTGGACAAAATCGAGAATGTCGTCACTTTAGATGTAATTGCAGAAACCACTTTCAATGGAAGTCGAACGGGACTGCACGCTCGAACGTACTCCGTCGAAATCGGATAGCTTTCCGGAACCGCGTGTAGTTTTGCTTGAAATCAAATCTCGTATTGCTGATACCGAGCCTCGTGCGGTTAGACATTTGACACCGACTCCGTTAGAACAACACTCAACGAGACATTGGTGCGACAGCGTATCTCTGATTTGCGTGCATTTCAGTCTTGGAAAGGTAATATGCGATAACGCCGGCCGCACACTGGATGCGTTTTCGTACGAAATTGAGTAGTAAGTATACGTACGAATACGCAAGTACATTCCTGACCTTCGAAGTAGTATTGAGCATCGCACACTGTACACGATTTAGTAGTGCGTGTACGCACGTATAAATGCGACGTTCGACACTATACGGATTTGTTCGGAAATTTTTGCGATGTCGTACGACGGATATTGAAAAATTTGTCAATTTGATACATGACCACAAATGTTTGTGGGACCAAAGTGTTTCAACTGCGTGACCATCAGCGCAGATCATGGCGGAGAATCTCTAAAGAACTGAAAATACCCCTAAGTTAAATATTTTGGTTTAATGATGGTGAGGTGTAATTATATACTTCGAACAAAAAAACTTTTAAATATTTCTCCGATGTTATGAGCTCTCGTTGCACTTCGATTCTCCCCAGTATTTGTGAATCTATTAGATAGATAGTCATGAAATTTTGTCATTATTTAAGTCTGCCATAATAGAGTTTTCCCGAATATACAGATTATTCATTTGGCACAAACGTTATTGGAGAAATGAGCAAAGTAACTGATCGTGACCAACGCAAGACGCAATCAATGTGCACTCTCAAGACGTATCTACGAAAATAATCGTACGAATACGTACGTAATAATTCGTATCCAAAGTGCGGCCAGCCTAAATCAATTCAAGCATTGTAGGCTTTGTGTGGAGTCTTCCGCTTCTTTGCTCCGACGTTTTGGACCCATGTCGGCTGTGCGCTACCAAAAATAAGACAAGAAGAAGACGTAGAACTCAACGAATCTAGATTTAGCGTGTTGTTCATTTAAGTGATTAATTGGGGACGTGCAAGGGTCAATCAACCCACATTTGCACGTGGCCCACTATTGCTTCCTCTGTAGTGTATGAACGCAGTGTTCACGATGAGTTTGATAAAATATTATATTTGCATTTTATTTATTTATTTATCAACGCCCTAGTGGGCTTTTACAGTATATATCGAGGGTAGAAAGCCAAAAGGGCGTTAGTGATTATTTTGAACTTTACAAACTTTGAACGATTTCCATATTTGTTAATGTACAGTGTGTACCAGAGATAGCAGCAGAAGCTTTGCCGGTAGATTCCTGCCTATATTATGAGCCTAAAATGTTCAAGCAACCATGGCCTAATATCAATAGTTATGGAGATATGCAGTATCATAGTTTGCATTTTTTTTCTCGATATTTTTACTTATTTTTTGCAAAAACTTGAGCTATCATTACAGTAACTTATATCGATTATGAAAAATTCATTCGCTTTAATACAAGTCAAATAAAATTATAAAAACCTTGCAAAATTGAAAAAAGTTATTTTTTACAAAGTTTTTATCATTTTATTTAAGTTGTATTGAAGCAAATGAATTTTTCATAATGAATATAAGTTACTGTTATGATAGTTCAACTTAAAAAAAAAAGTCAGAAATATTGAAAAAAATGCCAACTTTGATATTGCATATCTCCATAACTATTGATATTAGGTCATGGTTGCTTGAACATTTTAGACTCACAACATAATCAGGAATCTCCCGGCCAAGTTTCTGCTGCTAGCTCTGGTACACCCTGTATAACACACTTGTTAATATAAAATACCTAATTTGTATAATATTCATCATTCAAGTCTACAATGTTATATCTACATATATAATAGCGATCAAGGCATGAGAGTTATGATAACGAAAACCAATGAGAATACATCCGAATATTTGAGACCACTGTATATTTGCTGGCGAGGTACTAGAGCAGTTAAAAAATATATTTTAGCGATTCAGTTGACACGTTTTTGAGGAACATCCCTGCCATCTGGCGTGCGATGGTGCCAACTTTAGTGACGGTCATTCGTTGTTTCAGTATATTTCACTTAGGATTCTTTCTTCTTTTGGAGAGCGACAGGATTGTAATCATTATCCCAGGGTCCGGCCGCCAGCTGACCGGATGGAGCGCCTCCACCTTCAGCGTCCCTCGCGAGTTCCTCCCATCAATTAAGTTTTTATGAATTATTTATCTCAATCCGCTCTCCTGGCCGTCCTAATAATTGTGGGCAATTATTAAATCGGTTGCTCAAACATCGGGCGCTTCTCCGTCAAACCAGTCTTGATTAATCGTCCCCCTCCTCCGAGGCTCCTCCTCAGCTGGTGCCGGAGCCATCATCAGGCCGGACAGCCCACCAGATCATACAGGTTGCGCTGTAAGCTTTTGCACTTTTGAAAATTCAATTAATCATGATTATTTAGTTCACTCAAAAACACAATTGGGAAAAAATATCTTAACGATTAAATAAATAAATAAATATAACTTTAATCCAGAGTGTGGGGAGGTTCGTGCAATCCCACACATTCCATATAAAAGTAGGTACACACATTAAAATATTATATATAAAATAAAAGGGAAATAAAAAAATCATATAAAATAGAGGAGAAAACAAGTATTAGTATTAAAAGAGAAGAAAAAACAACAAGAAAACAAGTATAGTATTAGTATTAACATGAAGAAAAGTCATAGAAATATATCGTATATTAGCGGCTTTAGCGAACGATGGCAAGTTAATTATGCGGGGCCAGTATCTTTCTCCAGTGTGCATCGATGCTGGATGCTGGAGTAAGGCGGGCTTCCAGGATAAGGATATTTCCGGAGCTGTATATTCTTTCCCTCATTCCTGCCATCCTGGATATTATGAAGGCTGCAAAGTTGGGAATTAAAGAGTTAAGGTTGTCATTGTTTTGGTACCTACACAAAACCTCGCATCACCATCCACCGCAACTGAGGTCGGTCCCCACAGCATTAATAACACGGGCTGACAGAATTTGCGACAGAGAAAACATTGCCTCGGAAAGAAAAACTGCGCAGGATGCGCTCATAGCTAATGGATACTCTCCGAACTTACGGACATCAAGAAAACGATCTAGCATATGCGATGTCCCAAGAAATAAAGCATACTTACCTTACATCAAAGGTCTTACTGACAAAATCAGCCCGGTATTGTTGAAATTATATATAACTACAGTTTTCAGCCCCCATAGTTCGATCTCACGTATGTTAGGTAGTGTGAAAGATAACACACCGTTCGAGTCTCCAGGTGTATACAGAGTGCCATGCGAGTGTTCTGCATAGGACAAACCAAACGCAATATCGCTACACGATTGAAGGAACATATTGGAGCGATTAAAAACAACAACTCCAATATATCGGCAATCTGCGAACATGCATCCAAAGGGAATCTCTGCCACTTCATCAGATTTGACAAGACAAAAATCTTATAATGTAAATATATATTTGAAAAAAAAACTAAATATTTATCTAACAGAATATTATTAAATATTAAAATCTTTTTTATCGATTTTTTTATGCGGTCACTAAGGCGCTTGCGTGGAAAATCTTGTTGTTCGTTGTTCCCCCGTGAAGCGATCCATTGCGACTAAATTTCCAAGGGCCAAACTCGTGCACGTTTTCGCCCGCACAAAAGCGATTTAAAAAGTGCAAAAAACTGCGGCCCACCCTATATTATTACTCGACCTTGGCTCCATGGTGATTTCGATAATCTGTTGTCGGCCTGGCAAATTTATTAGCTTTATCAGATTTTTGTATCGTGACGGGACCGGATGTTCCTTGTAGAGTTTTTTGAAACTCTGAAACGTATAGCTGACATAACACCGCATTCCAAGACATACTTCTAATTTAAAATACCAATAATACCTACATATTTTTTTTACCTTAGATGTGTTGAGTTTTATACTTGACTGATTTAATCGAATAGAACACGGAATGGAATACATTGAGTCAGTGCCAGTGGCGCAATTTCTTTATTCAATTTTGAATAGAAAATATTCTTTATTTACACTTTGGGTCAAAGGTGGGGTGAAGGGTGGATCAACAGTTAAGAAGATAAGCGACATCAAAGTTTGCATTTCTTTTTCTTTTCTGTAAAACGTTGGAGAATAGAGAATTATTATTTTTACGAAAAAAAATTTTTTTACGATAATTCCTAAACATTATATAATTTTTTTTTTGCAAAAAGCAGTGAAAAAAACTGAAACTTTTTTTTATTTTTTTCCATTGCCATTTTGTTATTATTGCATTTACATTAAAAATTCTACTTCAGTCAGTTGCTGTGATATATTGAGCATAAAAATTCCAAATTTTTCTGTTTTAGATGGCCCATTTTTAAAATTTAAACACCAGCGCAGACTCACCTACTAATCGAGGCGTTGTATTCAAATGGTGTTTTTTTTAATTAATTAAAATTAGAAGTGCATAAAATATATAACTTAAATTTTTAAAATATATTTCAAGAGTGTATTTATTAAGCCTAACAAACTTTATAACAATATCTTTATTCACAACTTCATAAAAAATTGATAAAAATAGCATTTTTTCGAGCGCCCAAAGTACAATCCTGCCTTAAGTCAGTTTAGAACTTAAAAACGAAATTTTGTCTAGAAACCATTTTTTTATAATACACCTTCGAAAATAAACACGTTTTTCTTTGATGCTCTCTAACTAACAGTGACACAATATAACCTTTTCCTGTAATTTCTCATTTTTTGTAGAATGCTTTTCTTGATTCAAGTGCTTGTTGGGTTTTCCCATTAGTTTGCCAACAATCACGGCTTGACCGCTATTATATAACGACACACGCTTCGTCAATTTTAACGTGATGAAGTTTTTTTATTTAATTAAATTGTACATTACAGTTTAATTATATCATATATTTGAATAACAGAATGAGAATATTGAAGCTTACTCGAGAATTTAATTCTTGTGTTTAAAATTGGGGGGCATTTTCATATATATTGTTAATGTTATTATTAGTAGCCTTATTTTATAATGTAAGGCAAACAGAATGTATCTAGAAACATTAGATTAAGTTATTAAAATTAAAAAGGTTTGTAATAACATTTAATAGTATATACTGATTGTTTTTGAAAAGATTTTTTTCATAGTTGTTGTGATTGATTTTGTAGTAGATTTTTCAATTCAGTTTTGAAATTTCTATATTTTTTTCTTTCTTCATTTTATTGGGAAGAGCATTAAAAATGATAATTTTTGATGGATGAAATGATGTTGGGCTGTACTAGTATTACATTTAGGTAACAAAATATTTTCAGCTGATCTCGGTCTATTACTAAAACATCCAAATGTATCATTATTGAAGTACATTTTGTGAATTTGAAGTATCGCATATTAGTGATAAATTTGATTTATATTTAGAACGTTAAAAATTTTGTAAAGTTCCCTCGTTGGGAATATTGAAGGTTTACTCAAAATCACTTTGATAATTACTCTCTGAACTATTTCCACTGGTAGTAAGTATATTAGACTTAAAGGTCCCACCCCAGCCAACTATACCATACTGTAAAATGGACTGAACAAACGCAAAGTATACCACCTTCAACATGTGAATTGATGTTATTTGAAAGTTTGTAGAAATCTGTTTGTTTCATACACATTTATTTCTTCGTCTTATTAAATGAATGTTAATATTTCCTCTATAATGAGAGAAATATCGACTTTTGACATATATGTCTTATGGAAACTTTAGGCGTGGATAAATAGGTACCTAAGTAGGTTAATAGATGAGTTTAATGACAAATTAAGAATTAAATAAAATGTGTAAGCTCTGAAACCGTACAGGCACGAACTGATCAACTAGTTTTGATATATTATTAACACGTTAGGCCAGTCGCACTTTGGATACGAATTATTGCGTACGTATTCGTACGATTATTTTCGTACGTATTGAGCGCGCACATTGATAGCGTCTTGCGTTGGTCACGATCAGTTACTTTTCGCATTTCTCCAATAATGTTTGTGACAAATGAATAATCTGTGCCTTCTGGAAAACTCTCTTCTTACTCGTAGGCTGCTACGGCGTCGTCGGCATCGTAGAACCAAATAGGTGAACGAAATATAATATACTAGAAGGGATGAATTTGGTGAATTGAATCATATTATGGCAGACTTAAATAATAACAAATTTCATTACTATCAAATGGAGTCGTAAATGCAGAGGAGAATCGAAGTGCAACGACAGCTCATAACATCGGAGAAATATTTAAAAGTTTTTTTGTTCGAAGTACATAATTATACCTCACCTTCATTAAACCAAATTATTTAACTTACAGGTATTTTTAGTTCTTTAGAGATTCTCCGCCATGATCTGCGCTGATGGTCACGCAAACATTGGTCCCACAAACATTATTTGTGGTCATGTATCAAATTGACAAATTTTTCAATATCCATCGTACGAAATCGCAAAAATTTCCGAACAAATCCGGATCGTGTCGGACGTCGCATCTATACGTGCATACTAAATCGTGTGCAGTGTGCGATGTTCAATACTACTTCGAAGGTCAGGAACGTACTTGCGTATTCGTACGTATACGTACTACTCAATTTCGTACGAAGACGCATCCAGTATGCGGCCGGCGTTAAAGTGTATATCTGCAATCGCGTATTTTCATCAATCCAATGCAAATTAATATTTTCGCGTGAATTAACTCAGGCGTGCATCGATAAATAATACAGCGAACGGACGGTTGTTTTATGCAAATCGATTCGTGTTTCAATCTCAAATCGACGTGTAAAATAATAATTCGCCCGACACGCCGGTAGACGTCGCCCTGTCGCTCGGAATATTTACAGCCCGCAATAATTTAGCGTCGCTCTAATGAGGGATGTCATATAATGATGCGATATTACGATCCCATCCCGCGGAGTTTGGTCGGGCATCCGACCGCGCGGTATTAGATAAGAACTCTTATGTCAAATTAAATAGACAAGTCCTGTTAAAAAATTTAGGATGCCAATAAATTTGTCCTTGCCGTGTTCTCGCGATTATACGATTCTTATTAATGGTGGGATACATTTTGATTGTTTTATTACGTTTATTATTAAATGAGTATTGAATGTTCTTCTCTTCAATTCCCATAAAAGTCTACTTAGGCCCGGTTGTTTCAAGTTCGATCAAAGTAAGCGGTCGATTAAAGCATAGATTTTTACGAAAACGGATCGTCTGATTGCTGGAGAACGCAAAAATCTATGCTTTAAAAGAACGCTTACTTTAATCCAACTTGAAACAACCGGCCCTTACTGTCCTTTGACTTTCATCTCTAATTTTACGATTTGCAGTTTATGAATAAATGTTTAGTAACAGTCAAAATGTACGTGGGGTATAAAAACAAAGGCAGCAATATCCAAAAAAAATTAATGCAGTCATCGAGGATTACAATTTATAATATACTGAAATCGAGATTTTATAGCCTGTAAATTTATAGGAAACATGATTTTGGAAGGGAATTCAGTACATTAATTAAAATGAATTTTTCATAATCGATATAAGTTACTGTAATGATAATTCAACTTTTTGCAAAAAATAAAATAAAATAAATAATTTTTCATAATCGACATAAGATACTGTAATGATTGTTCAACTTTTTGCAAAAAATAAGTAAGAAATATTGAAAAAAAATGCAAACTTTGATATTGCATGTCTCCATAACTATTGATTTTAGGTCGTGGTTGCTTGAACATTTTACACTCATAACGTAGACAGAAATCCACCGGCCAAGTTTCTGCTGCTAGCTCTGGTACACCCTGTATGTAACGAGAAAAAACCCCTTTTGACTAAAGGTTCGTGTCGAATCAAATATTATATTTAAAAACAGATAAGTTGGAAAATATGATACTCTCGTTAGACCCATCAACAAGTAGGTACTTAGAGAAAATAAATGCCCGTCTGCACGTCAATTTCCCTGTCTGCGACCCCCTAACGACGAAATAATTGCCTAACCTCTAGGGTAGTGATTGCTCGATATTATTTATCTTAATAACGACTGCCTTCCGCTACCCCCATCTTGTGAAAAATTAAATTGCGAGCAATAGTTACGTCGACGAGATGAATCTTAATTTAGAATTTGAAAATAAACTTAAGGTTAGATAAATTAAGACGCTCAAGTATTTCAGCGCACACCTTGCAATGATATTGTGAATAAATTTGGTGAATATACAATACTTCCAATTTCGAGAGAAAGTCGTCCGAAATTGCTCAAGGGTGATTTTTTCAAGCTGAATATAATATCTTAAATACTTTGTTCATCGACTTTGTGTGCATCAGATTCAGATGTATTCGTGTATATACATATTATAAATTACAAATGTGAAATGGCAAAGAAGTCATAAAGCTTGCTGACCGAAACAATTCACACCACTATAATATACACATAATATATATTAATAAAAGGAAGAACCGTTGTATGAAACCACCATTTATTGAGTTATCAATATGTTTCGGGGCCAATGGTCCCTTCATCAGTATACAACGTAAACTAAAAAAAAATTGGGAGTGTAGACAAAAATATATATAAATAACTAAGCAATGTAAAAATAAATTAAAATCTTAACTATTTGATAATTCGATAAATATTGGTTTTATACAAAGTGTTTTCTTTCTATTAATGTAAATAATGTTACCACAAAGTTATTTAGCTGTTGTTGAAGAACTTAATACTATTTTTTTTATATTTCACAAACAAGACAATTCTTTTAAGCAACACTAATTTTATTCGCTCCCAATTAAGAATGATTATAAATATGTGTGTGGCTTATATTATGTACATATAAAAATATTATATTATGAAATTCTATGTAGAAAAAGTAAAATGAATTAGTAAATGTAGAATACAGGAAGAAAAAAGTGTGCATTTTATAATTATTACCGTAATCCTTTTTAGGGCTTCTTTTTTATAATTATGTAATTTGTTGTTGTCGTTGCAGGTGACATCCTGTCGGGGGTGTGCTACGTGGGGCTGTGGGACGCCGAGGCGCTGCGCGGGTTCGTGCTGGCGCCGCTGTGCGTGTACCTGGCGCTCGGCACCGTGTTCCTGCTGGCCGGCTTCGTGTCCCTCTTCCGCATCCGGACCGTGATGAAGCACGACGGCACCAAGACCGACAAGCTGGAGAAGCTCATGATCCGCATCGGCGTGTTCAGCGTGCTCTACACCGTGCCGGCGCTGGTCGTGCTGGCCTGCCTGTTCTACGAGCAGGCCCACCTGGGCAGCTGGATGGTCACCTGGCACCGGGACATGTGCGGCCGCAGCCCCTACAGCGTGCCCTGCCCCGCGGGCGAGCGCGCGCGCGGGCCCCCCGTCAGGCCCGTCTTCGCCGTCTTCATGATCAAGTACCTCATGGCCATGATCGTCGGCATCACCTCCAGCTTCTGGATCTGCTCCGGGAAGACCATCGTGTCCTGGAGACAGTTCTTCGACAGGATCAGGGGCCGGAGGGTGGAGTCTTACGTCTGATCCGCGTCCGACGCCTAGAGGACTGAAACTCGATCGACGAGGTGCTCAGGAATGTGGTGATAAAGTGTGCTCGAATCATTTTTTATTGTGAAGTTAACACACCTAAATGGTCTTCGCTTTTTAACGTTTTTGATACACTGATTACTGAATTTTATATGTATTTTACAAAACGTGTATCGACGACTATCCGCGATAGAATTTCATTCAATTTTTTTTTTATATATATGTAATACATTCTATCCAATTATTAATAATTGGATGCTGACAATCGATATATGTCGATGTCGGCACCGGGACATTGTCCTCTGCGAGCAGCCAAAACGTCGTATTAAAATATCGAATGAGTCTCCGCTTTACCGGAGCGTCGATGCGACTGTGCGCAGCTTTTGTTGCCGACCAAAATGATAAACAACCGCCGACATCGAAATACGCGTTGCGAGTAATTTAAATCAAAGTTCATTGCCTCGGCTAACGAGCGTGGGTTTTTAACATATTTCTAAGAAAAAGTGATGAAAATATTGTCCGGAATATTTTTGTCTTTGAAATATTTATTTATAATACTGCAAATAACGCTATTATTATACAGGGCGTACCAGAGCTAGCAGCAGAAACTTGGCAGGTAGATTCCTGATTACGTTATGAGTCTAAAATGTTCAAGCAACCATGACTTAATATCAATAGTTATGGAGATATGCAATGTCAAAATTTGCATTTTTTTTCAATATTTCTTACTTATTTTTGCAAAAAGTTGAACTATCATTACAGTATCTTATGTCGATTATGAAAAATTCATTCGCTTTAATACAAGTGGAATAAAATGATAAGAACCTTGCAAAAATTGAAAAAAGTAATTTTTTACACGGTTTTTACCATTTTATTTAAGTTGTATCGAAGCAAATGAATTTTTCATAATCGATATAAGTTACTGTAATGATAGTTCAACTTTTTGTAAAAAATAAGTCAGAAATATTGAAAAAAATGCAAACTTTGACATTGCATATCTCCATAACTATTTATATTATAGGTCATGGTTGCTTGAACTCTCAACATAGACAGGAATCTATTGGTCAAGTTTCTGCTGCTAGCTCTGGTTTAAGGTTAAGCCTGTTAAAGGTTAGCCCTGTTTAAGGTTATTATGCTGTCGTCAATGATTTTGAATTATTACGTTTATGAAATTATGTCGGTACACGAAGACACAAGGCGAAGCGTGTATTTGTCAAGATTTTCAATTAATCTTTTATGAAAATGGTGTATTGTGTATTATAAATAAATATTTCAGTAATAATACTTAACTTGTTTGTGAATTCATACATTTTCAATAAAAATCATTGCAGCGTCAGACCGAAATCGAAACCGAGTGAAACTTGCGGTGTACGGCGCCCTTAGAAAGTTTTATTTTAAAATAATCTATCATTATCTATTATTTTTCCGGGTATCTTCTTTATTAAATTCACGGAATTAAAGTACAATCAATTCCACACTGCCCACCTAATTATGTGTCACTGAATCTAAATCAATATCGAAGAGACCAATATTATAAATAAACACGAGAAAAATATTTTGAATAATTCGTCAAAGACTGAATAATGACAGTCAATAATGATGCTTGGCTGTAATTTTAATAAATTTAAAAAAGCTATGTGAATACAGAATATACTGACGAGCATATTAACTTCACTTTAAGTAGATTGTTCCGGCGAACATTTATTTTAATGTAGAAATTTGTTTTTATTGTCATGATTTATTATCTAGTTCGCACAACTACAAATATTAATGAATTATTAGATTCGTAAATTATACATTAATTTCATATTTTTAATTACGCTGACTTTACGATTTATTATGATATTTCGATTACACTTCCCCCACCTAGCAATTATTTAATTATATAATTATTGGGCTAATTCATTTTAAGTGGTCCGGCATTGGTAGGTTGACCATCTCAGAAAAAATCATGTTTTGTCGGTACATTACTCTATGTTTTGGTATTTTTAATAATTTTCTAAACGTTTATGGCGTCCGGTTCAAAAATGCCTGCCATTTTTGTTTTATTCCGCGAGCTGTTTTTCGTATTTTCAGGCATCAATATTTTTCTAAATTACTCCGCACTGGGTGATCCTATACTTTTCATATAAACTGCATTGTGTTCAATACATTCTGGTCTACAAATTGAAGCTCTATTAACTTATCTAATATTTTTTTGTTCATGTACTCTTTGAAGCCAAAGTATTGAACGCGAAAGAACAAAAGTCAATTTTTATGGGATAATTTCTCGTAGAAGGAACCGTCTTTCACCCTCAATTTTTTGTGCTTTTATATATAAAAGTAAAATTACTGTATATAAAATATCAATGGGGAGTAACTTACCTTTTAAAAATTATACCCTTTTGAAATGAAAAACAACCTGCGGAGTAAAACAAAAAAGGTCGCTATTTTTTAACTAGATAAAATGAATTAAAAAAATGGTTTTAACTACTACCTTACTACCAAAACATAATGGAATGCATATACAAAATATGATTTTTCCTAAGATGGTCAAGCTATCAATTTTTTTTCTGAACCACTTCAAAATGAACCCTATAATTGATTAGAATGAATTGACCCATTGTTAAACAGATTTATCATACAGTACAGTTTAATTTTTTATTAATCTAACATTATGATGTCTATTATATATAATATATGTTAATGAAGTTAAATTGATTTGTAAATTTTATAGTATCACTTGTTAATCAATTAAAATGTGGCCAAATTCCTGGTAAGCTAAGGTTATTATTGCGTATCTATTGACGTGTGTGTATCAAAATGAGATCTAGTATAAGTCTGTGGTATTTTGCTGATATCAAATTAAATGTTCTACAAGATACTAAGCCCTGGATTCTACCAAATTGTGGTATAAACGGTGGAGACATGGTGTGATCATGTAGTCGTCTTGTACATTTCCCTACTGCAATGATAGTAATCATGGACCTGCAGCTGACGACTCCACGGCGTGGATGACCTTTGTCTAGTTATCTACCAATTATTCGGAATCATCTATTCAACAACAATTTTTCTAGAAATACGCAGTCGATATTTTCCTTGACGCACTTTTTTAATAAGGATAATAATATGAAAGTGTCTGATATGTACGAGTAGGGAATGCAATCCGGACTATCCGTAATCCGAAAAATCCGGATATCCGCACGTTTTTACTAGACCTCAAAATCCGGATTTGAAAATCGAATCCGGATTATTTGAATAATAAGAAATTTTAACAAAAATATAGAAACGAGCGAGATCGCTGTTCGCGCGTCTCGCGAGTGTCGAGTCTATCTATGGAGATGGTGTTGGTCTATCGGCTCTGGAGGTTACAAGCGTTGAATCAGAGCGTGCTTGTTCCGCAGCAGGAATTATGTGCAACCGAATTCGCAGCAGGTTAAACGACAGCCATTTAGATGCCTTATTATTTTTGAGGTCACATTTGATGTCTCAAAAAATGGCATAGTTTTTTTACGTTGTTTTTATGTTGATTTAAGTGAAGTTAAATTGTTTTGTTACTTTTGTTTATGTTTAATAATTTGACAAGGAGTCTATTTGTCTTTATTTTTGTTCTTCAAAGTTTCTTTTAATTTGTACCTGTTAATTATTTTATTAACGTTACTCAGCACGCGAGTCACATACTGATTATTTTAATAAGAATAACACCATAATTATGGTATTTAGTTATAATAGTTTGAATAATTCCAAATAACAAAAAAAAAAATTAAAAATCATTCGATTCGATTTTCATGTGCTTTTATTTTAATCCATAAATTCCGTAAAATCCGGATTGGAACAAAATCCGTTCTTAAAAATCCGGATTTGCATTCCCTATGTACGAGTGTATATAGATTCATATTGGATTGTGTACTGAAAGAGAACGTGAAGAACATTTGGGAGAATTCCTGGCATTGGTAAAAAAAACATTATTATGTGTTATAATAAATGTAAATATTGTTAGATCGTATCATTGTATAATAGTATAATATATACATAGTAATGAATCTCAATTAAACGTCCATTATATTGAAACACTCGAGCTTGTCTATGTTGTCAATTTTTTAACTATATGTTACTCGGTTTTCAAATTTAAAATAATATTTTGCAGCATGTTATAGTATACACAACATTACAATTTTAATGAAATATTTAAAAAATGCAATTCCAAAATCATTTGTGTAAATATTTACTAGTATATTACACATATATTAGCTGCTTACAAGTATATAATAAAATATTTTCATGCGTCAGATTAGTTAGCAAAAAACATAATTGTTAGATTAGTAAATGTGTAGATTTTAAGTAAAAAATATCTTGTATAATTTTTTATAACAACTAAATACTTAATCACTGTAAAAAACACCAATATTTGTAAATATTTATTATTTGTAAAATTTTATTTAAGAAAATCAGTCGCGTAAGCCATGAAAAAATTTTTGTAAATATTTTTTTCATACAGTTAAAAAGCTGCGGATCGCAGATATCATTGTTTAGTTTTTACTTTATTTTTCTTTGATTATTTCTTACTTCTAATTGATTTTTCATTTTCTTGAAAAGATGTTAAAAAATACAAAATATTAGCATATATTATCTGCTTTTATATTTCAGGATTATTTCTGTCCTATTGCTTTTAAGTATGTATTAGTTTTATATTAATTCTTCCTGCTGTGCAATTTTTGAACACCTAGTGAGATTAAAAAGAGATATTTTTTTTTATTTTTCTGAAACTGGTGCTTTCACCTTAAGGCTATTATAGAATGAATTATTGTGAACTGATTCAGATTAAAAAAATATATTTTTTAACATCAATTATCCATAACAAAAAAAAATATCTTCAAACACTTATTATATTATTTTTCTGTTTGAATTTAAATATAATAATCAAAATTTTACTTTTTTAGATATGGTCATTTGCAATAGCTCTTGTGGATATCTATTTATCTATTCATGTTTTTTTTTACTTTCCTTTCTTATTTTTTAACTTTTTTGTAAGCATTTATTTTATTATGTAGTAATTGAATATTAACTGTATCATAATTCCTCAACCAAAAAATACTCAATCTTTCTCAGTGTAGTCAACATTTGACAATAAAGTTCAAATCTTTGTTAAATTGTGACAAATTTATTTATTTTTACATTTTTCATTATATTCTTGATTTAAGACGACAGAATTTCTGACAAGTATAATATATACGTGGTGTAACAGATATGGTCGATACTTTTGTCGTGTATATCATTTTTTTAAATTTAAATAGAAAATGTTTATGTTGTTTGTTCAAAATCTTAAGTGTTTCAGAACACATGCATTTTATAAGCATATTTGACACAAATTTTGTTTGATTAAAAGAAAGATTGTTTTTAAACCACTTTTGTTAATTATAAAATATATTGAATTATAATAAAAGCATTGGCGTAGCTGAAGGGCGTGGTCATAATGATAATTTCGGATTGTTATAAATTCATTCGCAGTTTTCTACCCACTTTCAATTTTATGATAACGATTTAGTAAAGTTCTTACCATATCGAACGAATATTCTGATAAAAGAACAAAATCTCGATTATAACTGTAATACATTATCGACTGTGAATTTAGACAGATATCCACTTATAAAATAATATAAACTAAGTTTTTACATTCAGTATATTTTTAAGCATTTATTTTATAAAAAATATTATACAAAATGCTCTGAACCAACTTTAATGTTATATATTATGCACAAATGTAATAATTACAAAGTCCTTCAAATACTTATTTTAATGTATAACTTTTACTCATTATCGTCTACAATCAACCACAATCAAGTCTTCTTCAACTTGTGACGTATTTACATATTTCTATTTTACACAGCATGAACATTGTAAGTAATTTACAGAACTTAGTGTTTTTGTACCACTTCTGTCAATTGTTATGATTGTACGTTTACCGAGATATCTATATTATATTTAACCAATTTACGTTTGAATTGTATGTACCTCCCTTGATTGACGAATGATACGTGTATTTGATAAGAAATTGTATAGTCAACGTACAAATTTTAAGGCTAATAAATGATTTTTGTGTAAAAACTAATTTTGTTTTATTTTATAGCAAGTACATACATTACATGCGTACAAGTACATGTTTTCATTATTTATTTTGAATGTGTTTTCCCACTAGCAGGCACCATCTTTGTTTTAGATGCGAACTATTTCTACAATTAAATGCTGTGTCAGAAACGAGGAGATGGAACTGGACATGTATAAAGGTACTGATATACATGCTTATTTTTGAGCATGCTCATTAGCATGCTCTAACAACTGTACACACTTGCTCGTTATTATCATGCTTATGCTCAAAACTAGCAATCAAACACACATGCTTATTACTGGCATGCTCTTGTCATAGAATAGAGATGCTCTTGTTCAAAATGGAAATATTGCAAACTGAAATATGAAATTCAAGTGAACCAATAAATCAAAACAGTTACCGAGTTTCCATCCGCACTTTTTTGATTTTAGTTTTTATAATTTTTAATGTAAGATTAGAATCATTCGTGTATTTTAATAAAATTTCATTAACATTATTTATTGCTGTATTATTTTTATACAGCGGTGACCGAATACTCCACAGACATTCGTGATTCCTATAATAATAAGTCACGAAAAGGAATGATTGTCATCTCCCCAACGCGCCATATTTGTTTCATCAGAGACTGAGAAGATCGCATTGATAATCAATACTAGCCGCGAATGACATTAGCATGCTCATAAGCAAGCCTGTTCACACATGCTCAAAAGATACCCAAATGAGCATGCTCATAAATCAACCGGCAATTGATTTTTGAGCGTGCTAGTAATGAGCACGTTCATTACTACCAATGTTCGTACACACATACTAATTAGCAATTGCTCAAGAAGCTCAATACTGCGCATGCTCAAGTGCCATTAATGAGCATGTGTGTCTTGACTGGCCAGATTTTCCGAAAGCAAAATGAGTGATCTTCGGGAACATTCCTTTGTCTACTTGCTTGAGCGACCGAAAATATTGGTAGTCGGAAAGCGCGACGATCAAAAACGACATCTCTGAACTGCAATATATTTCATTTGTAATAGGAGGTAAGCAGATAAAGTCCTAGATATGTCCGTAAGAAGTGATCGAGTACGATGGGCATTAGGACATGGCAAGGATATTTTTTTTTCGTAGATTACGATTTTTTTTCTTAGAATTAACCTCTATCGAGTGTGTGGCTGACTACGCACAGTGTGGTTCGCGCGCTTGCTAAGCTTGCAGTATAGAATGGACTATCCTTGCAACGCCAAACATTTCTATCCTAAAATGCAAGTGTTGCCTTTTTCCCTTTAACCCCTATCAAGATTTTTCTTATTCGGGGTGCATAAAATTATTTAATGTAATGCAACTGTAATGATGTAGAAAAATCGCATCAATGTTTCAATGCAAAGCAGATCAGTATCAGCTTTAACCTAATAAAAAAGACGAACCGACTGGAAGCCTTCAAAATATATTGCTGGAAGGGAATGATGAAAATTAGTTAGTTAAATGGAAAAGAAACGAAATGAGTTTTGGTATTTTGGAAGGCACATAAATTATAGGTACCCTGTCTGATTGCGAACAGCCGTAAACATTTTTTTGGATCGTATCGAGACTAAGATATACAGTGGCCACAGAGCTTGGTGAAAAATTAATTAATTAATAATGAATATTAATTAATTCAGGAATTGTGTTCTCAGAACATACCTACAAAAATATTGTTAAAAATATATTATACTGGTCTCAAAAGGTGTCAAAAAAATTAAAATAATAATTTTCAGGCGTATTCTAGTGTATATATTAAATAATTCGCAAGAATATCATATATCTACATTAAATAGAATATTGTTTCATATTCCATTTTAAAAATATGAAGGTATATTACCAGCGGCGAAATCTATGTATACTCTGTCGTGGTAAAGACCATAGATGTCTCTAATATAGTCCCTTCTAAGGGACTATATATTCGAATCGATAATAAACGAAACGATAAAAAAAAATTATCAATTGGATCGATAATGGTGGATAACGATAAATGAAATTTATCGCTTGATCAATATTATCGTTTGTGTAATCGATAATGAACGATATTAATCGATAATAATAATAATAATAATATTGGATTATTTATATAGCGCCATTTTTGTGAAAATTTCACCTCAAGGGCGCTTTACACACAAAAAACTCTTACATACTAAAATCATAGAATTACAAAATGAAAAATAAAATGAAAAAGAAAAGAGAAAGAAAAACAGTTCAAAACATAAAATAGTAAAAAAAACAACGTTAAAAACAACAATATTAAAAAGGTTCTGGAAAAGATTTTGTAAACAAGTGCGTTTTAAGTCTTTTCTTAAATAAAGTCTCTGAATCCGTGTTTCTTATCAGGGAGGGCAAAGAGTTCCACGCTTTGGGGCCCGCCACCGCAAATGCCCATTCGCTGAACCTAGTTTTCTGGAACTGACTTGCCGGTTCCACAATCCTTCCCACCGCTGAAGTAGACGCTGACCTAAGAGTTTGACGTCTCCCATTTATGTTGTCTGGAATACAGAGCTCCTGAAGATACAGAGGCGCCATGTTATGAGTTGCCTTGTACATCAACCAACACAGTTTGAACTCTACTCTTTCAGGAAAACGAAGCCAGTGCAATTCTCGCAGAAGGGATGTTATGTGCGAGAATTTTGACGTTCCATATATGATCCGTGCTGCAGCGTTTAGAACAGATTGTAGTCTATCGAGTTGAAACATCGGTAGGCCAGCGTAGATACCATTGCAGTAGTCCACACGTGATACAACAAATGCATTGATGAGTAAACGGGCTGCCTCAGAGGGAAGATGTCTGCGAATACTTTTAATCTGTCTCAGTTGATAAAAACATGCACTGACAGTTTTGCTGATGTGTGTATTCATGGAGAGATCTGAATCTATGTGTACACCCAACAACCTAACTGCAGATTTTGCATTCACAGACATTGATTCCTGGATTAGGTGTTGCCTTCTAGGTGTCGCCGCCCATAGGAGTTCTGTTTTTGATGGATTTAAGGTGAGTCTATTTTGTGCCATCCACTCGCCTATTTCTTCGACGCATTTTGAAATTTTTATTTTTAAGTTTTCTGTCTCATCCGGTTTGCAGAAAAAGTAAATTTGCGTATCGTCTGCATAGCAATGAGGCCATAATCCTGCAGATATAATAATTTTTTCTATGTCTTTTGTGTATAAGATATACAAAAGTGGTCCAAGAACTAATCCCTGAGGCACCCCGATGTTTGCTGTAATAGTTGGTGATGTTGTGTTTTGAAAGTGCGCCGATTGTGATCTATTACTCAGATAAGATTTGAACCAATCGTATGCTTTACCACCTATCCCATAGGTTTTCTGCAACCTCTCCAACAATATTTGATGGTCAACTGTATCAAATGCGGCGCTCATATCTAAGAGGGCGAGCAAGACCAGATTTCCTGGTCAATGCATGATATAATGTCCGACAGGACTCGCAGCACCCCTGTTTCTGTAGAGTGGTGACATCTGTATGCAGATTGCATTTTTGGAAATAAGTTATGAAATGTTAAATACAAATTAAGACGACGTGATATAACCTTCTCCAGTATTTTAGAAAGTAGCGGCAAATTAGATACTGGACGATAATTGGTGAGGTCTTCGGGGTCCAGTTGAGGGTTCTTTAGTATTGGAGTTATGTGGGCCATTTTCATAGTATCCGGAAGATTTGAGGACTCTAACGACTTATTCAATAAATCAACTAGGAATGGAACAATTTCTGATTGGCATTCCTTTAGTAGCCATGTTGGTATTGGATCCAACCCACATTGTTTATTTGGTAAACTTTTAATCAATTGGGATATTTCGGTGATTGATGTCAAATCGAGGTAATGAAGCCGCGATGAAGTTTCTTCCTCAATCACAGGTTTTACAGCTGAGCTCGTCAAAACACGGATAGCAGACACTTTGTTACAAAAACCATCAGCCAGGTTGGAGGCATTAGCGGTAGTCGATATTTCCGCCTTAGAGTCGCCTCGGACAGATTTGATGATAGCCCCCCATAAGTTTTTCGGATTATGCCAATCTTCCCTAATTTTGGAGCACCAATATTTAGATTGTTTCATTTGCCTGATTGACCTATACCTATTCTGTGCTTCTAGTCAGGCTCTTTTGTCGGCCTCCAAGTGAGTTACTTTAAATTTTCGCTCTAGGCGCCTCATTGTCCTCTTTCCTTCCCGACACTCTTCATCAAACCAGCACTCTGACCCGCGATTCCTTTTAACCTTCGTGGTAATTGGAACATGTTTATCAATAATGTCTTTTAATACTGTATTATAAATCTCTACAAGTTGATTGATATCTTTTTGGTGACGATCAGGATCATAACCAATAAGAGATGCATTCACATCATTACGAAACTGATTGATGTCCAGTTTTCTCCAGGGCCTCGATGATATGGTTTTATATGTCGGAGTTGGTTTATTGAACTCAATATTGGCATGAACAAGACGGTGATCCGAAAGTCCAATATCAATCACTTCGGTATTTAAGGGTTTATCATTATCACGACTAATTATGACGTCTAGTATTCCTCCCGCATCATGGGTAGAATCTTTAACCCATTGCGTGCAATTGAAATCACTTAGTAGGCTATTAAAATGTTTACTATCTTTTTCAAATGGACGATCTAATCTAATATTCAAATCACCTGTTATTATAACAGTCTCTGTGCGGACTGAAACCCATTCTAGTAAGGATATGAATTCAGAGAAAAAACTTGCCGAAGTCGGTTTTGAGCCAGGCCTATAGATCGTGACGATTGTTAAACCTTCGCCAGCAGAGGATATTCTGCATCCGAGACACTCGAAGGTCTTAAAAGGGAGTATTTTAATTTTAGATAACCGAAGATCCTTCTGCCCAATGACAACAATACCTCCATGATTTGTCCACGTGAGCAAATCGGATCTATTCCCGGGTGGTTTTCTAGCTTCTTCAACAATTTTAAAACCTTTATTGCCCAGTTGTTTAATTGGATTAGACTCATGATCATCATGCCAGGTTTCCGTCACCGCCAAAAGTTGTATTTTTCTATCCGCAAAAAGATCACATATGTCGTCAGTTTTATTTCTAATGGAGCGAGCGTTCCATGTCGCCAGTGAAAAACTCTTCGATTTTAAATTAATGTGCCTTTGAACTTTTATTTTAATAGAATTTGATGAATACTTAGTGGGTTGGTTTCGAGGACGGGCATCTAATTCTACAATTTTAGGCGGAGAAAGCGAATTATACGGACGAATCAAAGTGGGAGTTGAGGAAGTTATCCGATTGATCTTTCGACCACCGCGGCAACCTCTGTATCTTGCATTAATTTTTTGAGGTTCAAGATTATAAAATTGTATTTTTTTTAATGTGAGGTCATCAATTGAAGCACTTTTTTGTTGTAAATTAATTAAGAAGTCACGATTGTATTCTATTCTGGGAGACAGTTCACTTTCACTTTTTTTGTTGTCGACCATTATCTCAGTGCTGCACCCTCAGGTCCGGTCCCAGAGCCAACACGTGCTCCACATGTGCACTGCACTACTCGCCGGGATGCACGGAATTGCCACATAAGATAGTAACAAATGACAAATTTAACAAACGTTTTTTACACAATCTAACGATATTTAAGAATTAAATGCACTGTTTTGACTTATTTCCGAAAAGAACTTATTTTACGCACTCTTTAATGCCGATATTTTTAAGATTAAACTGTAAAAACCCAAAAATAATAAAATAAATTACGGAGCTAAACTGAAACGCGTCCGGCAGCTCCAAAGCGCCCAGACGTATATTCACGTGTATAACAATAAGTAACCATAACATCATTTGTTATCGTTACTTATTGTTAATACTCAACTTATCCTACTGATATTGTTTAATTTTGTAAAAGTAATTTTAATAACAAAATTTTAGTATCAAAATTTTTAAAACATTTTTATTAAAAAATATATCATGGATTTTTATTACAATACTTTAAATCTGAAATGATCAGTTGTAGCTAGTTGGTGGTAGTTAGTAGTAGGCAGTCATGATGCTCGCCTAGCGATCTGGTGGTCGGTGGTTCGGGGTTCGGGCCCTACTCCAGAACACCACCAAGTTAGTCTTATTTCCATAGCACAAGCGTTTAGCTTAGTTTGAAAAAGTAAGAATATTGATGTGACACGTATTCCGTGTTCACATCTCTATTTTAAAAATACCGGATTATTAAATATTAAGAATATCCCTTAAATCTTTACAGCCAAAAATAACAAAAATTAAAATTGCAAAAATTGCACCTTACTTCATTAACTATTTAAGGTGCATGGATGCATTCACAGCAAGGTAAGTCTTTAATTAGTTTCTGTATCTGCCTCTAGAACTTGCACTGATAGTCTCTGAAGGACCAATTCCATGTATCGTTTTAACAAACGATATTATCGATCACTATCGTTATAGATCGATAATCGAAGAATTCATTATCGATATCGAACGATACTCGATAATGAAAATTTATTGTTATCGAAAATAATTGAAACTTATCGATCATTATCATTATTCAATCGATATGAAACGGAGACTTCGATCCTCAGTCCCTTCAAATATTTAAAATAATTAGAACATACATATGTACAAATTTCAAAAAATTAAATAATGTGTGAATGTTCTTACGATGGAATTGGTGAACGTTGCATTGTGTAAAGTGATCACTTAATCCAGCTCATACAGGTCATAAGCCCTGTGGCCATCTCTATACACGTTTCCCATACAAATAGCCTCGTCTCTGTGAGACTTGTATAATTTATCTTGATTAATTACTATCCCTCTGGGGATAAAATCCAGTATTTGTGTTCTCAGAACATATGTACATATAGAAATATTGTTGCTAATAATTTCTAGTTATTTATCGTTCTTGCAATTAAGATTGAAAATTAAATTATTACAGATGTATTTTTTTTTTTTTTTTTTTTAAAATAGAGATGTGAACACGGAATACGTGTCACATCAATATTCTTACTATTTTCAAACTAAGCTAAACGCTTGTACTATGAAAATAGGACTAACTTGCTAGTCTGGAGTGAGGTTCGAACCCGCGACCTTTGGATCACAAGGCCAGTGTCCTAACCACAAGACCAACAAGCTACTCGTTTAATGTCTCAATTACTACTACTACTTCCAGAAGTCGATACTAGTGGTACCTAATTAAGATAAACCCACAGGGCATGGGTATCAATCCTTGAGGATCTTAAAAATTGAGAAAAGTCTATCTTTTTTTTTATTCAAAAAATAGGTAATATAATAACATTTATATTTCCTAATATATACATTGTAAAATATCAAATATATTTCTAATTAAAAGTACGTATCACAAACTTTCTTAGTTTTTTCTTAATTTTTTTTTTCATCTCTAATATCCTCTGGCAGACTCACATACAACTTCATCCCATTGTACGTCACAAAAGTTTGCGATCTTTTTTCTTTCTGAATGGCAATCTTATTTCATCTTTTTTTCTTGTACAATGGTCATGTTCATGTTTGTTTTCTCATATTTTTCTTACTAATTCAAATGTATTGTTGTGTCCATTAACAATATTGTATATAAATAGAAGTACATTAAATTTAATTATTTGTCTAATCTTATCTTAATCTTATGTTAATATCTCAATCAAGCATCTCTAAATACTTTGGCCGCTTCATGAGTCGCGAGGATAAAAGTCAAGATGGTGGTTCAAAGTACATTGAGAAGACCGGCAATATCAGTCACGCGACGGTCAGCAGATATGGCGAAAGCATCCACCAAATAACTCACTCTGAGAATGCGGTCGGCAATTTGTCTGCAATGTGAATAATGTCCGCAAATGCTATGAGCTACGACGACAAAAGCAAGACAAAGAAAAGGACGGAATGACATGTAATAAGTCCGTCCGAAGTTATGTCGTAAAGTCCTTACGATAGTCGGATAATTCAATGGAAGATGTAATAAATATTTCATTCAGCTGTGATTTAGCCGAGGCAGCATGCGATAATGTATACGGTTTGCCTGCAGACAGGCGCCTTCGCGTTCTTGCGGTAAGCCGTGCCTAGGCGCTATCGGCATCTCGACCTATGCAACATGTTGGTGACCTTTCAAATTATTATTATTATTGTATTTCACGAGAAATGTTGCTTTGCTTAATCTCAAAACTCTTACTTTCTACTTGTAGATATAACAATCGAAATGATACGAGCTTATATGGTGTATGAATGAAACACAATATATATGCTGCTTTCCATATTAAGTTGAGATAGGTAGTGTGTACAATGCCGACGAGATCGGAATCTAGAAGTCAAAAAGAGCTTCATTTGAAGCCGCGTTCGGTCCGTGCTGGCTGGATGCGTTGCATAACGCACCCGCTGCCGACGGGAGACACAACCACTGAATCAATTGATTAGATTTTTCAGTATTTAAATTATATTTATGGACACATATTTTAAAACTCATGGCTAAGAATCGTAATCCTCCTAAAATGCTAAAAACCTCTGGGTGACCAAGGTTTTCTATTATGTATGAAAAATAAAAGAGACGTAGGTATATTTTAATTTTAATTTTCGTCTCTTAACTGTTGGGATAAAGATCTGACATCTCAATATAGCTATTTTCAGAATAGCACAGAATACAGACTATGTTTCCTATTAAAATATTGCATTCATTTCATTATAAATTAGTAATCCTCGATGACTGCATTAATTTTTTTTGGATATTGCTGCCTCTGCTTTTATACCCCACATATGTAATATATATGTCGGTGAAATTACTAGACTCTTAATCCAGCTCTGGCACTCCGATAGGATCATCGAATTATTTTCGTTCGATTCCAGTTCATAAATTACTGTAAAAATAAAATTATTGCACGCAATATTTGCTCTGCTAATAATGTAATATAGAAGGCTGGATTAACTAAATGTAATCTGCCAATAATGTAATAACTTGCGTATTAAGATTAAGACTAAGTCAAAAGGATGTTAACTCAAAGGAAATTGAGTCAACAAAATTGTAATCAGTTCAGATATTCCATAATTCATTTATCTGCGGGCAGAATTCGAGAACGCTTCAATTTTCTCACCCTACATAATCACATTCCCCCTTTCATCACGTAGTAACTTGCAGGTCGATTGCGTTAAATTGCTAACACATTAACGTTACGTTAATTAACCTCAGAAAACGCCGTGACATATTTTGAGAGTTTCGATCTGTGTCTGACTGACCACTGTGCGCGCGCAGTATGAGGGTGTATTTTTCGTAATTATTTTCAAGCAAACGATACACGGATTTTTTTTATTTATTACTCATAGTATATATATATACTATTGAAGACTGCATACAAATTTTTGTACTCAAATCTAAAGTATAGTTTTCGATGTACTCTGCTTTCAAGAGGACATAGGGTACAACCGAAAAATGAAATAAAAATATATTTAGAAATTTTCGGGAATTTCGATATCTAAAAAAAAAATGGCGGACTAGCGAATTTTATTTTCGAATTTTTATAGAATCATTTATTAAATAAAATTGAAGGAGGCCCTTTATAAAAAAATCCCTACGTGGTGCCATAGAGACTGCATTTTCAAACAGTTTACGACTTAGCGCATGCAAATCGGATGTATAGTTTTTCTGATATGCTGTCCACCAGGTAGAAAAATGTACTTTTGAGAAAAACACATTCAAAGTTTTGCTGAAGTATAATTCAACATACTAATAAAAAATTTTAAACCGCTGTATCTCTGTCAATTTTACAAATTTCTTTAAAATATTTGGTGAGAGCATTCTTAATAAATGTATCTTTCAGAAAATGAAAGAAAAAAAAGACTTTTTTTCTCACAGTGGTCTGGGGCCTTAATGCAAAATGGAAGAATATCAAACCAAATGAACGTCATTATAAAACCGTTTAGGAATTCAACTAATGAGTTATTATCTTTATTATTATTTGTACGTAGGCACTTCATGAAATATTTATTGTCGAAAAGAGCGTACAGAACATTTTTGTGAATATCGTAAGTAACTTTGTTGTTTGTAATAAATTAAGAATATCAAATAAAAAACCCTAGGAATTAAGTATGTCCTTATTAGTCTTTATGAATTTCTCCATAAATTCTATTTTTTAATCGCATGTATCGTCTTATACGCCCAACCTGGGACAAGAGTTAAACAGCAGTGCTGTTGCAAATATCTGTGCATTGACATAGTTTTTCTTAATAGAGATAGGAAACTATTGATACTACTGATATGCATGAAAGTTTACGCTGTAAATAGATTAACTCTTATACTTTGAGAAGGACTTATTGAATTATTAATTCACTTAATTTTATTATTCCATTTTTATTCGGGAAGTAATCGACTGTTACGAAAATCTCAAACGAATTTTTGACGACTTCTCGCTAGTCGATTTCCAAATAATGGAAATATTCTTTGCTAAACTGCAAATAAAGTATATATTATTTTAATAAACATATTTTTTTATTTTATTTTATTTTTTTATTTTATATTATTTATCAAATATTGACGGCTTATTAAGTAGCTGGGATAGTGAAATTGGTAACACGCTGTCCGCGTAAGACAGAGGTCCGGATAGTAGGATACTCACCACTATGCTACCGAGAATATGGGGAGGTGACTTATATATACTAATTATGTAATATTTTTTCGCATGTTTTCTTTTGATAAATCTGTGGGCGAAAGTAAATAATGACGCAAGGAGACAAATATGAAAAAAGAACTAAAGGATGATTTTTAAGAAATATGATAAAATGTTTGTGAATTTTATTGGTCGTATTATTGTATTAATACACAAATCAAAGCAATATAATATCACTTATTATCACAATCACGTCAAAGAAGTATAACTTTTACTGCGCGTACATGAGTACATGTTACTTCAATTTTTTTTTTAAGTTGTTTAAACTCTTTTAATTTCTGTACGGAAGCTATTGGAATTTTTTATGCCTAAACGTTTATAATTTAATTAATTGAATTAATTATATATAATTAATTTTGTATTTTGCAATTTCTTTAACACTGCAAGGAAAAGATAACACCGTTAAAATATTAAGATTTAATTTAAGGCGTTTAACGAAGAAACAGAGATTTAACACAATCCACATGCCAGTGACAAGATCATGTGGGGCTGTGTGTGGGGAGGGGGGGGCGGAAGTTAGTAACAGCTTCCTCTGATTTCATGTTGCCGGTTGCCATGGCAGCGCGGGCCACTGAGCCCCGAATTCAGAGTCAATACTTAGATGATTTAAAGGTTAACAAGGTACGCCTTAAAAGTGTTTTTTTTATACAGAAAATTAGGCTTTTAAGGCGTGCCTATACCTTTAAAGCACTAAGTATTGACTCTGAATACGGGCCTGAGAATGCCACTGTCTTCCGATAGTTAGATTCTTAGATAGTGACCAGCACACTGAGAGGAAAAAAACTAACCCATAAAAATCAAGTTTTTACAATACTCCCGTTCTTATTTTCGGGTTTCGTGTCTACCAGATGCGTCGGAGTATTTTCATACAGCTTACTGAGTTGTATGAAATACCATTAAAAATTTGAAAAATCCAAAATTATACCATAATTATTATTTTTTTTAACGAAAATTTGTTAGATCTTCTTAAACGTCGCCACGAGTCTGCTTGCAAAGTTTCAGCTCGATTGGATCACGGGAAAAGGGTTAAAAATCGATCCAAAGTTTTTTCGTCAGACAAGCAAGCAATCAGACGCCACGAGTTAAAAGAAAGGGAGTAAAATACGTTTGTTATCCATACGAATAATGGCTGCAAATAGTTGGTAACATTAGGTTTTGTTTTTTTTATTATTATATTTTTTAAATAGAGACGCGAATACGAAATACGTGTCACATCAATATTCTTACTATTATCAAACTAAGCTAAAAGCTTGCGCTATGAAAATAGGACTAACTTGCTGGTCTGGAGTGAGATTCGAACCCGCGACCTTTGGATCACGAGGCGAGAGTCCTAACCACAAGACTAACAGGCTACTCCTGTTCTGTTTGTAAGGTTCTGTTTGATTGATAAAAATGTATGCATCTTGAAAAATTTAATAAAATCAGAAAATCAGAATAGTTTGTGAAGTTGTGGAATCATCGTTCTGTAATTGTTGTTTCAATTGTGCGCATTATGGCAGATTGGTTGATTAGGGTGACCAGATAGTATTGCATAGGACTACTGCACACAGCGACTAATGCACACATGCTACTAGACACAACACAGAAATATGTTTTTGTCACGCCCCGCCCCACATGATTGCCCAATTGTCCTGACAACTGCACCAGTGTTTTGCGCAGTTATTGACTTGAAACACGTGCACATGGCGTCAGTAGACAAACATAAAGGCTCTTCACATCACATTGAAGGTAAAAATCTACAATGTTACAAGTATTATTTATAAATTATCAAGTTAAAATAAAAAAATATGTCGAAGAGTGATGACCCAAAAATATTTTCGAATCAAAATTAATTTCATCAAAGTTTTTCCTGTTCGTAGATTCCTACCGATTTTTTAAATATGGGAAATTTACTATTTTGAAATATTGAATGTGGATGAAATAACATTCGTATGATAGCTGAAGGTTTCTTATATAAATTATTAGAAGACTGTAAATTAAAAATTTACATGTGTATACGAAAACGATGTAACCATATAGATGTGTTACGATAGAACACTTGTAGCGTTTAGTCATTTAGGGATAGTGTTGATGCGGGGTGTAATGTAACGACAAAACACTGCAAGCATGGGTTATGTTGTTAGGCCCGGTTGTTTCAAGTTCGATCAAAGTAAGCGGTCGATTAAAGCATAGATTTTTACGAAAACGGATCGTCTGACTGATGGAGAACGTAAAAATCTATGCTTTAAAAGAACGCTTACTTTAATCCAACTTGAAACAACCGACCCTGTCGTAAAAATACATTTTTTTCGCACGATGCATCGTATTTTGAACACGATTAAATCCTTAACGGAAAGAAAATAAATTATTTAAAAAATACAAATATGAGGGTTTTGACAAGTAGAATAAATTGAGCCATATTCCGACAAGACGCTGTAACCTTGGTTACAGCGTTTTGTCATTCGAGGGCAGTGAGTGCCCGTGTAATGTGTGAGATGTCTCAGCAGAGGCGGAATAGGGAGATGAATACAGGGTATGAAAACCAAAGGATGGCTAAGAAATCACAAAAAGAATTTGAAGTTAATCAAACGCATTATGCATACCTAGCAACGTTCCCTCTAATTTTTCTATTGTGTGTGCGGATCTTCGACGCATGTGTGCAGTGGCGGTGCGATAAATTTACACCCCCCCCCCCCCTCCCATAGACGCACATACAATTTTTCATTAAAATTATATATATTATATATATTTTTAGGGTATTTATTAATCACAGTGATTTTATAAAATTTCTCTAGCTTTGTCCGGTAAGAAGAAAGCGGGGGAAAGTTGCCTGGCAAGCCTTATTACAAGCCTCAATATGATATTCCAAATAAATACATATTTTTTTGTTTAAAAAAGGTTACTTACTAGAAAAACTTATTTTGTGTTCATTTTTTGCATTTTAATAATTTTTGAAATAAATAAAAAAGATAAAAAAGAAAAAAATATTCGTTGATATAATATATAAAATACTAAACTTGTAGAATTCTGTTTTTATTTAAATTGAATCTATATTATTTGTATGTTTTTTTTTTCTTCAAAATAAACATTAATAAAATTGTAGTTTAGTTTTTTCACATTTATTCAAAATTATTATTTTCAACTACGTAAAAAGTCTTTCTCCGAATTTTGTTGCATTTCTATTGTACCTACTTTTCATATTTGCTTCGGAACATATGGTGCATTTGACACGATCATATGTCTCCGAATAAACAAATATTTCGCCAATTGTTACTTTTTGTAAATGCATTGAAGATGGCATTTTTGTTTGGCCGATTTCAGAGAGCCATTCCAGTTTAAATTTATCGCAGAATATTTTCTTAATGGTCGCCACATCCACTCCTTTCCGACATTTTAAGGGGATATTAAGGGGAAATTTTATATAATTAATAGGTAAAATTTTATTTTCGATTCATTTCTCCGAAAGCGCGCGAAAGAATTGTGCATGTATTGTTTCATGCGTTCGAGCAAAACTAAAATCTGGCAAAGGAAACTTTATTTTATAATATTGACTGAGCGGAGGATAAATTATGTATGCGGAGACATTTTGGTAGGTGTGCGCGCGCACACGCGCACACCTTACAGGGAACATTGATACCTAGGCCCAAAAATATATAATTTGATGCGCGGATAACTTTAAAAAAATGAGACCACATGCTCTAAAAAAACTATTTGAAATTCCTAAAATGAATTCCTGTGTAATGTTGTGTAATTTTCTCTCAATGTTTTTTGCTTATTTAAAAATTTTATTATATATTTTGTCATTTATATTTTATTTCCATTTATCTTTTTGCTTTACCTTACTTTACTGTATTTCTGTTCCTAATTATTTTATCAAATTTAATTTTATATATATTTGTTCATTTAAAAATTTATTGTAATGTATACTAATTATTTTGTCAAGTTTAAATTTATTATATATTTGTTCATTTAATTTTTTTTTGTAATGTATACTAATTTATATTTTTTACTCTTTTTGCTATGTAAATAGTCAACTGCCTTCAAACAGGTAATCCCTAGTTAGGCAGTCGAAGTGTAATACAATACAAAAAATAAGATAGGAATAAAAGCTATTATTATTATTCATTATTATTATAATTATATTCACGAATTAAAATGTTCATTTATTGACACAAATTTATAAATATAGCGTGGAATTTGTAAATGTGGCGTGGAATACAGTAAACAGAACGCGCGATGGCTACGACTGTCGGCGAAAGAGTGGTTTACCTCTCGGCGGTCGGAATCTGGCTAGCCGCATCGAGCTTCTGATTGGTGGATTCGCTCGATGCGTGCGGTTAGATGACACCACCACAAATAGATTCATTATTGTACTTAACCTCTCTTCTCTAAATTAATGATACAGATAATTATATTCGTATTTTTGTTACTCTATAAAATGAATGTTTTTTTTAAATTTTTATTTTGCTATACATTATATTTTTTATCGCGGCTAAAATCCAATTCTTTGAATCAAATTTATATTAAATTGATTGATTAAAATCTGATAAAAATGAAAAATTTATTGATAAAAATAAATATTTGTTGGTGAATTTCCTTTATTACCCATAGCCTTTCCTTTAAAACGTCCGTTTCAAGCTTTTGAACAATAGATTTGATTCAAAAGTTTTCCGCAAGGTTTTAATTTGCTTTAGAACTTTCTTCGTCACATATCTTTTTCCTTTTTACTTAGGTACCAATCAGTCAAATTATATTTTCTCCTAATCGGGAGCAGCAGACATGCCATTTTTAATATACATAGGTCTGTATCAGCAGCAGTGGTGGTTCTTTTGCAAATCATCAAATCAGGATAACTACCAAAGTGTCGTACATTACCTGAGCTACGAGTACTCCAAGAAGTCTTTATCTTTCTACAGTTTAACTATGTTGTGATGGAATTGTATTACTCATAGATCCTAAAATTTAGTTATGTTGTTTGTTTATTAACTTTTTTAACTTTATTTATTTGTCACCATATTTATTAAATTTATTTATTAACACAGTTAGGACACACGTGGGGACCCATATAAATAATTATAAACTTAAACTCTTAAACTCTCCAATTACTCGGATGCACCGCCTCGTAATTTCGAAAATCGTTGACGTTCTTCGTTGTAGGAGCAAGCCTGAATTAAATAAATAATTAGACTTGGAATACGCTACTAGAATCGAGTATAGTTAAAAGGACTGTTTTTTTCTCCTCTTTGAATTAGTACAGTTTTAATGAATTAGTATGCTTTTTTATTAATGTTGATTTTTACTTTAATTACTTTTTATTACCTATTTTTATATAGATATGAAACATGTTTTTTATCGCTATTGTATATTTAAAGAAATATATTTAATGCTAGGTATGTATAAAATATGTGTACTATACGCCGCATAATAATATGTAAAAGCCAACAAGGGCGTTGATAATCATAAATAAATCTCTATTGGCCAAATATTCACAAAGAACGAAATAGACAGGACAAATAGCACATGAATAGAAAACGTGTGTGAGGCGCATTCATCGAGGGATGCCAAATGGACGACGACCTCTTGACGGACCCAGATTGAGATGAAGTGACAATACGAGAGCACCTTTCGAGTGTTCCTGTCTCTGTATTCATTACCATGCTCCATGTCCCAGTCTCCGGGTGGAGTGTGATAGCCGTGAAGTAGAGTATTAGTAGCAGATCAAATGCTAAACGATAAAAAAATACCTATTGAATCTTGATCATCTTCAAAACGGTAAGGAATCTTTACAAACGATTTATAAATTTTAATCACAGAATTTAGGCAGGATTCCACCCACGCATCATTGTACACTAGAGGTGCGTCGTTCGCGAACGAACTGGCTCAGTGAACCAGATCTTTTCGTTGAGCGGATCTCTATCAACTCAACGCTCAATCAGATCAATCAGCTCGGTTTGAGCGATAGAGCGGCTAGCGATCAGCTCATCCGCTCAACTTGAGCGAAAGAGCGGCGAGCGCAGACATTCGAAAAAACGTTCTCAGGTTTTCGCGGCCGTTCAGGATCTACTGTGTATAGTGGGATATTCTGCCGTGTATATGTATGTGACCTCTCTGGCCGACGTTTCGGATCCCATTGCAGGGACCGTGATGTGATCAGCCCTGATGATGGACCCTGCAATAGGATCCAAAACGTCGGCCAGAGAGGTCACATATACATGGCAGAATATCCCAAAAATCTATACACAAAATATTCGAAAAAACCATGGCGCGACATAGTGGTTACAGATCACCTATTAAATCTTACTGTTTACACGCGCGTCAAGATATTAAGATAAGAAAAGTGAATGCTTACATAGGTTACTCACTAATACACACCAGAATATACTTCGCATTAAAGTCATAGTCACTTTCACAGTTACAGTTCACATTGAACACATTCCGTTCAAAGAACTAATCAGCTCAGATTCAGATTCAGATCTAATTGAGCCGGCCCACTGAACCGGTTCAATTTGAACGATTGAGCGGATGAGCCGGATCGCCCAACACTAGGCCGGCCGCACTTTGGATACGAATTATTACGTACGTATTCGTACGACTACTTTCGTATGTATTAGAGCGCGCACATTGATTGCGTCACGCGTTGTCACGATCAGTTACTTTGCGCATTTCTCCAATGACGTTTGTGCCAAATGAATAATCTGTATCTTATAGAAAACTATATTATGGCAGACTTAAATAATGACAAATTTCATGACTATCTATCTAATAGATTCACAAATGCTGGGGAGAATTAAAGTGCAACGAGAGCTCATAACATAGGAGAAATATTTAAAAGTTTTTTTGTTCGAAGTACATAATTATACCTCACATTCATTAAACCAAATTATTTAACTTACAGGTATTTTTTTAGTTCTTTAGAGATTCTCCGCCATGATCTGCGCTGATGGTTACGTACTTGAATCACATTGGTCCCACAAACATTTGTGGTCATGTGTCAAATTGACAAAATTTTCAACATCCATCGTGTCGGACGTCGAACGAATCCGGATCGTGTCGGACGTCGCATCTATACGTGCGTACACGCACTACTAAATCGTGTACAGTGTGCGATGTTCAATACTACTTTGAAAGTCAGAAATTGCGTATTCGTACGTATACTACTCAATTTACTTCACATTTACTTACTACTCAATTTCGTACGAAAACGCATCCGGTGTGCGGCCGGCGCTATTGTCCGCTAGGACCGATACCCCCTGTCTGCTGCAGCCACGGGTGAGGTTGACTAGATTAGAGCGGGCAGCGCGTGAAGAGAAACTACCCTCCTTTGTGCCGCATAAAATATTTGACACTTTTACGAGCGCCGCGCGGCGAGGGATGTAACTTTATTCAAGGGTCACGGTGTCCTTTGTTCATCTCTCGCAGTTCATCGTATCAAATTATGCCCGCGGTCTCGGGGGGAGATAAATTACAGATTTTAATCGCGGGCGAGAGCGCGTGGCGATGCACAAAGAGCGTATGGAAATAATAATTGGATGGATTCACGGCAAAACGAGAGTCTTCTTAATTTAATACTTTGAATAATTAACGTGTCAACCCCTCCGACGTATTCGTAAATTATCATAACAAATGAATAGAGCATTGTTGCAAAGTATTATTTCAAACGAATGCGTCATAGTTGTTCTAGTGTTTCGTAAATATTAATGATTAATGACACTTATTTATTTGTATACATTATTAATTTCTTAATCATAAAAAATAAATTGTGTTTTTTTACTTTGTACACTAATGTCACACTAGGAATATCTATCTATGAATATAATGCAATAACAACCTGTTGACAATCTATTTGTTAAAAAGTACATTTAAAAAATAAAATATTTGAGATAGATAAAATCAACGAACCTGCTGGTTGCAGTGTTTATAAATAGAGATCAATTAATTATAATTATGTATGTTGTTATTATGAACAATTTGGTAGATTTACATAATTTACATCATAATTAAATGCATGCGGAATGTTGAAACGACTAAAAAGGGCCTAGAAATTTGATTGCTGCAGTTGGAATTTTTTCAACATTGCCATCTAGGAGCAATGTTGAAAAAGATCAAAAGCGTTCGTCAGACAAAACAAACACATTTATTTTTTGTTAATTCATAATATTATTTTTTTAAACTACAACAGGCCATGAGGCCCAATTACTGTATCGAAATGCCTCTCAAAAATACCCAGGCTTAAAAAACTTGCGTCTTCAACGGCAAACGAAGCCGGAACCCTGATATGAGAAGCCAATGTCATGCCCACTTGACTACAATGGCTACCATATACCAAAGTCCTTATTAGTGTGACGCGTATGGAAATTTAAAATGCGTATATAAATGCGTAGACAAAATTTGGCCAACGCTTTTTCATGTTCTGTGCTCCAAGAATCTACAATATATTGCCAATATAATTCAAATACCTTCTCTAAATATCATTTGATTTTTTTTCTCTATGGGATGTTAATTTGTTAAGTTTACTTTCTAATTATTACACACTTATTACTTATTATACACTAATTAATAACAAAATTTCAAAAACAGTACAGGTAGTTGCTTTAGAACATACTAGTCTAGTTAAGCAACTACATTTACCTTTTCTATGTAATAAATAAGAATAATATAAGATAATAATAATAATAATAATAATAATATAAGACCGGGATAAGAAGCGTGGAAGAGCTGTTCCGCACTGCCCTGGACAGGGAAACTTTCTCCCAGGTGATCACCGACGTCGGGGGGACCCGACAGGGTACATGAAGATGTAATAAATAATTTAGAATAAATAAATATTATCAACCACAAAAAAAATATATAGTGTATCATAAATATAATGGTTTTCTTTTCTCATTGGAAAATGTTTTAATAAAAATAATTAGTGTCACTTGAACTACACATGTGTGGAGGGCGGAGCTTCAACCGCCATCGTTTATGGCTGATATGCGAGCGTTGTATTTTGTAGCCGCCATATCTTGACGGCTGGTTCGCCGTTGTGTTAATGAAGTGTGAATTTCCTTTGAACTATATTAAGCAGATGGACATATAACCTTTTTATTCTGAAGGTACACTTTTCAAATATAAAATGCAAGTCGTTTCCAAAGCCTTTCGTGCCCGTCCTACGATTGTATATAAATATGTACATTCGATTATTACCAGTAATTTTCTTATTATAGGTACATGCATACCTTTTACAGATGCATAGGTCTTAATTATACCAAAGATGTATTATACTGCACCTGCATAGAAGATATTTATTTAAGGAAACATACAGTTCATTAGAAAATAAATAAATCTTGTGACTAATCAATTTTGTTTAAGTATGACCAGTGAAGTTACTTCGTAATTAGTAGTTCTTCGCGTTGGTGACTACAAAGATATTAAATATCCGTAAGAACGTCGTTATATTATTATATATGAATAATATAATATCCCGACCCACGACCCTTCTATAAAATGTTATAAAATTTTATATTTCATTATTTTTAACGCAGTTTTAGACGCAGATATAAATACCCAAATTTATTTATTTATTTAAATGAAGATGAGAAAAAAATACCCCTATTCATATTTTCCCGACACGCGGCTCGTAAAAGAACTCCTGACGGACAACAGTCGTCGCCTTTAGCAGTATTTATTAAAACATCCCTGGAGACATTCCTTCCCCGCCCCCGCTGTGCTACTCGCATTATTAGATTATTACCAAGCAAGGGATAAACTAGTTATGTTTCCTCCACGAGCAGAGTGGAGCCTCCCTGGAGTATTAACAGCTTTTATAAGTGCCTGAAATATTAAGATGACGCCCCGGCAAAGAAAATATTTTTCAAAGAAATAGAGATTCGTACACAGAGTACATATCATATCAATATTCACACTATTTTCAAATTAAGCTAAACGTTTTTGTTTTGAAAATAGAACCAACTGTCTAAAGTAGAATTTTCATCAATGACAGTTCTTCATCGACGGATAAAAAATCTAAAATAGGTACACATTAAATACAGCACCCAAAATTTTTATAAAAACAAAATTGCAAAAACGAGCGGGCCTTACTGTAGTCGCGTATGATGTGTTTTTTTGTCGATTTGACATGTGTAACAATTAAAAACATCAATTGAGCAGCAACAGAAATTAACATCAAAATTTTAAAAAGCTAATACCTTCTGTGTATAGTTTTCTGGGATATTCTGCCGTGTATATGTGACCTCTCTGGCCAACGTTTCGGATCCCATTGATCGTTTCGGAGTACATCCGACCACAATTCCGATGACAATTTATTTTTTAGTGCTTCGTTATTTATCACGGATGCTATTTTATTTTCACCATTTTGTTGATTTTCTGCCGGAGGTGATATTTTATTATAATAGGTATAATCGGTAATTGACGTTTTTGTCAATTATCGATCATTTCATGACATGACACATTTCTAAATGTGTAAATAAGACGTTAAAATATAAGGTATCATGTAATATTGTTAAACAATGACTTCCATACACGTTTCTCATATAAATAGTCTCACACCCGTAAGCAATGTTTTTCTTTATATCTCCCCTAGCGCACAAATCACAGCACTGGAACTTCAAATTGCACAAAAAGTTTTTCTGCGCACACAGTGAACCGAAAATTTTATAAAATTACTCTAAGAAGTTACGACAAACAGATAACGAAATTATCATAATTGAGATGGGAAAATATTTTTGAGAAAAAAAATAATGGCCACGAATGTCCATTCCCGTGGAGCTCCTCCGTCGTGACTAAGATGCACAGTCTTCAGTGCACGTTTGTCCGAGACAGAAAAGAAGGTTATGTATGTACTTATTTAGAAATGAAATATTTAAAATGTAGCATACCCAATTGACAAAAAATAAAATTGTAAAATTGGGAGCAGTTAAAAAATCCCTAATTTTTTTAATATCAAACAACTCCCTGATCAATGATCAGTGATCACGCTTTTTATTATGTAATACTTATAATGGAAGATAACGATATTTTATCCATTGTTAGATCTATTATTTAAGTTTTATATTCAGTTTAAATTGTATTTTACTTTGTACGGCACGTACTATCACGTACGATGTATTATCAAGCATAATAATTTCGTTGTCTGTCTGTCTGTCCGTCCGTGACTTCGTGTAACGTCCGTAATTTCGTTAGAATTCACGGCTAAAAACCAAATTAAATGGCCGGAGATGGGACTTGAACCCCGAGCCAGCAAACTAATAATATTTGTTAAAGGAAACACATTCTTATTGTGAAGTTGTAATTTGTTTAATAATATTTGTTTTTTTTTAAATCACAAAACTTCATTTTCTGTACAACTGTAAACTGTAAAGCGTGGTGAGTTCTTATATTATTTTCTCATTTATCTACACAGGTATCTTATAAAACCAATCAAGATTCCTGCAAACGATTACAATGTGGTTACAATGCAACTGTGTGTCATTTAAATTGATTCTCGCGCCTCGTGCGGCCTTCGCGGGTCACCTTGCTGCCTTGCACGGGCTCGTGCAGTCCGCTGCACTTTAACAGGCGCTGGCAGGGGGGCCCGGGGGGCGCTCGGGGGCCCCCGGCGCAGTCTGAATTGGATCAGCGAGCCCCTCGTCAAAGTTGAAAAATATAATATTAACTGTTCGAAGAATATTTCTTCTTCCGTATGAAGGCTTGAACTTTGTGGTGACATTATTATTAAAATAAAACACAAATCACGTTGTTTTCACCACTTTATCAGATTAAACAATCTACATGTTTCGAGAACAATGTTCCCTTCTTCAGGATTACTGGTGTACTAAAATTGAAAAAGTAAACCATGCAAATGTGTTACGGTGAAGGGATGGTTGATAGGAGTGGAGGGGGTCAGAGGTGTTAATTATTATGGGTCATATGGAGAGGATGGAATGTTAAGTGGAAAAATATTTAATACTGGGTTACGCAAAAGTTTTGTCTATGTATTTATTAAATTTGAATTAATATTAACATTTTTCCTAATTTAAAGTATTTCCAGATTATTTATTTGTGGGATCTTATAGCTGAAATGTAAAAATTTTAATTTTATGTTAATATTAAAAGTGTGGTCATATTCTATTAAATGTTTTGCATAATCAAACTCAGATAATCAAACCCCCCCCCCTCAACAATCCCTTCTCCGTAACACACTTGCATGGTTTACTTTTTCAATTTTAGTACACCAATAATCCTGAAGTAGGGAACATTGTTCTCGAAACATGTAGATTGTTTAATCTAATAAAGTGGTGAAAACAAAGTGATTTGTGTTTTATTTTAAGTATAATATTATCTGAACAAACCAGTAGAAATCTCCTGCTCGTGTAAAAGCAACATGGAACGTAACGCCTCCTCGGTGTTTGAAATTCCTCGTCAAATATTTCATTTTTTGCGGATGGACGCTTATAATGAAAGGGCCTCGATACACGACCTAAATTTTAGAACTACAATCTATCGAATAGGAATGAGCTGGGCTGCTTTTGGCAAATTCAAACATATCTTCGAGAACAAAGAGATCCCAATTAGCCTAAAAATAAAACACTTTGAATCGTGCATACTGCCAGTGATGACGTATGGAGTGGAGACTATGGCTCTTATAAAAAAAGTGTAGAAAAGGAGAGATCCATTCTCGAAGTTGGCCTAGGAGATAGAATAATAAATTATGAAATTATGCGCATAACTAGAGTAGTGGATATCATGGATCGTGTAGCGAAGCTAAAATGGCAATGGGCAGAGCATATTGCAAGGCAGGACGCTACAAGATGGCCTCGTAGAGTCCCGAAATGGAGACCTTGGAAGAATAAAAGAGGCGTCGGAAGATTTGAAAAGAAATGGGCCGACGATATAGCCGATGTGGGGGAAAGAAGGAAGGGATGGAAGAGGTGGAGACCTATATCCAGCAGTGGAGAGATGAAGGCTGATGAAGGAGAAGAAGAAGAATCTATCGAGACAAAAAAAAGACTTACCTATATGTATGTAAACGCATATGCATATAGTATACTGTGCAAAGAACTTTATGTAGGTAATAACAAATCGCATTATCAAACTTTTCGCGATCTTCTAAAGATCGACTCTAGAACTAACGAAAATCATAGAACCAATAGCTTTGAGGCGAAGCGAGCCCCTTGTTAATTTCTTGGCAGCCCACCATTGATAGCAAGCTTAGTACACCCACTCAGGAAACTTTCTGGCCAGCATTACACATTAAATAAGTCTCGCCCTAGTGTTTGCGTGGTTAAAAATGGTGGTTAGTATCGTAAAATTATTTAAAAAAGTATTTAATATTAAATGAAATTTCATTTTTTCCTTTCTTTCCAGTGAACTATGCATGACATACAATCGTGAAATTTACAAAACCACGAGAGTAACTAATTATACTTAGTAACTTTTTAAAACGCGTTTGAGTTTGTTAATCAAAGTACCTACGTGTGTATAAACGTGCATTCATAACTACTTGTAAGTGGTTATCCTAGATTCCAAATATAGTCCACCTCTACTGATAGTAGCTTGTATAGTATATCCAATAATTACACTTTGCCTTGAAACCGGGTTGTAACGTGACAAACCGAACGTATTTGTTCTAATACTACTATTGACAAACATGTCAAATGGCAAGACCATGTCAATCTGACCGTGGAACGATTGAGAAAATTGATCTATGTTTTTTACAATCCACGCAATATATTTAAAAAAAATCTATTAAGATGGTGTATTACGCGTTAGTGCAGTCCCTCTACAGTATGGTATTATTGGGTGGGGAGGGGCCGTACAGCCATTAATCATAATACAAAGAATAATTATTAAAACGATAACGATTCTCAAAAAACCTTATGACTGTCCTACTGTAAATATATTTCAAGAACTTAATGTACCATTACTCACAAAAATATACAAAACAAACTCCCTGTCCCACCTTCGTCAAATTTACAAAGATTATTTTATAAATAAATCTCACCCTTTAGACTGTATAAGTAATAGACGTAGAACAAAGGGACAAATAACCCAATGGCACAACATCATTATACATACTTGGGAGTTGAATGGTACAATACCTACATTATTGTCGCAAAATAAATTTCAAGAAAGGAACATTCCAAAATACGAACAGTTTAAGAAAGAAGTCAAATCCTTGATTTTGGACATCGATGTATTGTAACATTGCCCACATGTCTTAAATGGTTTCTGTATTAAAAAATTACTACTTCTAAATGGCTTGTGCTCTTGTACTTTAATTTGGCTTGTAATACTCCTCCCGTAAGCTCGAGCTTTGGCTCATATTATGGGGAGTGTGTCTTTAAAATGTTATAACATAGAATCAATTTATTACAAAAAACATTATTATGTATCTACTGTATAAATAAATAAATATCTTTTGTTAAAATAATGTTTTCCAGTCAAATCAAATCCTGAAGAAAACAAACACTAAGCAACAAATAAACAAAATCCATAACTAACTTAAATATATTTTCACAAGGGTAAATGCAAAAGAAAATTCGTTACCAAGGTCCACAGTCCACAAAATGGCCCCACTTATCTGCACTAGAGGTCAATTCTCTGCTAGGCAACAAAATTCATAGACCGCCTGGTGAATGATGATCCATTTTTATAAAGCGGTCGTTTATTACCTGCTTGCTCAGTGCCTCCAGTTCATCCCGTGCAAATCCGGTTTAATTCAAGGCTTCCTTCATGATCTAACCCCCCAAACGACGATAGCTTGGATTGTCGAGGCTTGATCGTCCAATTGTCTGCTCGTCGTTTTGGCCGCCCGAGTTGCTTTCTGTGTATTGGATCTAAATCTGAAGACTTTATCGGCGTCATATAAAAATCAATGGCTGCAATACATCCGTTCTCGAATTATCCGGCTTTGCATTTTTAGCCAACATTTCAGGATATTCGAAATTGGTTTTGTAGTTCGTCTCTTAAATACTTAAACTACTAACACTGGACATGATTCATTTTTGAAGATTTTTTGTTACTATTTTCTTTGCTTTCATATATATAGGGTGTAACAGAGTCCACAATACTTTACAGGTGGATTCCTGTTTTGATTATGAGTCGAAAATCAGCGAAAATCAGAAAAAAAATTCAAGCAACCATGACCTAATATCAATAGTTAAGGAGATATGCGACATCAAATTTGGCATTTTCTTCCCTCAATATTTCTATCTTATTTTTTTCAAAACGTTGAGCTATCATTACAGTAACTTATATCTAATATTAGAAATTAATTTCCTTTAAAACATGTCAAATAAAATGATAAAAACCTTCCAATTCCAATTGGAAAATTTTCGAGGTTTTTACTATTTTATTTAACTTTTACTGAAACGAATGAATTTTTCGTAATCGATATATATGTCACTGTAATGATACATCAACTTTTTGTAAAAAATAAGTCAGAAATATAGAAAAAAATGCAAACATTGATATTACATAACTCCATAACTATGGATATTAGGTCATGGTTGCTTAAACATTTTTGACTCATAAACAAGGCAGGAATCACCTGTAAAGTATTGTGGACTAGCTCTGTTACACCCTCTAAAAGGTGTTTTAATTTTTTTTATTTCTATACCTGTATGAAAAAGTAATTTGTTTTTGGGCACATCACTTATTTCGACCACAATGAGAATTATGAACATGTAAATGGTAAAATGGTTATGTAATTTATATGTGATATTATTTTACGTTTTTTTTTTTGGCGCTTTTGCGAATGAAGAAAGAATGTGGACGATTAGATACAATTGCAAATTTTACAGTGAGTCCAGAGTCAATACATATAAAATTGATTTCATTAAAATGAGCGGAATACCTGCATTGTGTGCATGATTGACGAACCCAAAAAGAATACTCGATGGAAATTCAGGGAGGAAATATTGATTGGAAGATCAAGGCTTCGGCAGGGAGATAATGTGAAGAAAGATGCTAATAATCTATCAACTTGTGAATAATTAGAAAAGGAGATGGGAAAATGAGGAGACCGAGGGTCAACAATTTGGACTGTAACGCTATTAAAGAAGAAAAATGTGTTAAATGACGTTCCAAGAATTCAGATTAAAATAATTTCCTAACATTGACACAGTTGTTTCAATGCAGCCAAAGACATAAGTATAAAGAAACATTAATCAGTATTCGTTATTTGTTATGGCTGTTATCGCAATTATATAAAAATGGATAAAAATTAAATGGCAAAAAATGTTGTTGGGAGTAGATTGGAAAGATAAAAGTAAGTAATTTTTTACAAAGAATAAAAGTAAGTAATAAGTGTAAATAAATTAGCATATTTATATGCACGATGTGCTCAGATATTGCGCTTTGAAAACCTGTAAATATTTCCAAAATATGTCTAAGTAGGTGCTACTGAACGTTTAAAAAAGTATGTATTTATACCTGTTTATAACTAAACAATAGTTTTTTAAGCAAATTAATTAATCGATTAGGAAGACATACCGAAAAATAAAATCCACGAAAAAATATTTGGCTGCTACCGGGATTAGATCGATTAGAAAGACATACCGAAAAATCAAATCCACGAAAAAATATTTGGCTGCTACCGGGATTCGAACCACGGATCTCCTTCTTTCCGGGGCAGGCGCGTTCTCCAATTACGCTATAGCGGCCTATATATTTCCGTGAATATATCCACCTTATTTGTAAGTCTCATTTATTAATTGATTAACATTTATTATCTATCCACCTTTTATTATTCAGATATCACCGCTCCATGCCTAACGCAAATATATTAGTCATCTGTATTTTTTCACATTCAATCACTTACCATTGTTCAGTCTTAACATTGTTTGTTGCTTACTGCTATTCATTAATTAATTCAAAATAATTAACTTAATAATAACGTATCTAACTTTGTTCTTAATATCTGTTAATCTTTTTAATTGGTCTATGAAATGAACACTCTGCTTTTACATTATATGTTTTAAAAACTGTTACGATTCCTTAAAAAATAAATAAATAAACAAACAAATAAATAAATCAATAAATAAATTAATCTGTGTGGTCCACCGTAGAATCCGGAAGAGCGGCAATTCCAGGAGATAAGTATATCGCGATTTTTTTTTTAAATATAACAATTACTCGCCCTCTCGATATTACAAAACATTTAAAAGGATTTAAAGACCTTTTTAAAGGAAGAGCCCGTTGACTAAAGCCGGTATGACTTGATGGGAGACCGATGCAAGATTTTAAAATATTTTTTAAGGAACCTTCAAAACCTTTTTTAAACGCTTCTTGGCCTCGGTGCCACTGTCATGCGACCAAGCAAAGAACATTAATGTCATTCACGATGTGCAATAAAAATCCTTCGGGAGTCGGTGTGATCAAGATCAAAGCCTTTCTGAAGAATAACTAAATATTGATACTTTTGACCTTGTGTGGCCGACCCACGTTATTATATTCATCTAGTGCATCTAGGACCTAATTGTTGGTTGACAAACGAAAAGGATATAAAAATAAAAAAAGAGATTTCTTCGCTGACCTTAGTTGGAAAACGTAAAAAGCAGACTAAAAAACTTTTTTTAAACATTCAAATAGTTTCTCGAGACCACTAGATCCACATCCAATAGGTCCACTAAATGTTTACGGATAGCAGCGAATAACTCTGCCCGATTTCGTATCAATTACAAGATTTGGTTTCAGGAGAAACATGAGGCGGAGGGTACTATGGCTAAATCGATGAAACCTGTTATTGAAGCTGCCACGACCAAAAAGGAACTGAAACTGGGTAATTCGATTGCGAGGTGCCCCATCATGAGTGTCAAGTGACCAGAAGTAGCCAAAAATTATGAATGAAAACATTATCCCGCACCATCCATACTGACTTACAAAATATAATTTATTTTTCTGAATCTATTTCATATATTTTCATAGATATCTGTAAAATATGAAATTACCCTATTGGGCATTAGAATAGGCATGATGACAGATTTTGAAATATCATTCTATATTGTAGGTACACGTCTACTATTACCGAAAATAACATTATTTCAGTAATAAACTAAGTTTTTACGCAAATAATTGCATTTTCATCTACATATTTTTAATTTCGCGCAAAAACGCCCGCAGCTGTCATTTCTTCTACGTGACGCAAGCCTCAGTAAACATTGCATTGTGTCTATGGCAACGGTTCAGACACGGTGATGGGTTCTGAGGAGTGACGTCATTCGCTCTGACCGGTGTTTCAGTTAAAATCGCGGATTGTACAATTTTACACTTTTATTTTATTGAAAATCTTATTAATTTCAATGTCCTGGACTGGACAAAACTGGATCATTTTTTAGAATCCTTTCAAAATATTTTCTTCTCTGAAATCACTTATTCTTTAATACTGTCGTCATGCCTATTTTGATAGATAGACGCTAGACCACAACATTAATCATCGTAAAAAATAAATTTAATAGTACCTACGAGATCGAAATCCGATTTTGAAAAAGCCGAAGAGCATGAAATTAATTTTAAATTATAGAAAATTGTAAAACGTAATGATGCACTTGGAAAAATAGTACCTATGTAATATAGTTAGTTATGTAATATAATTCAACAAATAACTCACTGAGCGTCAGAAGATAATATCAGCAAACATGTTGAGTCAATTTAGCATGTTGGTAAGTTGGTAGAATATGAACTAGCTTGTAATATTACCTGTCATGTCACTTTTTGTGAACTGTCACATCTATCTGAAGTGTATTTATTTAAGAAATTCTTATGTTCATAAATGTTAATTTTTAATCGCGTTTAAACAACATATATTTTCCATTTGTTATTTTATATATTATTTAGATTTTACAGGTGGAGGGTTAAGCACGGGCTCCACTCGTGTGATTCACTTGAACATCAGGGCTACGTCATATTATTGTTGGTAGAGAGAGAAAATAATGATCAAGTCGCACCAGTCGATTCGAAACAACGGTACCTTGAAGTTGTGATATTCATTTGTTGTTAGTTTCCCATTTGTGATAATATTTGGTTTCTTTGTTTTTCACATACTTTGTTACTTGTTGATAAGATGGCTAGTTATTTAAACAAATTGATCTCCAGTAAGCAAGCGGTTTTGTCAAGAAGTTTCACAGCTTTACAAAATGTCCCTGGATCCAGTGCTGAAGGTAATCACAATATTTTCTTTACTTAGCAATTAGTACTGATTTAGATACTGCTATGGATAACTTTATTTCGAATTTTATATAATATTGTAAAATTTTCAGGATCCAATATTAATGGCCGCTATGAATTACATATCACGGCACCTCGCTCCTATCCATGCGCCACGCAGTTAGCGCTGCCGGATAACTTTCAGGATATCAATGCTTCAGAGGTTGGGTGTTTTTCTCCTCTCCGCTCGAGGGAGATATCCGGATCTGTGATATCTTCGCAAGATCACCATGACATTACCGAGAGATTTCCCAAGATCGATATCACAGTAGATTCCGACCCACATATTGGACCGTATGACTGCCGCGGTGCCGTAAGTCTATCATCGTCGATGCAGAGTAACGTCCCTAGTCCATTCGGCGGTCAGGGTAGCATTCTGGGCATGCCGGGATCCCAATGGGGGCAGGGCCACAAGTACCTTTCAGACTATCTGCACAGCTCGCATTACTTGAACCTTCGCAACACGTACAGTCGCGCTCTCCACTCTGCCAGACCAGGTATAGCTTGTTTATATCACACTAGCTTTATATCCTCTGGCAAATCATTGAACACTAATCTCTTCACCTCTAAATATTTCCATGTGGGAGACAGAGGGGTGTGGGAAGGCAGGAGAATGAGTGATGCGCCAGTGGAGAACAAGCCCCCGAGTAGAGCGCAGAAACTGAAGCAGGCTGTGGCAGCGTACGGCTCCACGGTCATAGTCTTCCACGTCACCATCTCTCTCGCCTCGCTCGGGGGCTGCTATCTCCTCGTCAGTAGGTATGGGCTTTATTCAAATACTGACAGAATATCATCCTGACATTTAAATTATTTAATAACAATTTTCAAGGAGGATTATTATAATACCTCATTGCAAAAATTATACTAAACTTCTTCCATATCTCTTGCTTTTCTATTAATTACGATGTACTATTTGGTTATCCGAATACATTAAAGTTTTATTAGTAATAATAATTGTAGTAAAATGAATGCAACAATCTAGGATAACAATTTTTACATATCTTTATTTTACCTTACGTGGTTGTATTATTTAATTTTCATGCAAAATATTCTAAATAAATTACTGCATGTTAGAAATGCATGTAAGCATAACAATGTTCTTATTGAGGTCGCACACCGACAGTGTATACAACACTGTAATAGCAAGACATTTGTGTTGACAGGAATGGGTATACATGTGTCATGTACAGACTTTAGTCGCACTGCTTATTTGTAAAAATTACCTTTGTCCATCTCATTATGTGTGGGACAGAGCTACAGTTGTACGAGTTGGTGAAGAATTACTTTCAATTGAATAATTGTTGAAAGCAATTTCCCAAACAAATTATATAAAACATTATCTACTCAAATTGCCTTTTTCATTACTAATATTATTATTTTAGAATTTTTATTAATATTTCTATTTAAAATCTTTAAAAATTGCTTTTTTATGTGTATTTATTGTCTTATTTTTATAGTATATATTATTTTAATTATTTAATAGCTCTTCTTTTTTAAATATTTTCTCTATGTATATTAATTATTGCTTCAATATAACCCATAACGTAACATGTAATTTATATGTCGGACCAGGTCTTGCACTTACAACCTGGTTACGCTGGAATAAATATTATTATTATTACTGTGGATCGTGACCTCTGGTTGTGATTTGTTGAAGTACTTCTCTATCATTCCCTGTAGTTCACAGTTCAAGGGTCGCCTTTCTTTTTGTACGAGTAATAGTGATGGTATTTTAGCCTGTGACACAGTAACTAATTTTCGCAATGCAGCGGGCAACCATCGGTACTAGAAAACAGTTATATCTTAGTTACCAATAATTGATATAAACAGGCACAAATCTCAAATAACATTCAGTGTGTCACTGGTTAAAATAACGGTTTGACCATCACTAATAATGGTAAATTTCAACCAAGGGGCAAATTAATTTGGTTTTTGACAGCTTGAAGATAATGACATTAATTTTTATGTTACTAGGTGTATACATGATGGTATGAATGTTGTGGAGAATGTACCACTGGCTTGATAAAATAATTTCTTGAAATTTGCATTTTTATGAGACAATTTTTAATTAATTCAATTTTAAATAATTCATGAGCACGTCGACTGGTGTGCTCTTTTTTTTCCCTATAATTTACATAAAGTTTATCTGTGATCGCAAATAGGATAAAGAAAAAAAGGAATCCATTTAAATATTGATGATGCCTTCTTTTTTCCTTTGTTCTATTCCTTCTTCTGAAAATTGTGATTTTGGTTCTTGCAGTGGATTAGATGTCATGGCGCTGATGGACCACTTGGGCCTGGCTGACAGTACTTTTACTAAAAAAGTAACTGCAAATGCTGGAACCTTCGTTGTGGCTTACGCTGTGCACAAAGTGTTCGCCCCAGTCAGGATTGGAATGACGTTGACGGCAACTCCGTTTATTGTGCGGTACTTGAGGCGAATTGGAATATTAAAAACTCCTAAGCCACAAGCTTAGTTTCTTAAGAACATATTCTTACATTATATTAATTATCTTCTGGCGGCGTCAATTTGGACAGCGCGCTGACTGTATTTAAGTGAATATCTTTATACATACAATTGTTATGCTAATTTTAATGGAATCATTGTTAATTATTTTATTTAAGTATTGATATCAAAAGGAATTCAGTAATTATCAAATAAAATCACTTTTTCTGAATTTAGAATAATTTTTTTTTTAATGCATATTTTATTTTTGCATCTCAGCAAACAATAGCAATTGCTATGCGGGCACTGATATAGTGAATTTCAGCTTCAAAAGCTACAGACTGTTATAATGTACAAAAATCACTAATTAATGTCAATTTTATGCTTTATTTTAAAATATATGTAGGTACAAGACATTTTTTAAACAAGATGTCGTACTATTTTTTTTACTTTCATTGTAACTAAATATTTTGTATTAAATAAACACACAAAAATGTTATTTTTCATTTTTTCCCCACAAAATTAAAAATCTTTGAAATAAAAAAATTGAGCGAATACAATTAGTACTCTCACAGTCATGTGTAAACATTGTACGTATACAGTCCACTGCAAGCAATTAAATTTTATTATGTTTATTTTGTATAACAAATTCTATTTGTAGGAACACGGTCGTTTAGTCACGCGGAGTCCTATTATTTCGAACTTTGATGCATAGAACTTTAAAAAACTTGACAATGTGTGGATGTTCTTACGATGGAATTGGTGAACGTTGCATTACGTAGAGAAATCACTTAAGCCAGGTCATACAACCCTGGACCATCTTAAAAAAAGACTCCCATACATTTTTCCCATATAAACCGTTACGTTTCTGTGAGACTTCTATAATTTCTTATTTAATTCCCGTGTAATTGATTGTATTGACTTTTTTCCCAATCCTGTTGCTTTGGAAACCTGATTCATCACAGGAACGATCTAAAATAATATATAAATAAGTGCTAATATTTATTTACTATAATTTGTCATGTTTGCAACTTATGTAATATGTGCAGTAATACTCCCGTTGATTGCGGGGAATGCGTTCTGGACGTAGTTGCGATAAGCAAAATTTCGCTATCAACGAGGGATTTAAAAAATCATTAAAAATTTAAAAAATACTCTTTAATGATAAAATAAACATTATTAATAACAAAAGAATGTAATATTTAATTCATAAATGATTCATTTTTTCCGGGTTGCAACAAAGAATCTAGATGTTGGGGCTCTAAACGTTCATTATACAAAATTTGCTCATTATCTCACTCTTGCTTGTAAATTTACGTATATGTATGCATTAGTCGTACGCATGTGAAAAATTACGGGACATATTAATTGCATTATTTTGAAGCTGAAAATTCATGAATAGAAAACGATTTGTTTTTGCATTATTTGCTCAAACCTAAAACTAAATATAAAAATGTCAAGACCTTGTAATTTCGACCTTTGCGTGTTGCTTGAGCGGTGCGCTGATTGCATTCACACTTTAATTGTCTAATTCCAATTTCTCGTAAGTTACCAACTTTACGGACCAACAGACAATAAAATTATTGTATTAAGATTAGAAAAATGGTGTGAGTGAGCGAGAAAGAACATACTCACATGCAATCACTCATTATGATAAATCTGGCATGTGATAAAGCCTAACAATAAACGATGATCAAAAAGGGCTGAAATAAAAGAAAAATAAAAAAGATTGCGATATAGCAAATCCGCATTCGCCAGGGTCGAGATAGGCGGGGGTTTCCTGTATGTAGTCATTGTGGTAATAAGCGTTTAGTATTTATTTATTCATTTTTTTAAATGTTTTTTTTTTCTAGTTTGAAATAGTTTGGGGGAGATGTGAGCTGAAATGTTTTATGCAATCTGTATATATTTTTCTGTGCACAAATAAAAACGTTTAGCTAATGTGCTTCTGTTGTGCAAACGAACACCATATAAAAACTGACCCATAAAAACCAAGTTTTTATTATATTCCCTTTCACATTTACTAGTTAAAACAGGTTTCGCGCCTACCCCACGCGTTGGGCGACGCTACGGAAGGGAGAAATAAAAAATTTCGTAATTTCCAAAATTATACTATAATTATTAAATTTTTTTAAACGAAAGTTAGTTAGATTATTCTTATCGTCGCCACGAGTCTGCCTGCAAAGTTTCAGCTCGATTGGATCACGGGAAAAGGGTTAAGAATCGATCCAAAGTTTTTTCGGCAGACAAGCAGATGCCACGAGTTAAAATAAAGGGAGTAAAAATACAAACTGTGAACAGTTTAGAGGAGATTTGCCTACAAATATACATATAATATATAGTAGCAAAACCTTCGCAGTGGTTTTCTTCCTTCATCTTTGAATAGAAAATATTCTTTACATTTTGGGGGAAATGTCAAATTGAGGATATGCAGAAGCAAAGTCAAAGTTTGCATTTTTTTTTCAATATTTCTGACATATCTTCTGTAGTTGAGTATCATGAAAGTAACATATCGAATATTAAAAACTCATTTGCTTTGATACAAGTCACATAAATCATTAAAACTTTGCAAAATTTCTAACCAGATTTTTTTTGCAAGATCCTGAATACGTTGAAGCACTTCTTCTGTAATCTTATTTCCGCTTTATGCTCTTGAATATATCCTGGGTGCTTCTGGTAGCTAACAAATAACAAACTTCTGACGGTCCCAATGTAAGAAATCAAGAGGTGCAAGGTCTTCAACAGACTTGTCATTTTTTCACGTGCCAGGGCATGAAAGCTTCGAAAAGCTTTTGATTTAAATAGTAAGTGGCTTGCGGGTGTTATGCTCAGAAGTCATTGTGCTTTAATTAATAATTCTAGTAACACAAACCCAATAAAATTTTAACATTTTTTCAAGTAATGTGCATGACATCTTTGTGAGTCCTCAATAAAATGTGATGCGAGTTGCCAGGTGAGTGTAAAACTGCCAAATTTCAAGTATTCCCGTTTTCTTGGTGTGTAATAAATATATTGTATATATGTCTTTTAATTAAAGTAAGTTCTCAACAGAATCTGTTTCATAATAAAGTTAAAACATTTCTGGAAGAATATAGTATGCATACACATAGTTCTATTAACTAAAAATACATTTTTTTAATTGGTTCCTTAATGTTTAATACCACGTAAATACATATTAATTAAACATTTTATAGGCAAAAATACAAATAACCGAGTGAGGTATGAGGAATTTTCTTTAATAATAAATGTATTACTCTCATTTGTATTTATAGACTTTTAATATTATAAATATTCATACAAAATGAAATTTCTCATAATTATGATAAAATTTATAAAGAATAAAAAGTACAACATGGTGACACCGCCGCCGGAATGATTACACAAAAAATAAATGCAAATGGCGCAAGCTTCATTACCAATGCATAAATGTTAACGAAAAAGGGAAAATTATAAATTATTATGAATGCATCACTTTTGCACCTCGTGTCCTTATGGTTTAACAACTATCACATAAACCTCAAGTCACTTCTATGCCCGGGTGTACTTTCCCCAGATGTGGAGCATGAACACGGAAGCGATGAACACCAGAGACATCACCAACACAGGTACTGGACCACTGCAAATAGCAAAACAATAATATTATTATATTATTTAAGTAAATCTACAAAAAATTATTGACTAATAATAGACCAATGGCAAATCCACTATTTGACTTTTTATCACAGTCAAATATTTAAAATATAAAGCAAATGAGCTAGTTATCATACCCATTGGTCACTTTAAGATTTTATTGTTAATTTTTGTTGACTGCTTAGATTTAGGCCGGCACCACAGTGCGCAAGTCTTGCGTCACCTCCAACTGGCAAAGCAAATTAATCAATCGATCATCTGTGCAGTGTGTTTAATAAGTGCATATTATATGGAAATAAATGTAGTGGTGTCCCACCGCGGAAGATCTGCACAGTGTGGTGCTGGCCTCAGTCTCCAAAGAAAAATACCAACACACTACAACATATTTTTCTTTGGAGTTATTTAAGAAGCAAATATTGTCATCCGAAGATTGAATGCAGAGTAATGTGTATATTAACCGTTTGAGTGCCAAAAAACTCATACAGTTGCTTGTAAAATGCCACCAAAAAAACATTTTTTTTTGAAAATATATATATTTTTTTTAACACCCCATAAATTCTTTGAATTTTCATGCATTTTGATTATTTTTTCAGTTTTTTATTAAAGAATATCGAAATATTTGAAATAAAACGCTTGTATAAATGAATACAATATTTTAGTCAGAAAAAAAGAAAGACAAAAATGAAAAACAAAAAAAAATCAACAACTGTGCTTTCCTGCACACGCCGTATGGACACCCTTCTTACAATACGCACAAATAGTCGTTGATCTACGTAGCCCAGCACCATCTTTATTACTACAGACCACAGAGCGACATAAATTCTTTCCTGGTCGCTCCCTCTGTCAGACATTTCAGAAGACGCGCTCGACATTATAGTTTTTCAATTAACTAAAATAAAAAAATAAATAAATGAATCTGAAATTTAAACGGTTTACTACGATCTTACAACTATTAAGATAATATTACAATAATATTTACCAACGCCGCAGCACCACACCCCACGTACATGCGAATCAAAACACGACTGACGCAATCAACGGAAATCGACGATTGGCAATCTTCGTTTAAACACATATTGACGAAAGTTGACGATTGGCAATCAAATGGTTAATGTAATATACATAAATTAATGAAAAAAATATATTTTATATAAATATGTGCAGATATTACAAATACGTCAAAAGAGTTAACCATGTAGTCGCTAAGCTGGTACAAACCTTTTTATTACACTTCAAGGCCTATACACTTTAATTTTTTTTAAAAGATCTAAAATCTTAAAAAAAAACATAGCAGTTCATAAAACTGTTTTTTGGAGATACATGCATATCTCTCCACAACGATGGGTTCCGGATGCAAAACCAATCGCAGTCTTTTTTAACCGGCCAGAGCATACAAAAGCCTAACATATTACACTACCATTTATTGAGTGAGTAACAGCCTTAGCCATAAAAAACTGATTTACATATAGGAAAAATAATAAATAAAACCTAAAGTTTGAATATACTTTAGTACAAATATACATGAGGTGCACAAATTCTGTATGTAAACAAATTGAGCGTAGGATATTAAAGTTCACAAACACATTGCGTGACTCCATTCAAGACATATGATGTATGTGACAATATCACCACTGTACCGTAAGAGCGATATGACTGGAAATAATAATTATAAATTAAATTTTCAAACATCGTTTTACTGAACACCTATAAAGTAGAGCGCCATAAATAAGAATGCCGCGTAAATTTATGACACTGCAAAGTCAAACGATTCATTGAAAACTTGAAAAGGAGAAAAAAAATGCTTACACTTTGATCCCGGGGGAGTCATCTGTGTAGAACCTCCACATGCCTCCGGATGATGTGCCAGTATTGCGATTCCGTGCGCTGGTGGCAGGGGCGGCCTTACGCTGCCTCACGGTGCCTCCGGAGGGCACACGCGGGGCTCCAGCCTTGCTTGGGGAGCGAGTCCCGGCGCCTACGGTGGTCGAACTCGGTGATGAAGGCTTTTGTAATAAAAGGTATTTGGTTAAAATGGAAATATTGAGAACACAACAATTAACACTCAAAAGTGAGTTATATTTCATTTCATTTTTCAATTTTTTTTTCATATTCATATTCTATAGTAAAGATCCAATATTAATTCATTTATAAGTACAGATAAATGGTGTTGTGATTCAACAAAGACAATAAAAAATAAAAAGCAATGACTATTATAAATATGGACCTGATATTATGCAGTTGTCAAAAGTGAATGCATATATAATCTAGTAAAGTGTGGTAGTATGATGTTAAATAAAATCAACCAATCAAGAAATAATAAGGCAAATCTTATAGAAAAGGGTCTGACAAAACACTTTATCAGGAACCATTTTATTGAACGGTATAAATCTGAATATTTTAAGATAAATTTTGCTGATTACCTACTGCGAGTGCTAAATTGCCACGTTCTTGATACATTGGAAGTCAATAAAAAATAATGTTGTTTGAGACTAAATAGTACAATATTTACCGAACAAGAATTTACTCTGTATCTTTCAAATCTGTCAGGAATAAGGTACTTTTAAATAGCCTAAATTAATACCTGGGAAGAAATTAATATGCATCTTGTAACAAATTTAGTAGCCGGGAGTGTAATATTAGTTAAATATCCAAATAAAATTATTGCCTTCACTTACCATTGCAGATATTTATTATCCAAGAATAAGTTAGCTTTCGGCTGAGACTGACGAAAGGCACACGTAGAGAGCGCTTTAGGAAGAAAAAAAGCAAACCGATACACGTCGCAGAAACGTCACCACATCATGATAAAAGTGTTGCTATTTTAAAAACATCTGTTGAAAAAAAAAGGTACGAGCTTGCTTTCAGATGAATGGAAATTAACATTGAACAATATTTTTTACTTTTTACCTACCACTTTATTTCTCTTTATATTATAACATATTATATAAAAATATAGTGATATATTTCATCCTTTTACTTAAGGGATTTAATTGTTATGAACGCAACATAATATTCTGGTTTTCTAAAATAGGCGACATTTCTCCTCCCCCCCCCCTTGCCGATCCATTGATATATTTTCAATGCAAATCCGTACCGTTGGGACTTGAAATTTGGAAACTTATTCTTTAGGACCCTGCAGGTAACATAGGCGACATTTCAGCCTTGATTAAATGGAAACATTATTTTAATAAGAGGTTTTCCAAGACAATGGAACCTTTGTTTCCCCCCACAAATTTATTTTCAACTTAATCCTAAACCCGTGCAGCGCCAGGTACGAACAGCTAGTATATAAATAAAAATGTAAATTTTCGATTGTCCAAATTCCTAAATCTGCTAAAATTCTTTTTGATACAACGTTGCATTCGAATTCGCACAAATTATTTGGAAAAAAAGGCGCCGGTACCTACCTTTTCAATATTGATTAATATTTAGACAACATTTTTCAAATTCAATTTTTTTTATTACATTCGGTTGTCTTTGCAAATAAAACGTTTGAATCTTTGAGAAAGTGCAGCCAATCATATTGCGATATTTGTAAATAAAGAACATTTATGACTAATATCTTAGAGTATATACAATCCATAGAGACCATATTATTTCGAAACTTGTAAGAATTTTGTTAAAAGAGGCGTGGTCAATCGGTGAGACTGGACAATTCGTTTCTAACACGTGTTTGTAATTTCTTGCTAAATCAGGGCTACCACTAATGTACGATTCTCTGTGAATTCTCTTACAATAAAGTAGCAATAAATGATAATGCCTTTTATATGTGGGTACATCTATTTATTTTAATTTATTTTATTACAATTTTAAATATCACCACAACAATAATTATATAAGGTACTGCAATAATAATAATTATAATCGAGGATTATTTATACCATATCAAACATAAACATTTAGATATCTGCATTTGTACAAATATTTAGAAAATTACGTTATTTACATAATATACATTGTTTGTATATACACATAAAATACATTGTTTGAAAAAACAATATGATGAAGTACATTAATGGAATTAATAATAAATATAAAATTTTAATATAGTACGCTATTGATTTTGGAAGATAATTAATCTGTTGAAATGTTGTCTCACTCTGACGGTAGGTTGTACCGCTGATTTGATCAGAAAGTGTAGCCTGACATCTAAATATTTAGAAGCAACTGCCTTAATTAGGTGAACAGTATGGTTCTCCAGCGGTGACTGGTCTAGCATGTGAGAAAGTAATATATTAAAACAATCTACAGTTAGGAATATTTTTAAGACCCTGTTGACTAAATATTCTAATGAAAAGTGAGGATTCATTCTTTTTCCTCCACTACGGTTAAGAGCTTCTCTAAAAACGCGTTCACTATGTGTGCAAATTAAAATAACGTCATCTGATGGATATACTAACCCCCCTCTATCTTTTTGTGCAATTAATGAATTTCGCAAAGTTGTCTTAAAGCCAATAAGGGCAGAAAGACAATTCTCACATTTAATTTTTTTATTTAGATGCCTGACAACAAAACCACAAATATAAATTATACAACTCTCCACATACTGACTGCACATATATATTGATTCAGGAATATCGTCGAAAGGCAAAGTATTTTCGAAACTCAATTCGTCATCACGTAATAATTTTAATTTGGAGGAGGAACAGTTTATAATGTTGACAGAATTATTTGAATTACAGTTTAATATACTAATTTGATCTAAAGGTATGCAGTTTCCATTTACATTATCTTTGATTTCTGCGCGTATAAGTAATTTCTTGTACGCGGACTTAAATTGGCTAACGGTTGGGTTGTTATTATAACCACCATGTGAGCGTATAGCTCCGAAAAATAATTCGATATGGTCTTGATTAAATTTGTACATCGTTAGATATTTTAACACTGGGGACTCTGACATTAAATACGTCTTAACTAATAATTGTAAACTTTCTATGCAAACTCGAAAACCCAAAAACCCCATTTTTTTATTAGACTGAATAACTTTTACTCCATTTGGTAATTTTAAATCAGATAAATATACGCTAACATTACTCAGGTACGCAGAAAACTTTAAATGATTCCCCGAGAATACAGGCCTTTTCCATTCAGGTGCTGAAATATTACGGGAATTGAATATATCAAATAGTTTGTTTATACACCTTATGAAAAAAATTGTTGGTTCACTGTTAGAAAATTGTGGCAGCTTTAGGTTTTTAGCACAAAATTCTATGGCATCCGCTACAGAATCGCTAAATAAGGGATACATGAAGGGATCACTTCTAGCAACTCTCCCATGTTTTCTGTCGAATTTGTAGACTGAAAGTAATAATATCGATTAAATTTAAAGTTTTCAAAAAATTAATACAACGATTTTAGGTAAAACGTACTATCAAAACATACATGGCCAACGACTGCATTACATGAAGGGATCACTTTAAGCAACTCTCCCATGTTTACTGTCGAATTTGTAGACTGAATGTAATAATATCGATTAAATTTAAAGTTTATGAAAAATTAATATACCTAACGATTTTAGGTAAAACATAATATCGATGGCTCCTACGTATGCTATAATAACCCATAAATCGAAAATTTTTAGTTTTTTTATGTTTTTCTTATTTCTTATATCTTTATAACAAAGAAATAAAAACATTTTGCAATTAATTACATTTTTTTTGGGTGTATTTTATAGGGCAATGTATATTTATACCGGACGAAAATATACTACTTCATATACTAGGAGTTTCAGAATGCACATAACTAATTTTATAAATCCCGTATAAATTGGCGATTTAAGAAATTTTTTATGTAACGAAAAACGAATAAAGAATGAACACTATAGGTACTTACTCTATCAAAAGCCAGTTCTGTTCTTGAATAATTCCTAGGAACGGCAAATTTTTTTATTCGAACTAATTTGTTTTCTTTCCTTCTGTCAAAATGTACATTCAAGAAGTGATCTGAGCAAACACAACTGTGACTTCCGGGATTCCAATTAATCCTTCCCACAGCATGGATCCATTCACTTTTTCTTACTTCATTTTTTGGGAACCTACAAAAAATGATATCCCAATCCGAATACTTTAAATAATAAATAATAAATAATTTGTATTCTAAAATTTTAAGCACAGCCCTGTCGGTCCAATATGCTTTGTCATAAAAATACCACATTGAGCTTAGTTAGATCCATACAATGTAGTGCCTTCTCTTTCTTACTCCTAAAAATTCAGAATTTTTAAAGGAGAAAAAAAGAGACGGATATATTTTAAAATGTCGGCTATCTAAGTAAATAATTTTACATTTGTGTTGATTGAACATTCATAGACATATTTTGATTTAAGTCATCAAAAACATCTTCAAAATAGCATTCTCCGAATTATTTGTGTAATAAAATCAATCAAAAATAAACGTTCTAGGATTTTTTAAACAAAAGTAAATGTTTGCAGTTGGTTTGTTGTTAAAATTATGAAATAAAACGTATACATGTAAAATTTTCATATTTTGGATAAAATACCTGTGATAACTGATATGTTTCTTCCCGTTTCCAGTCCTATTGGAACACCCCTTCATTGCACAAGAAGGCATATCAATTTTTTGTAATATTTGCACGTAAACACATAATAATTTATCGAAAATACGGATAACAAATCTGTCAGCTCTGCCGTTCTCTGCCCGAGTTTTGAAACTCGGGCAAAGAGAACCCTTACAAAGCAATTAAAGACGTACCCGACCGGGTGATCTTTTTTGTCCCTTTTTGTCTTATGTGTTACTATATTGTTAAAACTGAGTAAGCTTTATGTTACCACGCGTACGGGTTTGGTAAAATGTTTAGTTATCCCTCTATGGATTGTATATACTCTAAGACTAATATTCAATTTTGATACTTCCGAGGCTTATCGTTTTAAACGACATTGTTCCGAGGTTCATAACAACCATTAATATTGCATTACAATATTAAACACAATAAGAACATACTTCTACAAATCTATACCTATAAAACTCAAATGTCTGTCTGTCTGTTCTCTATACAAATGTACAGCGTTTGTCCGATCGACTCAAATTATGCATACTTATGCTTAAGGACGCGGCGGGTAACATAGGCGATACTTCCACCCCCCGTTTTACCCCTTCCCCTCCCCCTATATATTTTCAATGAAAATCTGTATCGTTCGGACTCAAAATTTTAAATTCGGAAACTTATTCTTTAGGACCCTGCAGGTATAGACGTACCACTATAACTTGGCGTGCGAGGGAAGGCGTTCAGGCGTCCCTATCGCGTAACAGAAGTTGTCAGGGTGTAAATTTATTACACAATACATAATGTAAAGAATGTCCGGTGACCGGTGACGTATTAAATACAGAAATTTGGTCGGGCAGCACTAAAAAAATCATGCAGTAATGGCGGCCGTTCTATCTGTCAAACTGTCAGACGGTAATATCGGTCCATTATTCGCTTTCTTCAGCTTCGCAAAACTTTAATACTTCATTGGCAATTGTTCTTGCACCATCCCGGACTGTTCAGGATGTTTTGGACATAATTCAGTGTATATTGGTAATCAAGGTAATCAGTGTACATAGTCACAGCTCCCGACCAAATACAAAATTGAATTAAATGACAGGGCGGGGGGTTACCGCCGGGTGCGGGCGGGGCGGGTTTTAGTTCCAAATTCGCCGCACGCCAAGTTACGTTGGGCAAGCAATAACATAGGCAACATTTCAGCCTTGATTAAATGGAAATATTATTTTAATAAGAGGTTTTTCAAGACAATGGAACCTTTGTTTCCCCCCACACATTTATTTTCAACTTAATCCTTAACCCATGCAATGCCGGGTACTCACGGCTATAAAAAATAAAACTATGGAGATTTTCGTTATCCATATTATTTATCCAATCCCCCTGTTAAAATATTTTATACGTGGCCCATTACTATAGGCTCTTACACGTATTATGGATGCCCCGGTTGTAAATCATATAATAAATGTCTCTTCAAGGTTATGCATGAGCAAATAATTTTGTATTAAAAATATAAGAAGTAAAAAAATAAAACATATTACCTACTAAAATCTCGATAATCGTTTGTACTGGACGCGATTGAATTGCATTTTATTTGGTAAAATATTTACTTCAGTCGATGTTTTTACAGCTTCAAAATACATTTAAAATATATTTCATATTCCTTCACGTACATGTATTTTGTAATTTTTACTCCCTTTATATTAACTCGTGGCGTCTGCTTGCTTGCCGTCAAAAAAAGCTTTGGATCGATTTTTGACCCTTTTCCCATGATCCAATCGAGCTGAAACTTGGCAAGTAGACTCGTGGCGACGATCAAAAAGATCTATCAAATTTTCGTTAAAAAAATTTAATAATTATAGTATAATTTCGGATTTTTAGAAATTTTATTGGTTTTTTCAAATTGGAATCAAAAAAGTTTGATTACGGCGGCCCGATAACGTCGCGGAATATTTTCTAAATTTGAATATTTTCTAAATTAGTATGCATAATAGGTACTTCACTACGAATGTCGAAAATCTAAATTGACTGACAAATGTTTTAGAATTTAATCTTCAAAGCATGAAGTATCTTATCAAAGCTCAAAACATCTGACATTTTAGAAATATATTAAATTACTGTAAGTTTAGTGTTATGTTATATATTTTAATTCGTCTTTAATTGTTATTATATTTTACAAAGAAAGGGAGTATAATAAAAACTTAGTTTTTATGGGTTACTTTTTCTTGTTGAAATATTTTTGATTTCAATTATATTATATTAACTTTCGGCAGTGGTTCCCAATCTACATAATGTTACAATAATCCAGCAGATGTTTGAATTTTGCTAAGCTCGACAGTATTTCGCAAAATCTATATATTAATTACTCCAACCAATGTCGTTTCTGCATTTGGATAATTTCTGTTGCCAGTTTAAAAAAAAACATTTTAGAGTACATTAAAAAGATTAAAAAATATAGGAATACGAACAAACTGATATCAAAAAACATCCAAATCCAAATTATCGAAAATTAAAATATCGGAATTTATAGATTTTTTTAAATATTTTCGTGAAATCCGTGTTTTCAAAACAGCCAACGTAATTGCAGTCAACGAATTTTTGTGCTGGTCATACCACAGAACGACGCTTTATGACATTGACAGTAAGTATACGTTTACGCTTTTCTTTTTATTGTTTTTGCATTAATCTTGCTTCAATAAACGTTCAAAACATTTATTTATTAAACATTTATTACGCTTTATATTTTATTTAAACTGCAAAGTGAACTTAACCTTAGATTAACGTCATAACGTCTCTCCTATATAACCTCAAAAGACTCACAGCGCGTGGCGCGAATGTCATTTTACGTGTCATTTTCTCCGTATTTATACATAAATATTATTATTTTTCAGAATTCCGATGGAAGACTCAACATCACAAACCGGCAATTTGATAATGCGATTCGAGTTCACAATATGAAAGAAGAAATGCCAGACGTAGACTGTCAAACATAACAGAAGAGGAATGTGAAAGAAGGAATGCTGACCAGCGGGAACGTAAAAATGCTAGGCAAAGAGTGTATGCTGAAGGAAGAAATGCGAAATCTTATTTTAAATGTGCAGTACAACTGTGCTAATGCATTTGCATCTTTCGGAGTGCAAATAAGTGACATACCAGGTGTAGGCCCGTATTGTTTAAAAATTTCAGGTGAAGTATATCATAGAACGTCTAGAAGTTTGCAGAGTGATGGAGAGGTGCCGGCATATGCGCAACTATATGTTTACGATGCGGATGAAGCAGTCAGGGTACGTATGAGCCATCCGTCTAACCTTAGATGTCAACAAAATATAATGGAAACTATTGATAATGTCATCCGTCGTGTAAGTCCATATGCTCTCCAATACAAAAGGTTGAAAGAAGCGGTTGAGAAAGAAGAATCTATAGTTGCAGAGCACGGGGGCCAGATGCGGAATATTCAACTACTCTTTACGCGTTCTTCGTTAGATGACCAAAGAAGGTATAATGCTCCATCTAATAATAATGAAGTCGCCATTGTGTATGTAGCAGATTACGAAGGTAGGTTACCGCCAAACGTAGATTTTGCTGTTCACCCTAAGAATGTAGGAGGTCTCCAGCGTATTAATATGTTATCAAAACATTTAGATCCGATGGTTTTTCCATTGTTATTTCCATCAGGTGAATTTGGTTGGACTCTACAGCCTTAAATAATACAACATTAACTGCATGGTTTAAACTTAACCAAGTAATATTAAGTATCAGGATTTAACTAATTTCTATGTTTTTTCTAGCAATAAGCAGTGGAAGAAGAGGCAATGTGGCGGGGACAAGATTATTGGTCGCATGTCCCCCGTTTCTCCTAGAAATATAGAATTATACCATTTAAGACTTATTCTTTTACAAGTGACTGGCGCTACGTCCTTTGAATCTTTGCGGACTGTTAATGGTTGTCTACTTCCTACATTTCGTGATGCAGTACGAGAATTAGGACTCATCGATGATATTGGATAATGGCAGCGTTGCATGGCTGAAGCTTCAACGTATATGATGCCAAAAGCTCTTCGCGACCTATTTGTCTTATTAATGATTCATTGCCTCCCACCAGATCCGTTGCAGCTGTGGAACGATTTCAAAGATTTGATGTCAGAAGACTTTAGTCGTCAAGGTGCTACTGCAGAAATTGCACAAAATTGTTCCCTTTTGTATATTCAAAAGGCATTAATAAATGAAAATTCTTCATGCACATCACAGGGTTTGCCGGGACCAGATTACAGCAATACTTATAATGAAGTGGTTAATATTAATTTAGCATTAGAAAGTTCTTTAGGGTTAGAGATGGCTGGAAAACTCAATCGAGAACAACATTGTGCTTTCGACAGTATATTAAGTAAAAAATTTCAGATGTACCTGAAACAAAAAAATGTTTCTTTATTGACGGTCCTGGTGGCACAGGTAAAACGTTCCTTTATAAGACTATTATACATACTTGAAGAGGAAGATCTAAGAAAGTTTTATCTGTTGCTTGGACAGGAATATCAGCAATTTTATTACCAGGTGGACGTACATGTCACATGGCTTTTAATTTACTTCTTGATTTATAGAATAACACAACATGCAGAGTGACATCCAAGAACCGTGCAATTATAAGTGCAGCTGATGTTATCATCTGGGATGAAGCACCGATGGCGCCAGTTATAGCTTTAGATATAATTGAACGTACTCTGCGCGATATAATGGGTAATAATGATATTTTTGGCAATAAAGTAATCATTTTGGGCGGCGACTAGACAAATTCTACCAGTTTCTCGAAGGGCTTCTCGCGGTCAGTTAGTAGCGACATCTATTAAAAACAGCCAACATTGGAAAAATTTTACTATTTTCAATTTGAAAACTAATGTCCCCGCTTTAGAAGGTGAAAATTCATTTACACAGTGGCTTTTAGATTTAGGCGATGGAAAGCTGCCTCCTGTGGAAGGAAAGTATGCGTCATCAGTGCTTATTCCAAATGAAAGTGTAAGTCAAAATGTTGTTCAAAGCATATATAATGAAGTACATTCTATAGCGGATGTTCCCCTAATGAGTAAACGAGCGATACTGTGTCCAAAGAATGAACATGCTCGATTGGTTAACGAAGATGTACTCGGGCGTTTAGAAGGTCCAATCTTTACATTTTATTATGTGGATAGTATTAAAGATGATGGTCGTGAAATGGACTACAAAATGATATATTTTTAAAATACATTCATTTATCAATAATCATTAAACTAAAATGCTATGTAATTTATTAATAAATAAGACGCTGTAATTTTATCGATAAAAATAAATACAAAGAAGAATTCGACAGCTGTTTCATTTTTTGTATGTCACTGACAGCTACCATAGACAGTAAAACCTGATTTTTTCACTGAAATTTTGTCTGTCACTGACAGCTACCATAGACACTAAAACCTGATTTTTTTCTCCTCAATGTTGATGAATTCATTATTTTTAAACCAGCCAAACTTAAAAACTCAGAGTTGACAGCATCACAATATTATACAGTAACTGTCAAGAAACAAAAAAAGAAATATTGCTTACTTCAGAATACGGCCAATTATCAAATTCTATTAACTTTGTAAAAGGAAATCAATTGTGTTTGTTGCAGAGCAAACACAATTGGCCGCGGGACGACCGTCATTGGCCGCGAAGCGGCCACAATAGCAAAAGTGGAAATTTTCCAGATACAATTGGCCGCGAAGCGGCTGACGTAGGCATAGGTAAACAATTGTGTTTGCTGCACAGCAAACACAATTGGCCGCGCAGTGGCCATGGCTGGCCGCGGAGCGGCCGTCATTGGCCGCGAAGCGGCCACAATAGCCGCCCGCAGGGCCTAGCAGTAAGCAATCGGCGAAGCCGATTGCTTTCCTGCTAGTATTGATAATTCCTCTGTGGATAAGACAAGTAACTGTATTCTTAGATCGTATATTCGAAATATATTCGGCCGAAAATAGCAGTGTTGGGATCTTAAGATCCCAGAATAAAAATGAAAAATAAACGATATACGTCGGTATTCGTCGTACTCAAATATGGACATTTGTATATTTTCACATATCTCTCACAAAGTTAATGCCTTTGTTTGCGGTGTCCGATGTCTGCAATGCCTTTAGAAAAGGGATTGATTTCTTCGGTACTTTTTTGTCTGGGCGGTCTGGTCTGACAGAGCTTCAAACGAATTGCCGAATTATTTATCGCAAACGTAACCTTACAATTCTCATGTTTCGACTAAAATTACACGAAATAAATACTAATGCTATCAATGCTGTATTTAAAGCTTATAGAAAAAAAATGTATTAAATAAAACGGATATTTTGTACGAACCGTATATTTTACTGAGAAGCAAATCTTGACGTTTTGCTGATGTCTAATTCATCAGGAGAGCGTCCTGTCACGGCAGAGGTGTAGGCGAAACTGACTAATAATAACCTTAACTCTAATAATCTATTTAGATTATTTCATACGCACTTATTAATTATTCTCCCCCCGTTCTGATTGTTGTCATTGTCGCGTTGGACTCGTATTTATATTTTGACGTTTGACGGATAGCCGCACGTATTTTTTTCTCTCTCTCTCTCTCTCAAATAGAAACTGAAAGAAACAAGCTCTGAGGTACACCTACGTCTCGTCTATTAAGTGTTATTTTCAGAATACGGTCGACTGTTATTTTAACGACGCTTGATAAGTTTTTTTTAATATAGCGCTGTGTATTTTAAGGCCATGCGATAATGGCTGACCCAACAAAAAATAGACCTTGTCATGTCGGGCCCCGTCATTAGTGTGGTCCGCCCCGGAATGAACATCTATCGAGAAAAATATATGTTGGCAACTACGTATATATTTTCTCAGAAAATTGATTTTTCTCTGCAGCTTTAGAAGTGATTTATCTAGATTTTTATTCATAAGTCTGTATTATTTGTCATAAATCATGAATTTGAGTAACTACTATCAAATAACTTGCACCTTCATTCAAAATAATTAGTTTTCTCAGGAATATCAGTATAGAAAAAGATTACGGGCAAATGAAATGCTTTGATAGCCGAGCATCTAGTAATCCGCTGTATAGTTGAACCACAATATGTGTTTATTTAGATTTCTGGGGGTTCAACAGCATTGCATTGAAATATTGCCTTGTATTTTTTCGCACAGCAAAATGGCGTAGCTTAGTATGAGAAATACGAAGGTAGGTCGATAAATTCACGAAATTAATGGGAGGGATAAAACATGAATGTCTTATTTTTCTTTTTCAATATATTCACCATTACGCCTGACATATTTTTCATAACTATATCTATACCCTCGAAAAAACGTATCGTGTTTGGCCTAAAAAAATTCGGAAATTGCAATTTTAATTTTTCTGTTGTCTGTATTTAAGGTAAATTATAGAAGTCTCACAGAGACGAAGCTATTTGTATGATAAACGTGTATGGAAATCTTTTTTAAAAATAAACTTACGACCTGTTTGAGCTGGCTTAAGTGATCAATCTACACAATGCAACGTTCACCATTTCCATCGTTTCAAGAATATCCACACATTATCAAAAAATTTTGATGTTGTTCCAAATCTGAAAACTGTTCATATATAGAAAGGGAATATGCTAGAGACATCTGTAGTCCTTCTTACGATATTGAGTTCGGGGGATTTTTGCAGATAATAGGTAATACAGGTACAAAAAATGTGTAAGTAAAACGTTAAATATTTTGAGTTTGTCCAAGCTTTTGAGAACATGAAAATTTGAAAAATTTTGGACAAACTCAAAATATTCTTAACGAAAATACTGGTCCAAAAAAGAGTTAAAAAAATTGAAATGATATTTCATGCGTATTCTAGTGTATTGCTAATAATTCAGAAGAATCTCATTGCACATATAAAGGATATTGCTAAAAATCCCAAAAATAGATATCTCATAAGTGATATCTGTGTTCATTCAAAGGGAATGAAAAAACTTTGGATGCCGGTCGCGCAATGGATCATTACAACACAAAAATATATATCTACAATTTTTGATAGCATGGCATTCTAGCATGCGTGGAAATGGTGAACGTTACATTATGTAAAGTGATCACTTAAGCCAGCCGTACGATAGGTCGTAAGCTCTATAAACACCCAAAGATTTCCATACGTACTTTCCCATAAAAATATAATTTCGTCTCTGTGAGATCTATAATATATTATAATAAACCGTTAAAGTATAAAGTTTATATTATTAAATATATAAAATAATGTACAGAAAATTCAGATTTGTTATTATCACGTAAATGAAATGATTATTTATAGAGCTGCAAAGCGTCTGGAAAAAAGTAATTTGAGTGTATAGTACTGTCTTGTTAAACATATTTAAAAATTTGATTTGTTATTTTCACTTACTAATTTTTTATATCTGTATTACCTGGCATCTGCCAAATGTCATAATATCCAAACATTCTTACCTACTATAGTGTAGATCTACAGAAAATATTTCAGGTTTGATACTATAACGTAAGTCTGGCGGTCTAAGACATTCGTTCCGTGCGTACATCTCTATTTTAAAACAGGACGGCCGAGGATCAGTGTTTGGTGCTGCTACCCTTTACACATTTAAAAAAGAACCTGTTTACTACTTCCTCAATCATTGTGCTCTTCAATTATTTTAGCAATCCGTAGTCATTAGACATCGATCCGCGCCTGGAGGAGCGCGCGTTGTGTGTATCGTTCACGATGATTCTACAATCTTTACTAGTGTTGTTGTTTGGTGCTACTCTTTCCTGGGCAGGTATATATACCACTTTATTGTTTTTCCATATTTTATTTGGAAATTTATCAAATGCGTTAATTAAAATTGTCAACTGTTAGGATATTACACGTATTAATACGAACCGGCAGACTCATCTAGAAATTCAGAACGTATAAAAGGTATTATTACAAACGATTAAAAACCCATCCGTATTCTCAGCAATTGAAAATTCAATATGTCATTTTTTTTTTAAATATTGGTATCTATCTGAACAGTATGTTTTTAATATTTATTGTTACTATAAATATGATTTTTAAGTGCATCATATTGAAGATTTATGTTATTTAATATTCCATATACAAATGGTTTTAAATAAAACCATTCTCTTTAAAAAAAGTATAAAATGGCAACATTTAATATTTGAAAATATCATTTAAAACAAAAGAGGAAAAGAAATGAATCATAATAATTTTGAATGTAGAACGATATTTTATCGCAATCACCGAAATAAGAATATTATTATGGTTACACGTAGGTACTTTGATAAAAAATACAGTTGATCAATTCGAATGACAACACGCATATTGTTAGAAGCATGAGATGCAATGTAAACATATTTTTGGAAAAAAAAAATTGGAACCAAACCTGAATCATTTAGTATTAATTATGATAGATATTCCAGTAATATACAGTTTATTCGAAAGTGCAAACCGTGCGCTGCTGGGTACCTACAACAATATCTGTGTAATAAATTACAGTAAAATAAGTTAATTTGGAAAAAAGTGACGATTTTGGTGATCTTATTGTAAGGAACAAAATAAATACTTTAAATTTTAAACACTTAGTGGGGGAGGTACGGACAAAATGACACGGAGTTTTTATTTTGGTTCATATATTTTTAAATATAAAGGCTAGTAATTTTTAATAAACGTCTATGGTTCATTATCTACACAAGGCAGGTTCCAAAAAAATAAAAACGAGGGTTAACAAATTATAAATAATGTATGAGAGATCAACCAAAAACCATTTCATCCATGGGTGAAACAACAAACGAACTACGGACATAATGACACACAACTAGCAATTAGACACAGAGTTCACAAATAATTATTTTGTCTTCTTAGGTATGGCAACACAGAGGGCATGAGTCCAACGAGAACATGTCATGGCACCGTAACCAGCTCTCAATTATTTTTGTAATTATGTAGAAAACTGTCATTGACAAATGAAAATAAACATTATATGTCGTGTATACCCGTAAACACCAACACAACGAAACAATGTGCGTCGTACGCACGGCTTAAACATTCTCGATTGTGTTTCTTAAATGGAAACAGCGATTAATATGGGTATTTTGTATTCTCAAAATTAGTTTTTATTTCACAATCTATACAATTATTTCATACACCATAGTAAAACAATCGCTACTGTGTTTTGTCATTTTCGTACGATTTCTTTATTTTTATTAATTCATCAAAACATCACAAAAATACGCAGGATTGAGAAAATCATGTACTTAGATGTATTGTGAATTGTAACCTCACAAGAAATCGAACCAGAAACCTCCGGTATGAAAAGCCAGTGTCAGTCAGGTTACAATACATAATTCATAGTTATTTCTTGATAACTATTACAAAGTATTTTATGTTGGTATTCTTTTTGGTTGATTACCACCAGAATGTTGTGTTTTGTTTCACAGCAATTTTAGTCAGAGACAATTTTATTATTTATGACCCATATTTATATAATTATTATTTATTATAATGATCGTCTCATCTGAAGTACATTATCGTGTCTTTGTGTCGGGCTCGTATTTATTTTCGTGTTTTTTTTTTTTTTACATCTCAGACCCACAAAACATCACATTGATATTTGTCTGTAGGTGCATCAATACATATATATGTAAATAAATTGTATTTAACAGAAATACATTCATATTAATTAATTACAATAGATCTTATAAACTCAAATACAAATCAACAAAACAATACAACAAATACAAGAAAAAATACAAATATTACCAAATCAAAATAAGTCTCTTTTATTTAATAACATATTCATTAATTCTGTATTTTGCCCTTTTTTATTAATATCCATTTTGACACGACATGGGATTTTATTTAATATTTTTGGTATGACATATTTTAATGTTCTTTGTCCATATTTATTTATGACCTTCGGTATTTTTAGTCCTTCTTTAACCGTAAATCTGGTACTATGTTTATGAATCAATCTATGCTTATATGTCCCATCTTCATGATATCGTGTAATTAGTTTGTACCACAAGATAGCATTAATTGGCATAGAGCCTTGTTTCTTGAAGAGTTCCTGTATATCTTTAGTAGCACTTTCTTTATTTATTAATTTTATAGCCGAATTTTGAATATTTTGAATTTTTCTAATATTAGTTTTGCAAGTTAGACCCCAGCTAGTTATTCCATACCTTATTACCGATTCCGCTAAAGATTGATATATAGTTTTCATAGTCTGTATCGGAACATAGTATTTAATCTTGTGTATGCATCCCAATACCGTTCTCAACCTCTTACATACCTTATTTACCTGAATATCCCATTTGAAAAATGTATCTATGTAATACCCAGATATACGTATTCATTAACTAATTCAATTTTTTCACAATTACACGATGCATTAATTCCGGAATGCAAGCAATCAAAATTATGGGAAATAATATGTATTTGATTAGTCACAGTTATATGAGGTGACCTTACATGCATGACTTTAGTTTTTTTTTGCATTAATAATTATATATATGTGTTGCAAAATGTTAAATTAAATTATACATTAAATTGTACATGTATGTACCAACTATGAGTTAATTTATACACTATAGAAAATAAAAGTATACACTATACTAGTTAAGGTATACATTGTCACGGTATGGCAAGCAGAAGGAATAGCGCACTTTTTGAATTCCTGTCACAACACTATCGGAGGATCTAGAACGGTCTAAAACCTTCGGGAAACGTAAACAAATGACTAGAACAGCATAGAAGCGACGGGAACCCTCTCCTTATACTTGAAAAGAAAAAAATGTTCTCGAAAGTTCGAATTTACCAGAATTTGGGTATAAATGCCGAGACTGCGCCGCGGCGCGAAGTCTTGTTTTGACAGATCGTTCAATATGAAGTGAGTCCCGGACGGCGGTTATGTGTGCCAGTGGTGAATTGCGAAGCGACAGATAACGAGCGAAATAAATAAATGCGATGAATACTATGTGAAGAATCGAATTCTACAAGTGATAATGATACCTCTATGTTTTATCTTTCACAGTGAAGTTTTTTAGCAATATTCCTCATTAACGTATAAATAATATTCTTTCGAATTATTACATACCTATTAGAATACCTCTGAGAATCAATATTTTCAATTTTTAACTCCTATCATGCACAAGCATATTACATTTTTTACAATATTTTTATATAAAAGTATGTTCTAAGAACATAGATACTGGATTTGGTCCCCAGAGGGATGATTAATTAATTAAGGGTAACTTATGAAAGTCTCACAAACCAATCGTGACAAAATTATCAAAATGTACACTTTGTAACATATTATGTAATACACGAAAAAGCTGGGCGGTACTCAAATTCTAGGCAATCAGACACAAGATAACACAATACAGTGATATGAACGACGATATACGTTGCCACGCGAGTAATATATTTAAATCTTGGTAAAAAAATATTAATATTACTAAAAAAACAAATGCTGTTCCTAACAGCCATTTGGCAGGACCATAATTTCAAGAACTCCGGTCACGGTATCAGAGGATAACAGCTTCTTCAGATAGATTGCGGGTCGAGAGGTCACACAAATAGACTAATAACACCGGTCAAAAAATGAAAATAATATTTATCTCCTCAATAAAAGCTGAATATGTCGAAGAGGGCTTTCTAATAGATAAATTAATAATAATACAAATAGTGATGTACGTACAGTTTATTAGTTTATATAATTTTATTTTACATTATTTTTAATGAGACATTGTTGGAATATTGGGTACAAAATATATAAAAAATCAAAACATTACTTATTTCAAAATCGGCCCGCTATCCCACTTATAAGTGTCTATGGCCTGCTCTGGCAAAATTCAAATGCTCCAGCAAATTTATGTTTGAATCGATTTTTGCCGCCAATTGTGAATACCTTCACCCCATTCTTCCAGTACAAGGCATACTTTACTGGGTTTCGGCAAATATGGCTAAATGCCATTATCGTATCACCGATACCCTTCTGGGGAACCGGAAACAAGACTAAATATATTCCAACGACACCAAAATAAAATATTGAAAATGGTCTACAATTTGAAATACCCGACATCAACTGAAACGGTTTACCGAATAACACAGCAATTAAACTATTACAAAAATCGAAACACTAAAACTCAATCACAAGCTAGGAAATGGCGAAATACAAGATGGAGACATTAAAAAAAAGACAATAGTACATTACCTAATTCTCATTGTTTGTTAAATTAGATTGTGATATGATCGTAAGTGATTATTTATCCCTCACCACACACAAGAATCTTAATTCTTTTTGGTAAAATATAACATATACTAATTAGATTGTAAATATTTGCTAGTTATCGTTGTTATAAAGTAAATCGTATGTATTGTCTATTAAAGAAATAAAAAAAATTAAAAAATCACACAAGATACACGAAAATCATCAACACTACACTAGAACGGCTTAAAACTACCACATGACTTAACAAAAATGCTAAAACTCGGCCATGTTTTTTGTCCTTATTATATTATTATATCGAACTATTATGCAAATGATTTTGTGTCCTTATTATATTATTATATCGAACTATTATGCAAAATATTATCCAAAGACCTTTCAGATCTCTATCATATTTTAAATAAATAAAAAAGTAACCCATAAAAACTAAGTTTTTACTATACTCCCTTTCTTTGTAAAATATAACAATAATTAAAGACGAATTAAAACATATAACATAACACAAAACTTACAGAAATTTAATATATTTCATATGTCAGATATTTTGAGATGTCAAGATTTTGATAGATTCAATTATCATCAATATCGTAACTTATGAATTTCCAGCGTCAAATGATTAAGTCAGAATCAGATTTGAGTAATGTAGAATTCTTCAACACTAAGCAGAAATCTAAAAGAAATAAAATATTATTTGATTTTTTCCCAAAAAACCCAATTTTGCTGTCATCTGTGAACCAATTGTTTTGTAAATTTTCGAAATCCGTAGTGATGTACCTATTGTACCGACGGAGTAATTCAAATTTAGAAAATATTCCGCGACGTTATCGGGCCGCCGCGCCGTTGCTAATCAAACTTTTCAAATGATTCCAATTTGAAAAAACCAATAAAATTTCTAAAAATCCGAAATTATACTATAATTATTAAAATTTTTTAACGATTATTTGACAGATCTTTTTGATCGTCGCCACGAGTCTGCTTGCCAAGTTTTAGCTCGATTGGATCACGGGAAAAGGGTCAAAAATCGATCCAAAGTTTTTGTGGACGGCAAGCAAGCAGACGCCACGAGTTAATATAAAGGGAGTAAAAATAAAAAAAAAATTATTATACAATGACAGTTTTTGCGCCATATTCTGATTTCTGATATTATCTTGTTAATTGTTAAGACGATACGTTAGCACTGGTGCAAACACATCATTTCGTGATGGTAAATTATTGACAAATTAAAAAAAGTCTTTAGTGTTTCGCAATGCCGAAAAGCTAAAAAATATCACAATTGTACTTATTGATGTACTGATTACTTTTCCAGCACCTCAAGAACCTACAACAACACAGAGAAACACAAACGAATCATCCTACGATTCCGATTTAACATTTAGAAATGACTACAAATACGAGCCAGCAACTGAGACGTACTATAAAGAACACGGCACACCTCAGAGTTGGTTCGGAGCTGTAGCCACGTGCAAGGCAGAAGAGGCGACGTTGGCTGTGCCGTTCACCAAAATTGAAGCAGATATGGTCCAGAAGCATCGCAGTGACCACGAGTCGTCTTCTTGGCTCGGCATACACGACTTGTTCTCCGAGGGAGATTTTGTTACCTTGAATGGTCAGTTTTTGTCACTTTTAGATATTAATGGTCAATTACCCGTGGAATCTTCCATACAGGGTGTCTCGTAGTTAGTAGCAGAAGCTTCGGAGAAGTCTTCTTCACGCAATTTTGAATTGAAAATAATCTTTACACTTTGAGTAAAATGTCAACAGTTATGGAAATGAATAACATCAAAGTATGCACTTTTTTTCAATATTCCTGATTTATCTTTTATAAAACGCTAGATTAGCATTTGAATAATTTATGTTTAATATTAAAATTTTATTCACTTTGTTACTAGTCAAATAAAATTGATGAAACCTTGAAAAAAAATCTGGATCAAATTTTTTGCACGGTTTTAATCGTTTTATTTAACTTGAATCAAAGCGAATAAATTTTTAATATTTGATATAAGTCACTTTTATGATAATCTAGCGTTTTGTAAAAGATTAGTCAGAAATATTGAAGAAAATGCAAACTCCGATATCGCTCATCTCCTTACCTTTTGACTCCTCGATATTTCACTCAAGGTGCAAATGAAAAAGAGTCCCCCAAGGCTTTTGTTATGAGCTACGAATCATCTGTTTTTGCCCAGTAATGAAGGAATGTGGAGTAAATCCTTTTTGATTATTTTTTCAAGGGACGCCGGTCTCAGACATATATAGAGATTGGGCCGGAGGTGAACCAAATAACGATAATAACAATGAAAATTGTTTGGTTATGAAAGAAACCGGGAAATACAATGATGAAGTGTGTGATAACATGAACATATTCGTCTGCACCAAGCGTCGCTCTGAAGTCACCAGAAACCCTGAATGTGAAACAGCGTCTAAAGGTAATATTTATAATTTGAATCTTATATACAGGGTGTAACAGAGCTAGTCCACAATACTTTACATGGAAATTCCTATCTAAATTACAATTCGAAAATGTTCTACAAGTATATTGTTTCCCTAATGAGATACCTATAACATTTTATATTTTTTAATTTTTGTCGACCGCACACAGGATGTTATTATACATTCTATAGGGTAGGTCATCGACCTACTGGCCCACTAAACAAGATAGGTAAGAATAAGTTTTCATTGATTACAAGTGATATATAAAATTAAAAGGAATATTGCTTAAAAAACTCCACTTGTATACTAACTTGTTAATGAGAAAAAAAGTAACCCATAAAAACCAGGTTTTTATTATACTCTCTTTCTTTGTAAAATATAATAATAATTAAAGACGAATTAAAACATATAAAATAGCACTAAACTTAAAGTAATTTAATATATTTCTAAAATGTCAGATGTTTTGAGCTTTGATAAGACACTTCATGCTTTGTGTAGTGAAGTACCTATTATGTATACCGACGGAGTAATTCAAATTTAGAAAATATTCCGCGACGTTATCGGGCCGCCGTTGCTAGTAATCAAACTTTTGTAATGATTCCAATTTGAAAAAACTATTAAAAATTTGAAAAATCCAAAATTATGCTATAATTATTATTATTATTTAACGAAAATTTTATAGATCTTCTTGATCGTCGCCACGAGTCTGCTTGCAAAGTTTCAGCTCGATTGGATCACGGGAAAAGGGTCAAAAATCGATCCAAAGTTTTTGTCGACGGCAAGCAAGCAGACGCCACGAGTATATATATAAAGGGAGTAAAAATAACAACAGACGTCTCTAGCAGAGACCATAGTTATATGAAAGGTTCTTGAGTCAAACATATAAATAGAACTTTCAAAATTTGGTAATGTGTGGATGTTCTTACGATGGAATTGGTGAACGTTGCATTGTGTACATAAGTCAGTACCTAATGCACAGCTTTTTTAGTAGTTTTTCTTTTTTCAATCTAGCTGGAACCCATCAAAATGACCACACTTTTTTTACATGTCACTTCATAGGATAAGGAATAAGTATTTATTTACTTTATTAAAAAAATTGTGAATTAAATTTGGAATTTTTTCGGAAAAAAATAATTTTCAAAAAAAAAAATTTCCTAAAAAAGTTCGAAATTTTTTTTCCTTAAATTAATTTTGTACGAATGGACAGACAACGAAATTATTATTTATTTATTTTATTGATGTAGTTAGTTATTTATTTATTAGTTATTTATGAGTTGTAGGTATGTGATTGAGTTATGTGAGGAGGGATGGATTGATGTTAGTTGAGGTAGGATGGTAGTTATGTATTATTTATTATGATTGATTGTATTGATATAGTGATTTGAGTTATTTATATATGTATGTATGATGTATGGAGTGAGTTATGTATTGATAGATTATGTATGTACTTATTTTTAATTTGATTTGATTATGGATTAAGTAAGTAATTAATTAATTAAGAATAAGTAAAATTATTTATTTATTTATTTATTTATTTATTTATTTATTTATTTATTTATTTATTTATTTATTTATTTATTTATTTATTTATTTATTTATTTGCAGTTAAAAAGATTCAAGTACATCTTATAGATTTGTGTAAATTAGAAAGAGAAGAAGTAGTAAGAAGAAAAACAAAAATTTATTATCCATTTCAATTTAGTTGAGATGTAAAGAATTGTATCAACTTTGTCTTATACACAGTTATATTATCAGCAAAAATGTCAGCCGCCTCTGCATGAGTGTAGTCTGGGGATTACCGGGTTTGCTTGTTGAGGTGCTGAGATTAGTTCTGACATTTCCACTATAATAGAATAATGCACTGTGTCTTGATGACCTCGATGGGGCATATGAGTCGACAGACTAACAATCTGGGGGCAATCAATCACGCTATTTATGATCCTGTACAGAAATATCAGGTCTGTCACGATACGCCTCACAGACAAGTTTAACAGTTGCAAATAACTAAGGAGATATTAAGGAGATAATAAGGAGATATAACTAAGGAAATATTATAATTTGGATGAGTTATAAAGCTATAAATTTTATTTACAGGTTACCATTTAGAAAGCGCAGCGGGGCGTTGCTACAAGATTCACACCACTCCCAAGACCTGGCGTGAAGCCTACAGCATTTGTGCCTACGAAGAAGCTACTCTGGCCTTTGCCAATAGTCAGGAAGAGGCCAATATATTGACAAAATACTTGAGAGAGCTCCCCGAGGACACTCTCAAAGGAAACCCTAACAAGGATACCATTTTTGTAGACTTCAGCGACATTATCATTCCAGAAATATTTTTGACGAGCAGCGGTAAATATTGACCAAAATTGTCATAATTTATTATTAAACAAAAGTATTTATAACTAGGATTCACGATATAATGAATTCAATATTTTTGCATATATAATATTAAGTGTATATTTATTTATTATGTTTATTAATATTTAAGATACAAATATAAAATAATTATAATAAATAAATTTAAATACAAATATAAACAGAGTAATTACAAATATAATAAAAAAACTAGAAAAAATGGCAAGTCCCCAGGCAGCTAATGACATCAAACCTCATATTTTAACCACAACACAGAAGAACTAAACATAAAAAATTGAACACTATTAATAACTTTTAATTATAGACAACCACATCGATGTATGGACAACTTATTATTTATGAAATATGTCCTCCCCAACACAAGTATTCTCAGTTGTTAAGTTAAAAGTAATTTCAGTTTCAATTAAACACGTTTGCTTCAACAAATCAACATTATTTTAATACTATAAAGAAAAAAATTATAGTACTATAAAGAAGTTATGACAGACAGGCAACGAAATAATTATAATTGAGATGGTGATTTGAAAACGTGCTTTTAGAAAGGATAGAACTATTTTTCTTATTATTCTCTATTAAATCTCGAATTCAGTACATTCTTAATTATTAATAATCCTCGGTGACTGTATTAAATATATATTATAATTTTTGTTGCTATTATACCCTTTTATTATATCAAGCATTATCTATTAGCAACGATCTGATAAACGTTTGACGCCCGAAAAATTAACAATCGGATACGATGATTGTACGGAAGAATAATACATATTGGACCATAATACATAATATGCACAATTCACGTACCCATTTGCAGGCAAGACCGTGACAGAAAGAAGCCGCCAGGGGGATGAGGAAGGGTGCGGCGCAATGCGCCCTGGTGGAACTCTCGACATCTTAGGGTGTGAACAAAAGGCCCTTTTTATATGCGAGAAGACTCTCAAAAATTCCACCCAGCTTAGCGATTCGCGTTTCGGCGAAAGGATCACAGTTAATGGTTATTATATTATTTTAAATAACCACTGCCTTATTTTACACTTGTTTAATATCATTATTATTACCCCTCCATGGCACATGTTCAATATCGCCTTTTCTTAATAAATAAGTACACCTAACACCTACCGTGTTAAGGGATGTTCCTTCCTTGTGTCCTGAGGTAAGTTCCATCACTAACTGAAGTTATTTTTTTCTCCGATTGGAAATATTTATATAACAAATGGAGCAAATAGTTTGGAAACAATATTATTTTGATTTTGAATAAAAAATCCTGAACCTTAGATCGATACATTTATTGTATTTAATAATCATCAGAATATTAAAAATAATACCAATACCAAAAGCTTTTATATGTCTGATGTCTATATTTATTTTTAAAGCCATCCATTATTTTTAACGTTCTGTATATTATAACAGTCGGGTTGAGGTTAACAACTATATTATACAACAATCAGCAGCGTACAATCACTGATTGTTGTATAATACTTTAAAATATGTAGTAGGTATTTAATTAGAATTTCTACAGAATAAATCGAAATAAAACGCGCGTCTCGTAATATTACTATCATAATTATTTTTATATAATATAAAAACAATATATCACGGATATACAGGGTTATTTGGAAAATATACAGAATTATTTGGAGGGGTATAAAAACAACGACATGAGTAATCTATTGGGGGTTCTTGAGATAAATACAATCACTGCTCATGGAAATTTCTAAGGAATCTATGAAACCTACATTTTAAAATGGAAATAAGTTCTTAAAAACAATGGCCACGTCGATTTCTTTTCATACAGGATTGTATGAAAAACATTAATAACCTCACAGGACTATATTCCTGCTTTCATTATGAGTCCAAAATATTCAAGCAACCATGATCTAATATAGTTATGGAGATATGCAAAATTGAAGTTTTTTCAATATTTCAATTTTATATATTGCCTGCAAATCGAAAAATGCAATTTCAGTTAATCGTTAAGTGAGCAGTCGGCTAGACATCCTTCAATAACCACGAAAACACATGAGTCATAGATTTCCAGACACCGCTAACTCCATACCAAAGCAATTTACAGCACGTCAAATAATTTATACCTTATTGTGTAACAAACTTTATAGAAAAACTAACAGTGTAGGTAATAACATTTCACACTATAAGGTATAAATTACTTGACCTGCTGTAATTGTTTTGGTATGGAGTTAGCGGTGTCTGTAAAAATACGACTCACATCAAGAATCGCGAACATTCAAAAATAAATCATTTTAAAATATTTTAATTTTGAATTATCGAAAGCGTGTAAAAAGGTGTATGTTTGCATGATAGTGATCGCATTTTCTTTTTTTCACTCTTTTTTGATTGATAAATTTAAAAAATATATTTAAATATCAGTATGATGCATGCGTGGTAAATATTGTTTTTTATACCTGCAACAAATAATAATTATTTTCCACATTTATTATTACATTTTTCGTAAAAATTCGGAAGAAAATGCCGTATTTTTTGTATACACTCGATACACTGTATGCATTAGTATTTTTGAAATATATTTTTATAAATCATTAAAAATATTAAGCCCTATAATATTTCTGTAATTATGATTTATATAAAATTTAATATAAAAATTAATATAATTCATCATATTTAATCAAAGATTCAAATATAGGTAATAAAAATTGGACTCTCAATGGCTTACAAAAGTAGTTTATTTAATAGCTTACAAAAATTGCCCGGAACCGAACCGGGTACCCGGTTCTTCCTCGAAAAATACCCGTAGAACCGGGTAATGAATTAGGCCCGGTATTTGGATGCCCTAATAGTACCTATGTACAATAAGTGGTTGTTGGTGTTTGTATTCTTAAAACTCCTCTCTAGGGATTCCTGTGATGAGCCGGATTAGTTTTTTCCTATTTATTTTCTTTTTTTAAATTTTTATGTCATTTTTAGTATACTTTATAATTTGTCTGCATTAATTTCATTTAGCCATACTTTAATCTTTGTTTTAAACTCGATAATCTTTTCAATTATTGAATTAAGTCAAGAAATTTTGACAGATCTTCTGTACTGAAACAATACTTTGTGATAATACTACAACTTCTTTTCCAGCTCCTCAAGACACGAAGGCGATGGAATCATCCAACGATCCCGATTTAAGATTTAGAAAAGACTACACATACAATGAAGAAACTGAGACCTACTACAAATCACACCGCACTAGGAAGGGATGGTCCGAGGCTGTAGCCGCGTGCAAGATGGAGGGAGCGGAACTGGCCGAACCGTTGACCAAAATTGAAGTAAATGTGGTACATGAGCATTTCTATAACCCCGCTGGAGCAGATAGAGGCCCTTGGCTCGGTATGCACGACCTGTTCGCGGAGGGGAGGTTTATAACGTTAAGTGGTAAGTATTACAAGACGTGTGTTAAAAAAATATGGTCGGCATAAATACATTTATTCATACACACCAAATTTACCCTAATCTCTTTCAAAGTAGTCCGCTTGGTAACGCGCCCGCTTCTGCCAGCGGTCCCTCCACTGCACTAGTGGAGACACTTCTAGAACTCGTCTTTTGGAATGGTTTTCTGTACATTCAAATCGGGTCTAAGGAAAACCCACAAATCACATGGAGTCGTGAAAGAGAGAGAGAGAAAATAGTATACGCTTCGTCTATGTCACAAGCGTATACTCGTGTAGCAAGACTTCGCTCGCTTGTCTCATTATTAAACTTTTGTTCCTCTTGCAAAACTTTGGCAATTGAAAAATGAATTCTTCTGGTATAACAGGGTGTAACAGAGCTAGTCCACAATACTTTACAGGTGTTAAAATGTTCAAGCAACCATGACCTAATAACATTAGGAGATATGCGACATCAAAATTTGCATTTTTTTTCTCAATATTTCTGACTAATTTTTTGTAAAACGTTGCACTATCATTACAGTAAGTTATATCGATTAGGAAAAATCATTTGTTTCAATAAAAGTTCAAAAAAATAATAAAAAAAATAGATAAAAATCCAACTGGAATTTGAAGGTTTGTATCCTTTTATTTGACTTGTATTAAAGGGAATGAATTTTTCGTAATAAATATAAGTTACTGTAAATAGTCCAACATTTTACAAAAAATAAGTCAAAAATATTTAAAAAAAATTCAAAACGTTGATGTCGGAATCTCCTTAACTTGTTGCTTGAACATTTTTGACTCATAATCAATCAATCACTCAAAGCAGGAATCCACCTGTAAAGTATTGTGGACTAGCTCTGTTAGTGCTTTCCTAAAAGTGATTTAACCAAAATAATATGATTAATTTGTTTCAGGAATGTGGCTCACAGACATATACACGAATAGAAGGCAAGACGAAGACGGGGAAAATGAACATTGTTTGATTCATGATGAAAGAAGTTACATAACTAGACAATGCAGTGAGGAACACAGCTTTGTTTGCTCTAAACGCCGATCTGAGATCACACAGCATCGTGAATGCGAGACCACATCTGACGGTAAAATTAACTTTAGTAGATTAGGTAGTAATTCAAGGATTCAGGTAGCAAGTTGGTGTGTGTGTGTGTGCATGCACGTGCGTGTATGTGAGGGAAAATGTGTCACCTCGCAAGTTTATCTCTAGCAGAGTAAGTAAACTGCTCAAAACTTAATTCAAACCTGGCAGAAATTTGAACCAGAATTATTCTGCAAAGTTTAAATATTTTTATTTGACTCTTAATTAAAGCGAATGAAATTTTAATGTTTGATACGCGCTACTTAATTGAAAATTGGGGTAATAAATAAAGTTTGCACTGTATGGACAGTGAACGGCCTTTTGTTGGCAGCCGTGTCGTACCGTATTGCTGCCGCACCGATCTGCATTACAAATGCAAATCTGCCGGCGAATGAGCAGGAACGAAGTGGAAGCCTTCATTCATTCAGTCCAGAATTGCCATCCATTGTCTTACGGTGGATTATCGACAAGAGTTGTGCCCACAGTACATACGAATGGGATTTTTGCCATTTTTGTAGGTAAAAGGGGAAAAAACTTTCTGTCCGCAGGTTACCTTTTAGAGAGCGGAGCGGGGCGGTGTTACAAGATCCACCCCACCCCCATGACCTGGCGCGAAGCCTACAGCACGTGCGACATCGAAGGAGCAGCTCTGGCCGTGGCTAATAGTGAAGAAGAGGCCGACTTGTTTGTAAAACGCTTGGCCGAGTACCTCCGCAGCTCGCTGAACGGAAACTTTAACAAGGATGCAATATTTATGGACTTCTCAAACATTATCGTTCGAGGAGAATTTTTGACCAGCAACGGTAAATATGAACCAAAATTATAACTTTTATGATACCAATATCACGTTACAATAATTTATTTAGCTGAGTACCCCAAGCTCACTATATTTTTAGATTTCTCTGACTTTTTCATAAAAAGAGAATTTTTCACTAGCAACGGTAAATATGCGCAAAAATTTTAATAATGTAAATACAAAATCATCGTCATCGTGGTGGTTGAAAAGCTTATCCTGGATCCACAAGATCTAGTCTAGGGCATGGAAAGACAGCTGGTTTACTTCCGCGTCCTGCTTCTTCACCGTCTGTGCGTCATTAAGATGTAAATGAGGTCATCGTTTTGTCAAACTGTCCCGTCTTTTGTTTTGTCTTTCCCTTTTTGGGAGTGTATCCTGATTTCTTTCCTTCCAACAATTTCTTTACTGTCATTCCTTCCCACTCAATGTACTACTGCCTTATCCTGACCTACAACATGGTTTACATTGCATTATATCTACTTATCTCGTACTATTAATATTGCCCATTGTATATCTACTCATCTTTATTTTGTTAACACTGTTATCTATTCATGTATTTTTTACATTGTAACATTTCTTGTATGTTTTTAATAATTAAATGCATAAGTTATGCTGGTCTTCGGAGGATGAACAATGAATGGACTTTTTGTAGCCGGAACCTTGCGGTGTCGCCCTTTACACGGCGCCGCACGGGGTTTAGTTTGAAAAAATTGTCAACCTGGCGACACATGAGTAGGACTGATTTTCCTAACAGTTTCCTGCAACTAGCTCCCAAAGTTTGACATTTTGAAGTTACGTTTTTTTGGCCCTCATGTAAGCTCATTCTTCTTTGCTTTTCCAAAGTGAATATATTGCCACCATAAGTATTGGTGAAATAAATACCACCAGCAGAGCTTCTCTACTATTCTACTATCCGTATAGGTAGCTTCTCCCTCAGTAAATAACCATCTAAAAACAGGTGTATGCACATTCTTCTCTTATTTAAAGGTTGTCCGGTTAGCGATCATTATCTTGCTAGTAGCAGCTCCAAATAGTTGGACAGTGGATTTCTTGAACCATTGCCTCAGACTCTTGAGCCAGGATGTCCTTGGTCTTCCAAAACCTCTTCTACTCTTAACTTTGCCTTGAATAATAAGATGCGGGATCTGGAACTTCTCTGGATGTGTCAATATTGTAATTTTTGGGTTTTTATTATTTTAACATTCCTTTTCTTTTCATGTTCATTTGTAATTCTATCAATCCAGATTATGTTTAGAAGAGGTCTGTACGTCCTCATACTAAATGTTTCAAGTTACACATGCGGTACCGAACCAGATGTACCCAGGCCTTCTAACCAGAATAAAAACGCCATAGAACTAATAAGCATCACGAAGTTTCGATGCCTTAATAATTGAGAAGAATATATCTTAACCCCATAACCAAGATTTCCAAGGTATAACATGATTTGGTCACTTGCAGGCAAGACCCTGGAAGAATCTGGATACAGCGCATGGTGGGAGGGACAACCTGACAGCCTGAAAGACCAGGAGTATTGCGGCGTTATGCGCCGAGATGGGAAGCTGGATTATTTAGGTTGTGAAGACAGAGCCCTTTTCGTGTGCGAAAAGGTCCTTAAAAGTTCCACCAAGCTAATGGATGCGAGGTTCGGTTACACGGGAACCGTTTCAGGTCATATAAAGTTTTGATATTTTGAATTATTTCCAGCCTTTTAAAGTCCTTTCCTTCTATAATTCATCTTCGATACTAGACGCATGCAGTTAGTATATTGAAGTGTGAATTGTAACTTAAGAATATGTGAGAATAAGCCTCCACGGTCTCAGCGGAATGGGACCAGAGAGTCCCCAAATCCGGGCCAAAGTAGGGAAGAGATGTAAGCCGCAGGACATACGACCTGTCGTAGGCAAGCATATATTTTGAAAAAAAAAAAGCGAAATTCAATATGTATCTGACATTAAAATCTGAATTTATAATAATAATTGTGATTGAAGTATTACGAGACTTAAATTTTATTTCGATTTATTTTGTAGGAAATCGAATTAAGTGCAGCTTATTTCAAATAATCCACCGGAAAATTGGATTTTTGTAGAGATGATTCCTTAACCGGTGACATACCAACCGATACGATATAATCGGATACAATTTGAGATTTGTATCCGATTGTATCGATGATTGGTAACTGATTTTTTGCAATTCGATAGGCAACCAATAATAATAATAATAACCGATACAAATCTTAAATGTCTGTATATTATCACCGGTCGTGTCTGCGGGAGGCAAATGGAAACACTGGAAATAAATTAACAATTAATTAATTATTTATTTATTTGAACATCAGCTATATATATATATATATATATAGCAATGGTTTATATAAAATAAATTATACCTATGTTATTATATTCCATTACACTCCCCATAATATGAGCCAATTAGTGGCGTGCAGTGGGTGTAACCTTAGGTTATGCTGTGACCGACTATATATATACCTATATTAAGGTGGTGAGGGAGTCTTAATGTTGGTATTTTTAATTACCCCTTCGTTCTATATCTATTATTTATGCACTCCAAGGGGTGGAATTTATTTATGAAATAATCTTTAAAAGTTTGGCATAGGACGTAAGTTTTGTATAATTTTGTAAGAGATGGTGCTTTAAAATCTTGAAACATATTTACAGTAGGGAAGTCATAAGGTTTTTTAAGAATGGTTTTAATGATTATTTTTTGTATTATAATTAATGTCTGTACGGTGGTCTTATGCTTATAAGGTCTTATGCCCTATAATACCATACTGTAAGAGATACAGCACCAACACGTAATACACCATTTTAATGGTATTCTTGTTCAATGAATTCCGTAAGTTATAAAAAACATAGATAAGTTTTCTTAATCGTTCCATGGTCATATTGATATGGTTAATATATTGGCAAGGTCACTGAACATGAATTAAACTTAACGCTATTCTTTAATTTTATTATGGCCGGAACACTTTATTTATCGCTCCTAGAACATTCAATTCTCGCACATAGGAGTCGCACTTATTTATTTCGCCACTCTCGGTAAGTATTCACCCCATTATTTCGCTAGTAGAAAATTTCAAACTTTCTATTTTTACTAAGACTCGGTAGTTGCGTGTGAAATCATTTTTGATATTAATTTTCTTACAAAAATTTTCTTAAGAGAGAAAAAAAAAATTAAAAATTCATTAAAAGCTAATTTAATCAAGAAAATCGTGTGCTACATCGTAGATTATCTTATTATAAGACATGCGCAAAATTTGAAGAAAATCCTATGTACAGATATTTTTTCCAACATTCGCCCACCACGCTTGCTTCAAATTGCCACAACTCAGCCAGTTTGGCGAGTTTTGGAATGATTGATTCTTATAAATCAAATTATTCTCAGAAATACCACAGCTGCGGTTTTTAAATTTTCAGAATCTCAAGAAATGTCATTAACACAAATGGAAAACAGTAAAACGTCGGAGGAATCCGATTTCACCTATGAAAAAGACTACAAATATGAGGCAACAACTGACACGTTCTACAAGAAACCCGAGGCTTTCAAAACTTGGTTTGACGCCGTAGCCACGTGCAGGTCCGAGGGAGCCCAGCTGGTCACACCATCCAGCAAAGTTGAAGCAGAAATGATCTTTAAGCTTTTCAACTTTTCAACAAACGACGATTCCGTTGGCGGTGCCTGGGTCGGCGTACACGACTTGTTCATCGAGGGACAATTCGTCACTTTAGATGGTAAGTACTCTTCAATTCTTGAGAACTCGTCACATCACTACTTGTAGAGTACCGTTTTATAAGTACGCCCTCCAAATACACTGAATGACTGTGATTTGGTCATACCGTGACATGTGAACCTTTCAGCATTTGTGTATTTCCTATGACAATGCAATATTCCATTGCTTCCAATATGATTTGTTTGATATTTTGTAAGATACAATTAATTATAATATTTCATCACAGAAAAAAGGAAATAGAAACACAGGTAATAGCATTTTGACGTTTCTAGTCAAGTTTGACGTAACGCCCTTAAGTTCGAGGGCACACATGTGCCCGACTTTTTTTCTGAACCGGCAAAAACAGATGCGCGTAAACAACACATTCCTGATTTTGCCGCGTTATTTAATAATCTGATTGTAGGCCGTAGATTAAGCTATATAATAATTAGATAATTACTGCAGAATAAGATTTTATTTTAGTGTAAATATTATCTTGTAACTAATATTAGATATAATTACGCAAGCAGTAAGATAATCTACGGTGGTACAATAATTACGTGCCAAGTCTTCGAACGCCCCGAATGCAAAGCCAGGGAGGGGAAGGAGAGTGCGCGGGGAGCGGCTCCCCGGTCTCCCGATCCCATCCCGATCTCTCTTGGCGTGTGTGTCGATTCTTACCCCCGAGGCCGAATCTCTCGCCTCAGAACGCCACCTGCTTGGGTGGCCGATATTTTTTTCCCGCGCCGGTTGTGACGCCATTGGCAGCAGAGGAAGAAGTCGGAGAAGCGACGGTCACCGAGCCTCGGTGGTGACCGGTTCCACAGCGAGGAGTTCCAGAGGGAGGCCAGATGCCTCCCGACGAAGCGGATGCAGCGGGGCCAGCGGTTGATGCGCGCGCGCGAGCGACTCGCCGCGCACGGCCTCTACGATAGCGACGGCGATATGTGTATTTGTGAATAATGGTTTTTCGTAGTGATAAGTGTAATAAGGACCCGATAAACTTTGTGGATTCGAGCTGCTTGCGTGTAGGTTACGGGTTAGTTTTAGGTTAGTGATAATTTCTCTAGTGGATAAATCTTAAATAAGAATTGTGTTTTTATTTAAATAAATGTGTAAATATTTAAAATGACTCGTGGTGTGTTTTAAATTTCCCGCTCCCCTCCCATAACACGCATTTTTCATTGATATACAGAGGACGCTTAGCGTCGCGGCGATCAAATCACGCTAAATTGATTCGCGGTCATATCAATTTATTATTCAATAAATTAATGAATTATATATTAAACTAGCTGTAACCCATCAAAAAGGACGGTATTTTTGCGTAACGACTTTTATCAAAATATTTTTTCACCTTTTTCCCCGGCAGTTGGTTTGGTTTGGCAGTTTCTATGGCACCTATTATTTTATACCCTTGCGATCCTGCATGCGTAAAACTAACGTGACAACATAATTAATATTAGTATAAATAAAATAGAAATTACAATAAAATAAATAAAAAATGAGAAAAAAAATTCCGGCACCGGGAGTCGAACCTGAGTCCCCCGGGTGGGAGCCAGATACCCTGCCACTATACCAAGCAGAATAAGCCACCGATGGTGGAGAAAATGTTTATAAGCACTTGTGTACCTAAAGAAAATATATTGTGCGCTGTATATATATTTGTGTTGGTACTAATGGTTCCTGTCTTTGCTAACTTCTATATATATGAAGTCAAATTTTTAAGGGTCCCGCACATGCGATGGTGGTAACTTTCATAAGTCTCCTCGTTCGAGTTCGCTCGCCCGGGATTCAAACGCCAACTCCAGCCGTTTAATTTCCTTTTTTAACCGTGAATTCAAACAAAATTATGGATGTTACAGTGACAGACGGATGGACTAACGCACGAACGAACGGACGGACAGACAGACAACAATTTTGTTACCTAGTCTTTATATTATACTTAATATTATTTACAATTTATTTATCTTTAAGATACTCTCCTAGTACTTATATTATAGATAATATTATTTTCTATTTATATATCTTTAAGCCACTTTTTATTATTCATTTATATATATTTTTATCATTAATTATGTATAATGCAAAAACTTACATTTATTGATATGCGATATTTTTTCTGAATATTTTTTAAATTCGTTCTATGCTTAAAACATTATTTATTTCTATTTATCATAAAAAGTACATTTTTTAAAAACTTATTAAACCTGAAACTTATTCCTAAAATTGTATTTAGTGATTTGCGTTAGTCTGAATATTATTCTTAATTTATTTGATCATTTATTATTTTTCATTATTAATTATTAATTAACCGAAAAAATGTATTGTGTAACTATATCATATTCAATTGATTATTAATTATTAATTAATCGTAAAAAGTGTATCGTTTAACTATATCATATTCAAATGTTCACAAAATATTCATATTTGTACATTAATTTCTCTCTAAGGCCATCTATTAGGGTCATTAAGATTCTCTACTAAAACTCTATACCCTGCCATCCTGAACTCATAATGCAATCACAAACAAATTATTATATCTATTTGTTTAACCTTAACATATATTTCACATCTCCTTTTTCAAAATTACTGTTATAACTTTAAACAAGTATCTATTCTGTAATTTTTTGCTATTTTACTCCTTGGATTTCTTGCATATATTATTATGTAAAAGGTACTTCTGTGCCGTTTATTGAAATAAGTAAATAAAGGAACGAGTGTCCAATGAACCGAATTAATTAAATTGTTTCCAGGGAGGCGGGCAGACATATACACCGATTGGATCCCGAATGTACGTAGACAGAGCGATCAAAAGTGTTTGTTGATAGAAGAAGGAAGAAATTTGGAAACTTCTTGCTCTTTGAAAGTGTCCTATATCTGCGCCAAGCGCCGATCTGACATCACACGAAATCATGAATGCGAGACAAATTTCAAAGGTAATATTTATAACAATAAAGGCAATGACAGTTATTGGACCTCATGGCTGTTGTAATAGTAAAAAATTAAACAACATATTATATTAACTATACTCTTCATGTGATGTGGCAGACATTCATTTAGTAAAACCGAGTATACACGTATGTTCAAATAATTGGCCGTATTCTGAACTAAGCGATATCGATATTTTTTTATCTTAACAGTTATGTGTAACATTGTACTGACGCCGACGCAATATTGCTTCGTTCAGAATACGGCCAAATATCGAACCTTTTCTTTTTCCGACCAAACAATAATGAATCACAGGAGGTATCCTTTGGTGGAGACAGGTTTTGGGGGACGATGCTATGAGCACCTCACGGAAATGGGAATGGTTTTTGATGCAAAATAATACATTATGCGAAACGCGACGGCCCAGCAGAATACCAGTCCAAAGGATGCGTCCAGAACACTTTTGGAACGATCTTTTGGAATAGTGTTAGCGGCATTATTAACATGGATAATAGCCAAAAATCACTCGGAGCCACGTCGGGAGAGTTGGGAATCTAAAAAACACACGAGACCACTGGGAGAAGTGTGGCATTACCAAGGGGACTATTCTGAAGGAAATTAGAGTAAATACAGTTACATAAAAATATTAACATGAATTCTAATTAATATAAATTTAAAGATCACAAACATCGTTTTTGAGGATTTCGCCTTTCTTATTGTACCTCTGCTAACACAGTAAAGAACTATAATTTGTTTATAGGTTACTCTTTTGAAAACAAAACGGGACATTGTTACAAGATGTACACCACTCCCAAGACCTGGCGCGATGCCTACAGGATATGTCGCGGCGAAGATGCGTCTCTGGCCATCGTCAACAGTAAAGTAGAGAGAGAATTGTTCGTAAATTACTTGGCTGAGTACCCCGAGGACACTTTGAAAGGAAAATTCAGCAAGAATGGATTCTTTTTAGACTTTACCGACATTATCACTCGAGGAGAATTTTTCACCAGCAACGGTAATATGCATTTCCATAAAAAAAATAATTATATAATTATTCTTACTTTTGTATTTGGACTAACTTTGCAGCATGTAATCATTGAATATGTTTATTTAAAGAAAATCTTGTTCTTTTATGATTGACAATTTCTATTTTTATTTCAATTTGCAAACTCTATTTTATTTTTATTATTTTCTATAAAGTGATGGGATAAAGATCTTAAGATCCCAATGTTTCTATTTTCAGAATACGGCCGAATATAATGTGATTTTTCAACTTACAGGTGAGACCCTGGAAGAAACGGGATACAACGAGTGGCGGGAGGGACAACCTGGCAATCTAGATGATCTGGAGCATTGCGGCATCATAAACAGACATGGAAATCTCGAATATTTAAATTGTAAAGACAGGGCATTCTTCGTTTGCGAAAAGGCTCTCAAACATTCTTAGTTTGGTTACGAGTTTTAACGAAAGGTTCACCGTTGAATTTCTATAGCCTTAATATTTTTGAAATTATTTTAAAGCATTTTAATGTAATTAATAACGGTTGTGGGGTTTATTTTCTCTCAGTAAAAATACAGTTGTACATCATTGTTTATGTTTTATTTCGTATTTCTTCGAATATGCTTTTCATATTTGACCCCGGCCAGTACTAAAGGCCAAGCCTGTCAAAACACTAGGATGCCCCTGGCGACAATAACACCTTTATTAATTTTGTTACAAGAATTAGGTACATATAATATCCATAACTAACATCCTTCCATAACAAAATAATTACATACAAAGGTATTAAATCAAAATATACTAAACTTCCGAGATGCCCATCAACGTTATTTTAAAATTCCGTGCCGTATGTCTTGAGGCCATTTTGTATATGCCGAACTGACCAATAATAACGTTGACTCTAGTAGAAAAAAGATGATTTATTACGCACTTATTAATTATTCTCATCCCGTTCTGATATGAAACTTTGGCAAAGTTGTCATTGTCGCGTTGGACTCGTATTGAGTATTTATATTTTGACGTTTGGCAGATAGCCGTCACGTATTTCTCTCTCTCTCTCTCTCAAGTAGAAACTGAAAGAAACAAGCACCGTCATATACCTCCGTCTCGTCTATTAAGTGTTGGGATAACAATATTAAAATCCAAATACTTCTATTCTCAGAATACGGCCGATTGTTATTTTAACGACGCTTGATTTTTTTTAATATAGCGCTGTGTATTTTAGGCCGTGCGATAATTGTTGACCCAACAAAAAATAGACCTTGTCATGTCGGGCCCGTCATTAGTGTGGTTCGCCCCGGAATGAGCATCTATCGAACAAAATATACGTTGGCAACTATTTATATATTGTTTCAGAAATTTATAATTATTTCAGTGATTTATGCAGATTATTTTATTCATAAGTCTGTATTATTTGTCATAAATCATGAATTTTAGTAACTGCTATTAAAAAAAATTGCACCTTCATTACGGATCATAAAAAGATTACGGGCAAATGAAATGCTTTGATAGCTGAGTAATTAGTGATGTGTTTATTTAGTTTTCTGGGGATTCAACAGCATTGCCTTGAAATATCGCCCAGTATTTTTCGCACAGCACAATGGCGTAGCTTAGTATGAGAAATACGAAGGAATACCGATAAATTTAGGAATTGAATGAGAGTGATAAAACATGAATTTATTATTTTTCTTTTTCAATATATTCACCATTACCTACGCCTGACATATTTTCATAATTATATTTTTTATACCATCGAAAAAATGTTTCGTGTTTGGCCTAAAAACATTCCGAAATAGCAATTTTAACTTTTCCGTCGTCTGTAGGTATTTAAGGGGGTTCGAATGATTGGTAGGGTCGCAATGGTACACTCCCTGCTGGAAGGAATGTGCCTATAAAATGCTGCGTAACGCCACGTTGTATACCATCAGCAACACTACCAATAAGTCCGACTCTCTAGCGTCCACGAGTGATCATCAGAAAACCCTGCGAACCCTGGGCAATGTGATGACCACCATTATAACATCAAAGCAGATAGAGAGAGGGCGAATGGCAAAATTCCGGCGCCATAAAACGGGAACCAGCCAGCTAAGAGAAGGAAAACCCCAACAGAAAATCCTGGTCCTCCAGGTTGGGGGTTGGGCGTAGGGCTAACAACTCTACCCCATAAAAAAACAAAATGTTACGATACCTCAAGCCAAGCCTCGGAAAACATCAGAACGGAAAGAGAAAAACAGACCCGGCAAACGTAAAAAGGCACACGATTTAAAAATTTGCACTTGGAGTGTTCTAACGCTTTATCAACCTGGCGCCCTCCAGACACTTATAGATCAGCTAAATATATATAAAGCAGACATCACTGCACTACAGGAAATTAGATAGCAGGGAAATGGGATCTTTGAAAAAGGAGACTACTGCATGTATTATAGCTGTCATGAAAAGCACCACATAAAGGGGACAGGCTTCCTGGTAAGCAAAGCATCTCATCATGGAATTTAGGGCACTCGGCCCACAAATGGCATTTCTCAGAGTTCAAGGAAGATTTTTCAACTTGAGCATACTGAATGTCCACGCACCAACGGAGGACAAACCAGCCGATGAAAAGGAAGATTTTTATGACAAGCTGGAGAAAGCTTTCGATGAATGCCCACCGCGAGACATTAAAATCATAATAGGGGACTTGAACGCGCAAGTTGTAGGGAGCCCTGCTTTACTCCAACAATTGGAAAACATAGTCTCCACCCACACTCAAATGAGAACGGAGAACAATTGATAAAATTTGCAGCATCTCACAATATGGTCATAGGTGGTACGCTATTCCCACATAAAAATATACACAAAGCCACGTGGAAACACCCAAACGGCAGAACAAATAACCAAATAGACCATATACTTATTAGTGCTAGACATAAATCAAATCTAATGGATGTACGCACTTATAAGGGAGCTAATGTTGACTCTATCCATTTTCTCGTTGCAAGTCGACTGCGGTTTAAATTATCAAATGCTGGAAAAACAAAAAGGTCTAAAATCACAAAATTTAACACCAGCAAATTACAGGTACCCGCGACAAAAATGGAGTTTCAAACTACGCTCAACAGGATAGCGCAGTGTGACACACATGATATCAACTCACAATGGACTGCCTGCAAAAACCTACTGTCAACAGATGCTCTCGAAACCCTGGGCAAAGAAATCCCTAACAGAAGAAACCATTGGTTCGACTCAGACTGCGCAGAAGTAACGAAAAATAAAAATGAACTCTATCAAAAAACGTTACAACAATGCTGCACATGACGACTTATGGACACTTATAGGGAAACAAGGAAGAGAGAAAAGAAGATGCACAGGAAAAAGAAACGTGAATTTCTACAAAAAGAAATTAGAGAGGCTGAAGTGCTCAGGAATGAGAGTAGGCTTTTCTACAAAAACGTAAATAGCATGAGAGTCGAGTTTAAACCAAAAATAAATATATGCAAGGACGAGAATGGAGTGACACTGAGTGAAAAGCCTGACATGCTGAGGAGATGGGTGAGGTACTTTGACACGGTTCTCAATAACAACTCGGTAGAGGTGGAGCACAACACGTTGGAGAGCACGGGAGATGATCTACACTTTGACAGTTCTGAACCCCCTTCACTGGAGGAAGTGAAGCAGGCAATAAGACAGCTGAAAAACAACAAATCCCCCGGGTCAGACGAGCTGGTGGCTGAATTATTTAAAGCAGCAGATGGAGAGTTTGTTCAATACCTGCACAACCTAATTCAAAAAGTATGGACAGAAAAAGAGATGCCCGAAGAGAGGAGATTAGGAATTGTGTGTCCACTACACAAGAAAGGCGACCAACTCGAGTGCTCTAATTACAGGGGAATAACGTTGTTAAATACCGGCTATAAAATAATGTCCAACATCTTATACAAAAGTTGGCTCCGAATGTCTGAGGAAATCATTGGCAACTACCAGTGCGGCTTCAGGTCAGGTAAATCATGCATTGATCAAATTTTCTCCTTGAAACAAATCTTAGAAAAAACGTTAGAATACATTGTCGAAACTCATCATCTCTTTGTAGACTTCAAGGCCGCGTATGATAGCATAAATAGGAATGCATTGTACAATGCAATGAGTGAGTTTGGAATACCGCGTAAGCTGATCAATCTGGTGAAACTAACAATGTCCCCAGTAACGCGTAGAGTCAGGGTTGGCAGTGATCTGTCCGAGCCCTTTGAAGCGCTCCACGGGGTGAGACAAGGAGATGGATTGGCCTGCCTCTTATTCAACATAGCCTTAGAAAAAGTTATTCGTGACTCAGGAATTGAGATAAGAGCAACGATATTTGACAACTCTGTGCAACTATTAGCTTACGCTGATGATATCGACATAATTGCGAAAACTCCCGATGCTTTATGTAATGCCTTCATAAATCTTGAAAGTTCTGCTAAAAACATGAGTCTCATAGTAAACCAGCAGAAGACAAAATACATGGCCGTAGGATGCACCCAACAAATCTCAACTCTCTCGTGTGGAAGTCAAAATTTTGAAACCGTACCAAGATATACCTAGGATCCCTGATAACAAGCATCAATAATACTACAGAGGAGATCCAGAAGCGCATAGTGAGCGCAAATCGCTGTTTTTTCCGCCTACAAAATGAGATAAAATCCAGACTGCTGTCCAGAAACACCAAGATATTAGTGTACAAAACGCTTATTAGGCCAGTGCTCACGTATGCAGCTGAGACGTTGGTACTAAGAGGAATAAGCGAGCACTGGACGTTTTTGAAAGGAAAATTTTGAGGCGTATCTTCGGACCGGTACTAGAAAATTGACTTTGTCGCAGACGTTACAACAATGACCTGTATGCTCTATTTAAGGAGCCAAACGTCACAAAATTTATAAAACTGGGAAGACTTCGATGGCTGGGACGTGTGGAGAGAATGTCCGAGCATCAAGCACCAAAGTCCCTGCTGAACTCAAGGCCAATAGGGCGAAGGAGCTTAGGAAGGCCAAAATTAAGATAAAGTGACAACGTCCTCAAAGATATGTCTGCCTAAGAGCTTCGAAATTGGAGAGAGCTGGCACTAGACCGAGATGAGTGGAGGAAAATTATTGAGAAGACCAAGACCCACCAAGGGTTGTAGTGCCAAGAATGATGATGATGATGTAGGTATTTAAGATAAATTATAGAAGTCTCATAGAGACGAAGCTGTTATGGGAATGTCTATAAGTGCCGCTGTGGCCTGGACCGGGGGAAGACTCTGGTACCGCACCTAGGCGGTCCCGACTTCAAGGTCACAGGGATCCCAATATATTTATATGAGAAACGTGTATGGAAGTATATTTTTTTAAATAAACTTACGATCCGTATGAGCTGGCTTAAGTGATATAAGTGATGTGAAAGTTACATTGTGTAAAGTGATCAAGACTTAAGTCAGCCGTACGATAGATCGTAAGCCCTATGAACACCCAAAGACTTCCATACCTACGTTCGTCTCTATGAGACATCTATAATATATATTAAAACGTTAAAGTATAAGGTATCGGTTAATATTATTAAATATATAAAATGCTATATAGGAAATTCAGATTTGTTATTATAACGTAAATGAAATTAATTATTTATAGAGCTGCAAAGCGTCTGGCGGAAGAAATGTACCTGTATTACCTGCCATCTGCCAAATGTCCAAACATTCTTACCTACTATAGTGTAGATCTACAGAAAATATTTCAGGTTTGATACTATAACGTAAGTCTGGCGGTCTAAGACATTCGTTCCGTGCGTACATCTCTATTTTAAAACAGGACGGCCAAGGATCAGTGTTTGGTGCTGCTACCCTTTACACATTTAAAAAAGAACCTGTTTACTACTTCCTCAATCATTGTGCTCTTCAATTATTTTAGCAATCCGTAGTCATTAGACATCGATCCGCGCCTGGAGGAGCGCGCGTCTTGTGTATCGTTCACGATGATTCTACAATCTTTACTAGTGTTGTTGTTTGGTGCTACTCTTTCCTGGGCAGGTATATATACTACTTTATTGTTTTTCCATATTTTATTTGGAGATTTATCAAATGCGTTAATTAAAATGGTCAACTATTAGGATATTACACGTATTAATATGAACCGGCAGACTCATCTAGAAATTCAGAACGTATAAAAGGTATTAATTATTACAGACGATTAAAAACCCATTCGTATTTTCAGCAATTAAAAATTCAATTTGTTATTTTTTGAAAAATATTGGTATCTATCTGAACCGTATTTTTCTTATATTTATTGTTACTATAAATATGATATTTTAAGTGCATCATATTGAAGATTTATGTTATTTAATATTCCATATATATTTAAAACCATTCTCATTTAAAAAAAGTATAAAATAGCAACATTTAATATTTGAAAATATCATTTTAAATGAAAGATGAATGAATCATAGTAATTTTGAATGTAGAACGATATTTTATGGCAATCACCGAAATAAGAATATTATTATGGCTACACGTAGGTACTTTAATATTAAAAAAAATACGATTGATCAATTCGAATGACAACACGCATATAGACAGAAGCATGAGATGTATGTAAACATATTTTTGGAAAAAAAATTGGAACGAAACCTGAATCATTTAGTATTGATTATGATAGATATTCCAATAATCTACAGTTTATTCGAAAGTGCAAACCGTGCGCCGCTGGGTACCTACAACAATATCTGTGTAATAAATTTCAGAAAAACAAGTTAATTTGGAAAAAAGTGACGATTTTGGTGACCTAATTGTAATGAACAAAATAAACGCTTTAAATTGTAAGTGGGGGAGGTACGGACAAAATGACATGATGTTTTTATTTCGGTTAATATATTCCTAATTATAAAAGCTATAACAGTCGTATTTTGTAATAAACATCTATGGTTCATTACCTATGTAAGGCATAGGCTCTAATGAAATAAAAACGAGTATTAACAAATTATAAATAATATATGACAGATCATCCAAAAACCATTTCATCCCCACGAATTACGGATATAATTTTTATTTTTTTATTATTAGGTTGTATTCAGATACAATTTAACATATTTAATATAATAGTATGTATGTATAATGTTATTGTTGATATTTTTGTTCTTAGTCCTCCTCACTAGAGGTTCCTGTGCTGATGACATGCAACTAGCAATTGGACACAGAGTTCACAAATAAATATTTTGTCTTATAATATGTCAGCACAGGGTGCATAAGTCCAACGAGAAAATGTCATGCGTCGTAACCAGCTCTCAATTATTTTTGTAATTATGTGGAAAACTGTCATTGAAAACTGAAAATAAAAAAAACAAGTATTTTACCAATCCAGTAATTGTGTTCTTAGAATGTATCTACATATAAAAATATCGTTAAAGTTTACTATTAAATAATAACTTTTATCTAACATATATATTATGTATGTGAATAAATTTTGAAGTAATTAGTCTTATATTTGTTGTTGTTGGTACAAAATTATATGTTTTACCTACGAAATATTTGAAATATCTTTGACGATGTACAAATTCTTAAGGCAAAACCAGAATTCAGTCTAGTTATTCTGTCACTTTGGGTTGAATGGATTTAAAAATACATATATTATTTTTACACACTTCTATTTAACTTCACTTTTGTCTGTGTTTGTCTCCAAATTTAATAATCAAAGTATCAGCAACTTTCCGATTAGCTGGAGCTAAGAAACATTCGGCATTTGTATGTTTCCTATTACAATGCAATATTCAATTGTTTCAAACATGATTTATTTGAAATGTTGAGATATATAATTAATTTTAATATTTCGTATAGATAAAATAAATAAATATATTTTATCGTTATATATATAGTCAAGTAAACTATAGTTTATAGAAAAATATTTAGTCAAATGTGTGTCTATTTTTGCGATATTTTTGTCAGAAACTGCTTAAATAGTAATTATGAATTATCTTGTAATCTGAAGCGAACTTTCAAAAACGTATCCTTCATGTTTTTTGTTTGTTTGTTTATAAGTATCTAACATTTAAGGTTAATTACTACGTTTTCAGAGAGAATATATTTTTAAAACATACAAATATTCTTCGTCACATAAACGTAATAGGTAGACCTCTTTCCATTTAAGAAAGACAATCGAATTATTATGTGTAAGCCGTGCGTACGAGGCACATTGTTTCGTTGTGTTGGTGTTTATGAACATAAACACCAACACAACGTACGCACGACTTACACATATTAATTCGATTGTCTTTCTTAAATGAAAAGAGCCGACTATGAGTTATTGTATATGTCGCAGCCATATGGTTAAATTAGCCAGTTAGTTGGACGCCTAGGCCGTTCATTAAACGCCGACATTCAATTAAATGGCTGAAGGACAACTAGCCAAGTCATTGAGAGCAACGTTTAACTAGATGGCTGAACGTCGTGTATTCATTTAGTTAAATTGGATATTAATGAATTTGTGATGTTTGGTTAGTGTGACCATGAGTTCACAAATTATGTATGACTACTTTTTACTAATACCTACCACTAAGTAACTAGTAATCTATATAAATAAAAATGTAAATGTTGGTTTGTACAAAATCGGTAATTCATTACATTCACTGATTGCTATGAAATTTTGGCACAACGTTGCATTCAAATACGAGGACGTTTTTGTTTACCTAATTTTTTTTCATATAACTACTACTTATTTATATAAATAAAGATGTAAATGTTCGATTGTCCAAAATATTAAATCTACTGAAGTTCTTTTTGACGCAATGTTGCATTCGAATTCGCTCAAATTATTTGAAAAAAAGGCGCCGGTATATAACTTTTCAATATTGATAAATATTTAGATAGGTACTTTCGGTTGTATTTAGTAGGTTTAGTTTTGTAGGAACCGATGAGAACGTGCAGCCTATCATATCGCGATATTTCAAAATAAAGAACAATTGTGTATAGGAACTGTCTATGATTGATTTTCAATTTTGATACTTCCGAGCTTATCGTTTTAAACAACATTGTTCCGAGGTTCATAACAACCATTAATATTGCATTACAACATTAAACACAATAACAACATATTTCTATGAGTCTATACCTATAAAACTCAATGTCTGTCTGTCTGTCTGTCTGTCTGTTCTCTGTACAAATCTACACCGTTTGTCCGATTCGACTCAAATGCATACTTATGCTTTAGAACCCGGAGGGAAATAAAGGCGACCTTCCCCTCCTTCCCAATTTCACCTCATCCCCTCCCCATGATAGATTTTCAATGTAAATCTGTACCGTTCGACCGATAGGACTCAAATTTTAACACGTATTCTTTGGACCAGGTGGGTCACATTGGTGAGATTTCTCCCCTCGCTGTTTATCCCATCCCCTCCTCTGATATATTTTCCATGCAAATCTGTACCTTTTGACTGATTTGACCCAAATTTTGTATACTTATTCTTTAAGACCAGTTGGATAATATAGGTGACTTTCCCCCCTGTATCGGACAGGTAGAATTATGACGACGGGATGATGATGATGATGACCCGTCTGAAGTCGTGAATGTTGGCCCTTTCTGGGGCCCAGGTCCGTTGTATGGGCGAATGCCGTACGCGGGGACCCACCTCGCCTCCAAGCGGATAGTCGGCGCGGGCAGCGAGCCGGCGTTGCGATCCTAGCTGAGAGGATACTGCACCGACGCGATGTGTGACATCTACGACGGAGGGCGTTGGAAAAATTCCACGAAGAAATTGCATTTTTTGGTCTTATCTTATAAAGTGTTGAAATATTTGAAATACTTAAGAAAATGAAATATTTAAGTTTGATGAAATATTTAATGAAATATCTTAAGAATGAAATATTTAAGAATTAGATAAGACATTTGTAAATGTAATATTGAATAAAATTGATGTTTCGTGGTCTTGATATACAGGGAAAGCTCGCGCGATGGGGATAAAATCATTTTTAAATCGCGCGGAGCGCCGCGGACCATCATAGAATGGCCGCTATTTTGATGGAATTAATGTAAATGTCCTGCCTCGAAGAGGCGAGGAAGTAAAAATACATAAGTATTTTAAATGTGCCAAATGAGTCATTTGTGTGGTATTGTAAAGTAGAAATTAAAATGAAAAATGTTTATAAGAGAGTAAAATATCTTGGGTGGGCCCTGATAAACTCGCCGACCGCGCCGCCTGTTCGCAGCCCGCGCGGGTTAATGGAAAAAATCCGGCGCCACGATGGCGCCGTGCGGCTGGAGTAAGGGCCGCCAGCGAATATTTTTGAACTCTGATTACGGACGTTACAGACGTCCTAGCGAGCTGAAACATTTTTTATTGTGTTCCTCATGTGAACATCTATGGGAGTGATATGTTTTTGCGTGTCTGAAAGTTAGCTAGTGCGCTTTATTTGTGGTGACATACTTTGTCTGCCTATTACGCAATTAATATCTATCCGACATACTTGAAAATATCACCAAAGGATGCGCTTGGTTGAGATCTATCTAATGGTATAACTTAGAATCTCGTAAAATCATGTTTACTATTTTTAACCGAATTAAATGTAAATTAATTCTTGAAAATGCCGCGGTAAATCGGCATATTTTGTTGAATAACTAGGTAAATTCACTCTTGCGGTTCCAGTAAACGACATCATCCTATGGGCAAGACATAGATTGGTATAGATGATGTGTTAAAATCCCGGGGGGGTGGCGTTTAATTTGCTATCGATTAAAATATTCAATTTTAATCGGTGAATCGGCATCGGAGGCCGTTGTTTTGCGCTCGAAGCGCCCGGAGAGTCAAGCGCGCTGATTGGTCGGCGGCGCGAGTCAGGGGGAAGCTTTCCGCACTGTATAAATACTGCGCCGGGCGGGCGAGAGCCTCATTCTGCTGGGAGCCTCTGCCGAGTACGCCTACTGGAACATTTTATTCTGCCTTTTACTTCACACCTTGCTTGACCCCTGCTTTTCTTCTTTGGATTTGGACTCTGGATTTTCTACTGACTTCTGCATTTGGACTTGGCTACGATTTTGGAATTATTGGACTTGCTTTACCACCTGAGGCGACGACTTGGCACGGATTCTGGACTTTGAAGAATTTTCTGCGCTCAGCACTCCCAGCCTGCGAGTACATCGGCGGCTTCGGAAGCGAACTCAGCGGACCGCTCCTGCATTTATTGTTTCCGTGGGGAACACCCCCTAACCCATCCCCTCCCCCAGATCTACTTTCTGTACAAATCTACGTCGCTTGACCGATTGGATCCAAATTTTGCATACATATTCGCGATGGAAAAAATAGGCCACATTTCTTCCCTAGACATCCTATCCAACCCAACCTTGATTAAATGATAACATTGTTTTAATTAGAGGCTTTGCAAAACAATGGAACCTTTGTTTCCCCCCAAAAATTTATTTTCAACTTAATCCTTAACTACTGCAACGCCGGGTATGTACAGCTAGTAGTGAAATATTTTAAAATAAATAAATTAGTTTTGATGAGATGTGTGAAAGTATAATAAAAATACAAAAATGAATATAAAGACAGTTTTGTTGAAGCCATTTTTGTTTTGGTGACTACTAGCGCCGCAGGGGGAAAAAGCTGATCTAAATTAGAATCACTTGGCTGAGTCTCGGTCAGTCATCTTCTAAGGGCTGACTTTCAATACGCCAAGTCGTTAAACGTTGGGTGATTCTAGTTCAATTATCTATCGGCCTAGGCATCCAATTGGATGCCGGCGTTTAATGAACGGCCTAGGCGTCCAACTAACTGGTTAATTTAACCAGATGGCTGCGATATATATATACACAACCGAAAACAAATTTACATACTAATTAAGAAGTTAAGGTATATATTGTCACGGAATGGCATGCAGAAAGAATAGCGCACTCTCCGAATTCCTGTCACAACACTATCGGAGGATCTAGAACGGTCTACAATTATCTACAACCTTCGGGGAACGTTTACAAACGACTAGAATAGCATAGAAGCGACGGGAACCCTCTCCTAATTACTTGGAAAAAAAAAGAATCTTCTCGAAAGTTCGAATTTACCAGCGTTTGGGCATAAATGCCGAGACTGCGCCGCGGCGCGCAGTCTTGTTTTGACAGGTCGTTAAGTACGAAGTGAGTCGCGGACGACGGCTAGGTGTGCCGGTCGTGAATTGCGATGCGACAGATATCGAGCGAAATAAATAATTGCGATAAATAATATGTGAAAGAATTGAATATTCTACAAGTGATAATGACACCTCTATGTTTGATCTTTCAAAGAGGAGTTTTTTAGCAATAGGTATTCGTTATTAACGTATATATGATATTCTTTCGAATTATTACATATCTACTAAAATACCCCTGAAAATCTATATTTTCAATTTTTAACTCCTATCAAGCACCAGCATATTATATATTTTTTAAAATATTTTTACATGAAAGTATGTTCTTAGAATCACAGTTACTGGATTTGGTCCCCAGAGGGATGGTTAATTAAATAAGGATAACTTATGGAAGCTCACCAACCGACCGCTAATCTATTTCCAGTGTTTTAATTTGTCCTCCCTCAGCCACGACACGTGACAAAATTATCAAAATGTACACCTTGTAACATATTATGTAATACACGAAAAAGCTGGGCGGTACTCGAAATTCTAGGAAATCCGACACAAGATAACGCAATACAGTGATATGAACGACGATATACGTTGCCACGCGAGTAATATATTTAAATCTCGGTAAAAAAATATTAATATTACTTAAAAAAACAAATGCTGATCCTACCAGCCATTTGGCAGACCGTGACCGGAGTTCTTGGAATTATCCAAGAACTCCGGTCACGGTCTCCGAGGATAACAACTTCTGAAGATAGGTTGCTGGTCGAGAGGTAGAGGTAAACACAAATAGACTAATAACACTGGTCAAAAAATGAAAATAATATTTATCTCCTCAATAAGAGCTGAATTTGTCGAAGTGGGCTTTCTAATAGGTAAAATAATAATAATACAAATAGTGATTTACGTAAATTTAACAAAAATTGGAAATAATATTTCCTGGCGTATCCTAGTGTAATGCAAGTATTCGGATGAATTTCATTACACAATAAAGTATATTGCTCTCAAAATTCCGTAAAAAATCAATGTAGATTTTCTCATTAGCGACATCTGTTGGGATTTAGGGGAATGAAAAATGGCTTTGTACAGGCCGCATGGAAAGGCTCTTACAACTCATATGTGAAAGCTTTCCACGCAATTAGAACATATATACAACTTCCAAAAAATGAATAAGCATGGTATATTCTATCATGGGTGGAAATGGCGAATGTTACAATTGTGTAAAGTGATCACTTAAGCCAACCATAAGTCCTATGTACACCCAAATGACTTCTATACCTACTTTCCCATAGTAAATTCAGTTTCGTCTCTGTGAGATATCTATAATATACATTCACAGTTTTTGCATTCTCTTACTTTTTGTTGATAAACATTGTTATTAAAATTAAAATAATTTGTTTCAAGACACAGTTTAACCAATGTAAGTATTTCATTTGCAATAACCGGGTTAACTTTATTTTGAAGAAGAATATTGTCTATAATATTAATACATTGTTTAATTGGAACATTCGTGAATAAAGACGTCACATCCAGTGAAATAAGTTTAGAGTTGTCTGGTAGGTCCATGTCTTTTATTTTATTTACTAAAACTATAAAAATTTTAACGCTATATTTTGGCATGAATTTGGTTATTGTTTTAAAAAGGGAATTCAGTTTTTTAGCTGTCTTTACCGTAGGGGTATTAACAAACGAAACAAAAGGTCTAATCGGTATGTCTTTTTTGTGTATTTTAGCTAGTCCATATAGGCTAGGAGGTATGGGATTCATTACAAAAAGTGCGTTTTTTTAGTAAGTTGTAGGAAAAATAGCATTGCAAAATAGCATAAATGCATCCTTATAATGTTTAATTGCCCATATCTTAATAATTTAAAAAGGTAAACTCCTAACTATTTTATGTATTTGTAAAGCTATTAACTGTATCCTCTGTATTATTATTAAGGTTTTTCCAAAAAAATTGTATAAAAATTCAAGAATAATAGCTATGTTTATCAGTTGATAATGGCCTAAACAGCCGAAACGATCGTCCTGTAAGAGACTAATAAAATATTGAACTCTCTTAAAAACATTGTGTTTTTTTAATTTTTATATATATAGCAGGCCCTAAGCCAATTAAAATAACTCGCTTGATGAATTTAGAATTCATTGTAATAAAAGATAGAGAAAACATAATATATGTAGCAGAAGTAATGAAAAGATTGAAGAAAGAAATTGTTTGAATAAATGAGATATAGGAGTACATTAATGCATAAGGAAGTATGTAAATTTATTTCCAGAGGGAAAGGAAGGTAGGCGGAAATGGATTTCTAGGGTTTCTACATGTAGTTTTTTTTTTACAAAGCCGTATTTGGCGTTTTTTTTTTACTTTTTTCGGACATTTTTACGATTTTCTCTGCAAATATGAAAGATAATGACAATATAAAAAAATACGAAAGATAAGTCGTTGCCGCGTGACATTTTTGTAAAATTTATTTTATACTTATTCTTATTTTGTTGCTTGGTTCATTTCGTTTTTACCTCATACTTTGGTGTATTGTGATCGGATTCAAAATAGAAGTATGACGTTTTGTGCCGAATCTGGCCATCTTTATTTTTTATATGCAATAAATGCTATATTTTTAAATTTTTTCTATCTTTATTTATAAAAAAATTATAATCAATTTTTTTTTTCGATACCTGTATTTGAAAGTTTTTTAATGAGATTTTATTTTTTATTTTGACGTAAGCCGGATTTCGACAGTTTAAAAATTGCATATTTTTCAACTGTTTTCGTCTCAGGGATCTCTCTTTTATAGTATTACATTAATTTTTTTCTCTCTTCGTTATTTTCTGACAGATTTGAATTTTGAAAACTGTTTTGTTATTTTGTTTAATGTAGTGTTTTTAAAATTTATTTCTTACTTTTTTGGATAAGCCATTGTTTAAAAATAAACTAAAATATATATTTTTTTAAAAAGTCGAAAAAGATTTTATTTTTATATTTAATTTTAAAAAAAGCATTTATTTTTAATTATAATTTGGATACATAATATTTTACATATTCATTCATATTTTTCCATTTACGACCTAACCTAGCCTGACCTATAATAAATAATATTCTTTTGCGCACACAGTGATTTAAAAACTGACAAATCTATGAAAACATTCCAAGCTTCGGAGGCACGTTTTGACCGTATAGCGGTCGTCACGGCCGCGCATCGATCGCCTCGGCAGCGCAGCGGTCGCTACGGCTGCGCAGCGGTCGTCATGGCCGCGCAGCGGTCGCCACGGCCGCGCAGTGGCACTCACGCAAAAAACCAAAATAAAAAACTGAAATAGAAAAACCTAATTTAAAAAAACAAAATTAAAAAAAAAACAAAAAAATAAAATTCAACAAAACAGAAATAAAATCAATAACATTTTTTTTCAAGATTTTGTAAGATCGGCCATCCTTATATATATATTTTTTGATAATTCAATTCTCATAAAAGTATCATATATAAGAAAATATTTTCTTTCATCCGAGTTTCACGGTTTCGACCGTAGTTTCGCGGCGAGAATTTAATTTTTTTCTGACATACATGATCTTTAAAATTTAAAATTACCTACCTTTCAATATTTTTAGTTTTTTTCTAACTTTATTTTTAGAAAAGTGAGAAACGATTTCTATTTTTATAGATCAACTTAGACATCTGTTGAGTTTTTTTAAAAGCTCGAGTTTTTGATACATTTTTGATTTTTAGTTTTTTGGCTGTAACTCCGAAACGCCTAACCCAATTTTATTCGGCGATATGACATGGTATTTTTAACATGGCAGGCTTCAAAATTATGTTCCCAGTTTTGCGGTTTTTGCCGTAGCTTCGCAATAAGGATGTAACAAAATTTTTTATTAAATAAAATCTGTACAAGTTAACGTGATGTATCTTTCTGCATTTTTAGTTTTTTTCTATCTACTTTTTTAGAAAAGTTATTAAAGAAAATAATTATTTCCATTTTTTCCAGTCCCAGGTAGACAGACATCTATTGAGAATTTTTAGAACCTCGAGATATCGGTAAATTTTTGATGTTTACTTTATTGGCTGTAACTTCTAAACGCGTCATCCTATTTTAGTCATCGATATTTCGATCGATAGGGAAATAGTGCCTCTATCGATTATATTGAAAATATTTTTTTTACAATGACAGACTTCAGAATTACGTCCGCTTTCATCCGAGTTTTGTGGTTTTGACTGTGGCGTTGCGGGAAAATTTTTAATTCTTATTCTTAAAACCTTAATCTGTAGAATTTAACGTAATCTACGTTTCGGCAATTTTATTTATTTTTTATCACTATTTTGAGAAAAGTAATAAAATAAAATATAAAAAAATCGTTCAAAGTTTCGCGGTTTTGGCCGTGGCTTCGCAATGAGGAAGTAAATTTTTTTTATTTTAAATAAAATCTGTACAAGTTAACGTGATATATCTTTCTGCATTTTTAGTTTTTTCCTATTTATTTTTTTAGAAAAGTTATTAAAGAAATAATTATTTCCATTTTTTCCGGGGCCAGGTAGACATCTATTGAAAATTTTTTGAATCATCGATATTTCGATCGATAGAGAAATGATTCCTCTATCGATCTGATTGAAAATAATGACTTTAGCATTACGTCCGCTTTCATCCGAGTTTTGTTGTTTTGACTGTGGCTTCGCGGGAAATTTTTTAATTCTTATTCTTAAAACCACAATCTGTAGAATTTAAAATTATCTATCTTTAGGTATTTTTATTTATTTTTCATCACCATTTTGAGAAAATTTATAAAATAAAATTTTAAAAATTTCCATCTTCATAAATATTTTAAAACTTTTCTTGAAATAATGATAAAAAATTCAGAAATATAGACAACGTTAAATTATACAGACTGTATTTTTTGGAATAGTTATGTAAATATTCCCCGCGAAGCCACAGCTTCACAGCACCACAAGAAAACAGCAAAACGCGGATGAAAGCGGACGTAATTCAAAAGGCTGCCATTGTAAATTTTTTTTTTGGTAAGTTCGATAGGAGTACTATTTCCCTATCGATCGAAATATCGACGACTAAAATTGGATCATGCGTTTAGAAGTTATGGCTAAAAACGTAAGGACAAAAATTTACATAAAACAATAACTTCTAAAAAAAATCAACAGATGTCTAATATAGGCCATGGTCAAATTGGATAAATATTTCATTCGTTTATAACTTTTCTACAAATAAAGATAGAAAAAAAATAATAATGCAGAAAAGTAGATAATGTAAAATTCTACAGACTTCGTTTCTTTAAAAAAAGGTTATAAAAAAAATTATAGATGGTCTCATTAGTACTGTAAAATTGGAAAAATATATTTTATTAGGCTAAATTGCTTCCAGATTCTTAGGTAAGGTTAGATTAGGTTAGGTTAGGTTAGATTGGGTTAGGTTAGGTTAGTTTAAGTTGGGTTAGGTTGCGATTTTTGGGGTTTTCATGGATACCTCCGCGAAGCGATGTCCGATTTCGAAAATTTAAAAAGTACCAGACGGGCTCAGCCCGTCCACGCCTTTTCACGACAGACGCTGCGCGGCAAAACCACGCGGCGACTGTCGACACCCGTTGCCCGCGCAGCGGGCGTCTGCGACCGCAATGCGGGAGCCATCTGACTCACTCACCTTTGCGCGGCTTCGGGCGTTCTCTCTCTCCCCACTCTCACAACGCTGTCATTTATCATTCGATTTCAATTTGGTAAAATACCACAGATAGCTCTCTTCTTTTATCGAATCTTTATAGTACAATCTCCCGAACGCGCAGTCCGATCTTTGCGATCGGGGCGTTACCGGAAAGTGTTTACCGTCAATCTTTTTCTTCGTTACTCAACCAACAGTGAGTCCGTCTTCTTCTTCTTCGTTACTTAACCATCAGTGAATCTGCCGCCAGGCTAAATTGCACGCGTAGCCGTGCAACGGTCACCTAGTTATTATATTATTATATTATTATATCGAACTATTATGCAAAATGTTATCCAAAGACCTTTCAGGCCTCTATCATATTTTAAATAAATAAAAATAAAAATTTACCACGGCTTGCTTTTGTGCATCGCGGAGTGTTTTGTTGTACAATGACGGTTTTTGCACCATGTGATGGTAAATTATTGACAGATTAAAAAAGTCTTTATTGTTTTGCAATGCCGAAAAGCTAAAAATATTACAATTGTACTTATTGATGTACTGATTACTTTTCCAGCACCTCAAGAACCTACAACAACACAGAGAAATACAAACGAATCATCCTACGATTCCGATTTAATATTTAGAAATGACTACAAATACGAGCCAGCAACTGAGACGTACTATAAAGAACACGACACACCTCAGAGTTGGTTCGAAGCTGTAGCCACGTGCAAGGCAGAAGAGGCGACGTTGGCTGTGCCGTTCACCAAAATTGAAGCAGATATGGTCCAGAAGCATCGCAGTGACCACGAGTCGTCTTCTTGGCTCGGCATACACGACTTGTTCTCCGAGGGAGATTTTGTTACCTTGAATGGTCAGTTTTTGTCACTTGTAGATATTGATGATCAATTACCCGTGGAATCTTCCATACAGTGTGTCTCGTAGCTAGTAGCAAAAACTTCGGGGAAGTCTTCTTGAAATTAAATTTTGAATTTAAAATAATCTTTACACTTTGAGTAAAATGTCAACAGTTATGGAGATGAACGACATCAAGGTATGGACTTTTTTCAATATTCCTGAATTAATATTTATAAAGCGCTAGCTTAGCATTAGAGTAATTTATGTTTAATATTAAAATTTTATTCACTTTGTTACTAGTCAAATGAAATTAATTAAACCTTGCAGAACAAATCTGGATCAAATTTCTGCACGGCTTTAATCGTTTTATTTAACTTGAATCAAAGTGAATAAATTTTTAATATTCGATATAAGTCACTTTTATGATAATCTAGCGTTAAAAGATTAGTCAGAAATAATGAAGAAAATGCAAACTCCGATATCGTTCATCTCCTTATCTTTTGACTCCTCGATATTTCACTCAAGGTGCAAATGAAAAAGAGTCCCCCAAGGCTTTTGTTATGAGTAACGAATCATCTGTTTTAGCCCAGTAATGAAGGGATTGTGGAGTAAATCTTATTTGATTATTTTTTCAAGGTACGCCGGCCTCAGACATATACATAGATTGGGCCACGGGTGAACCAAATAACTATGATGACAAAGAAAATTGTTTGGTTATGATGCGAAGCGGGAAATACAATGATGAAGTGTGTAGTAACAGGAACACATTCGTCTGCACCAAGCGTCGCTCTGAAGTCACAAGAAACTGTGAATGTGAAACAGCGTCTAAAGGTAATATTTATAAATTTAAATCTTACACACTGGGTGAAAAAGAGCAAGTCCACAATAGTTTACATGGAAATTCCTATCTAAATTACAGGGTTGAGAATGTTCTAGAAGTATATGGGTATATTGTTTCCCTAATGAAATATAATATTTAATATTTTTTTGATTTTTGTCAACCGCACACAGCGGGTTATTATACATTACATAGGGTAGGTCATCGACCTACTGGCGCACTGAACTAGACATAGACGTACCACTATAACTTGGCGTGCGAGGGAGGGCGTCCCTGTCGCGTAACAGAAGTTGTCAGGGTGTAAATTTATTACACAATACATAATGTACAGAATGTCCGGTGACCGGTGTCGTATTAAATACAGAAATTTGGTCGAGAAGCACTAAAGAAACGACGGTAATATCGGTCCATTATTCGCTTTTTCAGCTTCGCAAAACTTTAATACTTCGTTGGCAATTGTTCTTGCACCATCCCGATTTGTTTAGGATGTTTTGGACATAATAATTCAGTGTAAATTGGTAATCAAGATGTCACAGCTCCCGACCAAATACAAAATTGAACTGAATGACAGGGCGAGGGGTTACAAATTCGCCGCACGCCAAGTTACGTTGGGCAAGCAATAGGTGAGAATATTTTTTAACAACAAACAAGTAAAAGGGTGCAAGAAATATTTCTTAAAAATAATTTTGATTCTAATTTCTAAGTTTTCATTGATTATAAGTGGTATATAAAATTAAAAGGATTGTTGCTAACAAAACTCCATATTAAAATATAAAATATAGAGGAGAGGTATCATTGCTAGTTACGAAATGAGAAAAAATCAACAGATGTCTCTAGCAGAGACCATAGTAATATATGAATGGTTCTTGATTCGAACATTAAATTAATAGAACTTTCAAAATTTGATAATGTGTGGATGTTCTAACGGTGGAATTGGTGAACGTTGCGTTATGTAGAGTGATTACATAAGTCAGCATACAAGCTCATTGTAAGCCCTTAGCCATCGTATAAGAGGCTTCCATCCACTTTTCTCATATATAAATTAGCTTCGTATCTGTGAGATTTCTATAATTTTTCCTTAATTAATTTAGAAAATAAAAACTCTAATTCACGAATTACGTAGAATTTTATTACGTCTTTTTTTCACAATATAAGAATTGTTTGCTTAATATTTGTATCTCTGTATCTTTAGTAATACACAGCTTTTATACGTGTACGCTCTGCACGTTACTAAAACATTCTTAATGGTAACTTTTGTAACCCGTCAAAAATGATAAAAAATTATAAAAAGGATAAGGAATAAGAAATTATTTATTTTATAAAAGAAATTCTTAAAAAAAATCGAAGAAACAAAATATTCGTAAAAAATTTATTCGAAAAAACAATATCAGAAAAAAAAATCGTAAAAAAATCGAAGAAAAATTTTTCGTAAAAAATCCAAAAAAATCATAAAATTCAGAAAACAATTTCGAAAAAAAATATTTTTTTTTCGAATAAAAAATTGAAAAAAATTTTGTCTGAAAAAAATATATAAAAAAGTTACGGACGTTACACGAAGTTTCGGGGACAAACAGACGGATAGACAGACAACGAAATTATTATAATTGTGAATAGTTATAAAGTAAATTTTATTTACAGGTTACCATTTAGAAAGCGCAGCGGGGCGTTGCTACAAGATTCACACCACTCCCAAGACCTGGCGCGAAGCCTACAGCATTTGTGCCTACGAAGAAGCTACTCTGGCCTTTGCCAATAGTCAGGAAGAGGCCGATATATTGACAAAATACTTGAGAGAGCACACTCTCAAAGGAAACCCTAACGAGGATTCCATTTTTGTAGACTTCAGCGACATTGTCATTCCAGAAATATTTTTGACGAGCAGCGGTAAATATTGCAAAAAAATTATAACTAGGATTCTCGACATAGTGAATATATTATTTTAGCATATATATAAGTAAGTAGGTATATATTTATTTATCATTTATATTACTATTTTAGATACATAGAAATAAATACAGTAATTACAAATCCCCAGGCAGCTAATGTACGCTAGCGTTAGATGACATCAAACACCATATTTTATCTTTTCGTAACACAATTCTGACAGAAGAATTGTACATAAAAAAATTGAACATTTTTGATAGCTTTTTATTATAGACAACCACATGGATGTATGGACAACTTACGATTTATGGACTATTTCTTCCCCAACACAAGTATTTTCAGTTGTTTATTGTATAGTCCTATAAAATATTAAATACTAATTCAAAATAACAGCTTTATTTAGTAAAAGTCATTTCCTTTTCAATTAACGGTAAAACAGGTTTGTTTCCAAAAATCAACATCTCTTTTTATACAATAAAGAAAAAATTATACTATAAAGAAAATACGATGGATGGACGGACGGATTATAATACAAATAGTGATTTTAGAAAGGATCGAGCTATTTTTCTAATAATTGTCTATAAAATCTCGAATTCAATACATTCTTAATTATTAGTAATCCTCGGGTGACTGTATTAAATATATATTATAATTTTTGTTGCTATTATACCCTTTTATTATATCAAGCATTATCTATTAGCAACGATCTGATAAACGTTTGACGCCCGAAAAATTAACAATCGGATACGATGATTGTACGGAAGAATAATACATATTGGACCATAATACATAATATGCACAATTCACGTACCCATTTGCAGGCAAGACCGTGACAGAAAGAAGCCGCCAGGGGGATGAGGAAGGGTGCGGCGCAATGCGCCCTGGTGGAACTCTCGACATCTTAGGGTGTGAACAAAAGGCCCTTTTTATATGCGAGAAGACTCTCAAAAATTCCACCCAGCTTAGCGATTCGCGTTTCGGCGAAAGGATCACAGTTAATGGTTATTATATTATTTTAAATAACCACTGCCTTATTTTACACTTGTTTAATATCATTATTATTACCCCTCCCTGGCACACATTCAATATCGCCTTTTCTTAATAAATAAGTGCACCTAACACCTACCGTGTTAAGGGATGTTCCTTCCTTGTGTCCCGGGGTAAGCTCCATCATTAACTGAAGATTTTTTTTCTGGTCTTTATTTGAAAATATACGAGAATAGTGTACCAGTGATAACTCTATTGCATGAAAACTAAAATAGTGTTTCGGAGTTATAATTTTTTTGATGTTATAACAATATATTTGTTCATATTTTTTTATGGAAATGCTTCGAGAGTAAATGAATCTATCATAATAAATTTGATTAAAAGCCTGTTTAGCTATGGGTTTTGCTAAATAATTTAATAAGTTTACGTTAAATTTAGCAAAATCGAGAGCAAATACGAAAATCGTGTACTGGGGCCTCTTAATAATCATCTGAATTTTAAAAATACTACCAATGCCAAAAGCTTTTACACTAGGTCTGATGCCTATATTTATTTTTAAGGGCATCGATTCTTCTTTAACATCCTGTATATTATAGCAATCAGGGGTGAATACTATATTGTACAACAATCAGTAGCGTGCAGTCGCTACTTTAAAATATGTAGTGTGTATAGTCAGAATTTCTACAGAATAAATCTAGATACAACGTGCATCTCGTAATTTTCCTATCACAATTATAATTATACTAGCAGTAACCTGACAAAAACGACAGTACTTTTACATGTCGGTTCCTAAAGAATAAGTATTTATTTATTTACATAAAAAAAACGAAATAAAGAAAACAAAAAGGTTTTAAAAAGAAGTATGGGGACAACCAACGAAATTATTAAAATTGAGATAATAAAAAAATAATATATCGCAGGTACCTATATACTAGGGCTTTCGAATACCGGATTTTTTCAATACCTGTAATAATGCCCAATTTTTATTTATTTATATTGCTTATATTATGTTATTTTCTTATATTATGTTATACAAATTATGACCAAAATTCCGGCAAAAATCAGTTTAGTCTCTATTTCAAACTAATCATATTTTTTAAAAACATTACAGAAGTAGCCTAAAAACATTTCATTAGGTAATAAGCATTTCGACATTAAACTGCTTTTAACGTCTAAGCAAGATAATAATTGAGCAAATAAAACTTTTATATAATCAACTTACATCTAGCCAACAAAAGTTAAATACAAGAATCCCGGTATTGCACAATTCAATGCCGGTATTGAAAAAGTCTAAAAAAAGTATTGGAAGCCCTAGTATATGCTGCCAAAGGTTGGTATTATCTCTAAAATCAGTTTAAATGTTTAATTACCATGTGTTGGCAAACACTCCATTAGATACACACCAAGTTTGAATTGTTCATTACTCGGTTCATTTTGTAAATGTTTTTACGAACTTTTGACTGTCTGATTTAAAAAAAATGAACTTACGATATTTTCTTGAAAAAATGATTTGCTGATATATTGTGTGCTACCTGGCAGTAACCCCGCGATATCATAGCTAGTAGTAAAAACTTAACACATGGATTCCTGCCTTGACAATGAGTCGAAAATGTTCAAGCAATCACGACCCAATATTAACAGTTATGGAGACATGCAATATCCAATATTGCAGTTTTTTTTCAATATTTCTAACTTATTTTTTGCGAAATATTGAATTATCGTCACAACTTATAACGATTATGAAAAATTCAAGTCAAAAACAAGTTGTATTGAAGCGAATGATTTTTTCATAATCGATGTGAGTTGCAATGATAGTTCGATGTAATAGATGGTACAATAAGTGGTTATTGGTGTTTGTATTCGTAGCCCTCCTCTCTAGGAGTTCTTGTGCTAAGCCGGACTATTTTTCCCTATTTATTTTCTTTTTCAAATTTTTATGTCGTTATTAGTATACTTTTTAATTTGTCTGCATCACTTTCATTTAGCCATACTTTTATCTTTGTTTTAAACTCGTCAATCTTTTCAATTATTGAATTAAGTCAAGAAATTTTGACAGATCTCCTGTACTGAAACGAAGTTACATTACTATGCGATAAATATTAAGTACAACTTCTTTTCCAGCTACTCAAGACACGAAGGCGATGAAATCATCCGACGATCCCGATTTAAGATTTAGAAAAGACTACATATACAATGAAGAAATTGAGACCTACTACAAACCACACCGCACTAGGAAGAGATGGTCGGAGGCTGTAGCCGCGTGCAAGATGGAGGGAGCGGAACTGGCCGAACCATTGACCAGAATTGAAGTAAATGTGGTACTGTACTTCTTTAACTTGGTTAACCGCGGTGGAGCAGATTTAGGACCTTGGCTCGGTATGCACGACCTGTTCGCGAAGGGAAGGTTTATGACGTTAAGTGGTAAGTATTACAAGTCGCGTGTTCAATAAATATGGTGGCAGCATTTATTAATGTAATACTCTTGTTTCGGGATGAGGTTGCTTCCAGTAAAGACTTTGTTCTCGTTAGTATTTATTTGGGTAACAATAACGGTTTAGACAATCGTTTATACAGTAAGGTGCGGTCGGAATAACAATGGTAGTACAAGAGAGAGCGACTCGACATTCACGCGCCTTTTTATACATTCTCTCTCTCTGTCATGCAGTCTCTTTCTGGCGTCGCGACATACGTTCCTCAGATCTATTACAATTAATACACACAAAATTTTCTCTAATCTCTTTCAAAGTAGTCCGCTTGGTAACGCGCCCGCTTCTGCCAGCGGTCCCACCACTGCACTGTTGGAAACACTTTGTGATAAGCGAGAGGGTATCCCCATCAAATAATGTGGAGATGTTAAATTTAAATTCTTTAATATTTCAATCTCCTTGTCACGGCTAGTACTGCGATATGCGAGAAAGTGTGTGTTATTAAATATTAGAAATTTAGTTTATCTCCTGGTCTAGCGGCACCAATGTGATATGCGAGATGGTATCCTCACCAAATCGTAAGGTTTAGATGAATTCTGTATTAATAATATGTTTAATGTCGTAGCATATTTTATCTAATCTAATATTATATATTTTCATTGCAATGTCATATTTTATCTAATCTAATATTATATATTTTCATTGCAATGTCCTGGTCGCGGCTACAACTGTGGTGAATGAAAATGGGGGGTCCTATCAAAATTCTTAGCAAATAAAGTAACAAAAATGTCGCGAGATGAAATCTTATATTATATATTTTCATTGCAATGTCCTGGTCGCGGCTACAACTGTGATGAATGAGAGTGGGGTCCTATCAAAATTCGTAGCAAATAAAGTAACAAAAATGTTGCGAGATGAAATCTAATATTATATATTTTCATTGCAATGTCCTGGTCGCGGCTACAACTGTGGTGAATGAGAATGGGGGGTCCTATCAAAATTCTTAGCAAATAAAGTAACAAAAATGTCGCGAGATGAAATCTAATATTATATATTTTCATTGCAATGTCCTGGTCGCGGCTACAACTGTGATGAATGAGAGTGGGGTCCTATCAAAATTCGTAGCAAATAAAGTAACAAAAACGTCGCGAAGTTAAATTTAATATTAACATATTTTTTCATTTAGTACGTAATAGTATTAATCATTTTCTTATACGATATTAGCGATAATAATATTCTGTACGCGTGAAGTAACGGCGTGAATAAACTGAATTGACCCAGCTAGATAGGGGTCCCTACCGAAATTCAATTAAAATACTGAAGCTGAATAAGTATAATATAAAATATAATTCTAGAGAATTATCCTCTATAGCTACTGTTTACGAAAGGTACGTCGTTTAAATGGCACATGATCGTTTCTAGTGGATTGAATCCCAAGTTGCGTCCACGGTTACCCGAGATTTCTACAAGCAGTGTTGGTCCATATGTATGATGAATAAGAGAATCCTAATATAATAACCTAGTACCCTCAAGAATTCGTCATAATCAATACGTCTAAATATCAAAAAACGCGGACGTTGGCGATCGCGTTCCGCGATACTTGCGAATTTGTTACATTTAAATTCGCTGCCATTTAAAGGGTAGAAATATATTTCATATAATATCAGACAGAAATAAACAATGAAAGACACATTTATAAATTGCAATATTTCCCTGGTAACTTTTAATCACCATACGTAAAGCTTTTCATATATAATATCATGGGGAAAGGAATACATATTAATAATTTCTAACTACTAAAATGCAAAATGGAAGCGAAACTTCTCCAAATGGTTCAATTAGGAAAATATCTCGGGGATCGTCAATCCCTCTCGCTTGTTCCTTCTAATTTCCGAATTGTTTCCTCGCTACTGATTTCTCCTGGTTCCGACTGCGGCGATGATAGATGTAGATCGCTAAGGAATCCAACAGCACCTTCGGTGAATATTCAATCTGGAAAATTAAGTATTGTATCGAGATCTCATAGCCCTTTATACCCCGATCGCACTCCCCCCGTACTAGCCTGTGTTAGGCCACGACCCACGTGTTGTTTTGCGCATGTGCAACCAACCGGAACACCATCGAAGCCTTCTAATTGGTTCCTTTCGCTCGATCACGTTGTTGCTTTGAAGCACCAGCACCGATTCCTGTAAACTTACGAATTACCCACTAGTTTCTCAGGAAAATTTATAAAATATTTTATAATTGTTGCCGCATACGCATCGGTTCCATATGGTGTAGTATTGTCTACTTTCTTCGTGAATTAGAAAAGTACCTTCGGAATAATAGTTACAAACCCTGGCAAATATTGAATATTCCGTAGAGTAATTTATTATCAAAGTCTTTAAACAATCTCGAATGAAGAGAAAATATTTTCTCAGATGCTTTGTCTTTGTCTGACTATCGAACATTTTAATTGAAGGTTTTTTACAATTTTATCCAATCTGTGACCATTACGACCATCACAACTTCTAGAACTCTTCATTTGGAATGGTATTCTGTAGATTCAAATCTGGTCTGAGGAATTGCCAAAAATCACACGGAGTCATAAGAGAGAGAGAGAAAAAAAACACGTTATCACGTGACACTTGGTAGACGAAGCGTATATTCGTGTAGCAAGACCTTGTTAGCTTGTCTAATTATTAAAATTTTGTTCCTCTTACAAAACTTTGGTATATACAGGGTGTAATAGGGCTAGCTAGCTAGCAGTAGCAACCGTGACCTGATATCAAAAGTTAAGGAGATATGCGACATCAAATATTGCATGTTTTTTTAATATTTCTGACTTATTTTTTACAAATGTTGAACTATCATTACAGTAACATATATCGATTACGAAAAATTCATTTATTTCAATAAAAATTCAAAAAGATAATAAAAAACCCTGAAAAAAATTCAGTTGGAATTGGAAGGTTTTTCACCTTCCATTTGACTTGTATTAAAGGGAATGAATTTTTCATATTGAATATAAATTACTATAATGATAGTCCAACCTTTTTCAAAAAAAAAGTCAGAAATTTTTGTAAGAAAGTGCAAACTTTGATGTCGCATGTCTCCTTAATTATTAATATTAGTAATGGTTGCTTGAACATTTTCGACTTATAATCATAGCAGGAATCCACCTGTAAAGTGTTGTGGACTAGCTCTGTTAGTACTTTCCTAAAAGTGATTTAACCAAAATAATATAATTAATTTGTTTCAGGAATGTGGCTCACAGACATATACACGAATTGGAGGCAAGACGAATTGAGGCAGGACAGGGAAAATGAACATTGTTTGATTCATGATGAAAGGAAATACAGAAGTAAACCATGCAGTGAGGAACACAGCTTTGTTTGCTCTAAACGCCGATCTGAGATCACACAGCATCGTGAATGCGAGACCACATCTGACGGTAAAATTAACAAATTTTTTGACATAGCCAATAAACAGAAGCCAGTCACAATAAACCCTAATTTTACAGGAGTAAGTATAATACATGTGTAGATTAGGTAGTAATTCAAGGAGTCAGGTAGCAGGTTAGTGTGTGTGTGTGTGTGTAAGGGAAAGTGTGTCACCTCGCAAGTTATCCCTAACAGAGTTAGTAAACTGCTCAAAACTTAATTCAAACCTGGCAAAAATTTGAACCAGATTATTCTGCACAGTTTAAATATTTTTATTTGACTTGTAATTAAAGCAAATGAAATTTTTATGTTCGATACTAAATTAAAATTGGCGTAATAAATAAAGTTTGCACTGTATGGACAGTGAACGGCCTTTTGTTGGCAGCCGTGTCGTACCGTGTTGCTGCCGCACCGATCTGCATTACAAATGCCAATCTGCCGGCGAATGAGCAGGAACGAAGTGGAAGCCTTCATTCATTCAGTCCAGAATTGCCATCCATTGTCTTGCGGTGGATTATCGACAAGAGTGCCCACAGTACATACGAATGGGATTTTTGCCATTTTTGTAGGTAAAAGGGAAAAAACTTTCTGTTCGCAGGTTACCTTTTAGAGAGCGGAGCGGGGCGGTGTTACAAGATCCACCCCACCCCCATGACCTGGCGCGAAGCCTACAGCACGTGCGACATCGAAGGAGCAGCTCTGGCCGTGGCTAATAGTGAAGAAGAGGCCGACTTGTTTGTAAAACGCTTGGCCGAGTACCCCCGCAGCTCGCTTAAAGGAAACTTTAACAAGGATGCAATATTTATGGACTTCACAAACATTATCGTTCGAGGAGAATTTTTGACCAGCAACGGTAAATATGCGCAAAAATGTTAATTTAATGTAAATACAATATCATCGTCATCGGAGAATGAAGAGAAAGAGAAAGAGAATTTTTCATCGGAGATCAAGAAAAAAAGAAAGAGAATTTTTCATCGGAGAATCAAGAGAAAGAAAAAGAGAATTTTTCACTTTCAACGGTAAATACGCGCAAAAATGTTAATTTATAATATTGTCGTTTATTAACTCTAGATAGTTAACGTTCGGGCGTACCCCATTTAGGCTAACCATCCTTCGAAAAGACGGGCAAAGCTCAGGTATTTGAAAAACTATAATACTTACCTTTTCGATGCGTGCGCCATTGCAGCGACCCCACCGGCTACTTAGTTGGTTAGCTAAGACAAAACATTCCGATACAGATTCGACGCAGGTTAGCTATCTAGGGTTAAAATAATAAAATAAATAGCATCTTCTGCCAAATAAATAACCAAAATTTAAAAAATCTAAATAATTGATACAGTTAATGTGATTTCCGAAATTGTTTCTGTTTTATAATTCTTCTGTCAGATGTTGACAGAAACAACAAATCAGAAATATGTTGCTCAGTTAGAGATGTGCGATAAGTAATTAAGATTTTAAAATATCTTTTCACAAACAAAGTACTTAATAATTGAAAGTCCAGGTCTGTTATTGCAGGAAAGTCTTCTTTTGGCACCAATTTCCACAAATGTACAAATTTTTATTACTTGCTCACGCTCATTTATAGTGCGTTGGCGGGCCACATTGGGGGTTGGGCAGCCTTGATCTGGGGAATGGAAAGACAGCTGCTCTACTTCCGCGTCCTGCTTCTTCATCGTCTATGCGTCTTCTCCCCATATTGTATTGCATTCCGCTTTGAAGTACAGGATGCCACCATATTAGAACCTCCAAATATTCGTGATTCCAACTATTCGAATATCGAATAGTTAATGATAATATATTCGAATATAATAATTTATTTCGGATGATAAATATAAATAAATACATTCTATATATTAAAAAAAAAACATAATAATTGTAGAGAATTTATTTATTTTAATTTTTAAAAATATATGTTATAAAAAAAAACAAAAAATATATTGAAAAATAATGTTGAATTTAGAAATACAAATTTAAAAAATAACAAAAAAATTATTTCAATTTTGTAAATATACATACATAAAAACAATACAAAATTAGATACAGACGAGTCAGTATTCTCTCGATAACTGACAAAATTTTAGATATGTTTATATTACTTCATATCTCACACCCCACGTGCAAGTTTTTTTAAAATTATTTCATATATAACTTATTGTTTATCGGCTTAAGTATTTATGAAAAAGCCGACTCCATCGTCACAGTATAATAAAGTACTTTACTAAATTTACTATACTGTGCCATTGTTGAAAAAACAAAGTGTGTTAACAGTAAGTGAATGATGAGATGCGGGATCTGGAACTTCTCTGGATGTGTCAATATTGTAACTTTTGGGTTTTTATTTTTTTAAGATTCCTTTTCCTTTCGCATCATTACATGTTCATTTGTAACCCTATCAATCCAGATTATGTTTAGAAGAGGTCTGTATGTCGTCATATCAAATTTTTCAAGTTGCATATACGGTACCGAACCAGATGTACATGCATGTCTGGGTATATTGTGTACGTAAATTATCTTCTGTCGTCGGTACTTCGCGGTATAACATGATTTGGTCATTTGCAGGCAAGACCCTGGAAGAATCTGGATACAGCGCGTGGTGGGAGGGACAGCCTGCCAGCCTGGAAGACCAGGAGTATTGCGGCGTTATGCGCCGAGATGGGAAGCTGGATTATTTAGGTTGTGAAGACAGAGCCCTTTTCGTGTGCGAAAAGGTCCTTAAAAGTTCCACCAAGCTAATGGATGCGAAGTTCGGTTACACGGGCACCGTTTCAGGTCATATAAAGTTTTGATATTTTGAATTATTTCCAGCCTTTTTAAGTCCTTTCCTTCTATAATCCATATTCGATACTAGACGCATGCAGTTAGTATATTGAAGTGTGAATTGTAACTTAAGAATATGTGAGAATAAGCCTCCACGGTCTCAGCGGAATGGGACCAGAGAGTCCCCAAATCCGGGCCAAAGTAGGGAAGAGATGTAAGCCGCAGGACATACGACCTGTCATCGGCAAGCATATATTTTGAAAAAAAAAGCGAAATTCAATATGTATCTGACATTAAAATCTGAATTTATAATAATAGTTGTGATTGAAGTATTACGAGACTTAAATTTTATTTCGATTTATTTTGTAGGAAATCGAATTAAGTGCAGCTTATTTCAAATAATCCACCGGAAAATTGGATTTTTGTAGAGATGATTCCTTAACCGGTGACATACCAACCAGATACGGTATAATCGGATACAATTTGAGATTTGTATCCGATTGTATCGATGATTGGTAACTGATTTTTTGCAATTCGATAGGCAACCAATAATAATAATAATAACCGATACAAATCTTAAATGTCTGTATATTATCACCGGTCGTGTCTGCGGGAGGCAAATGGAAACACTGGAAATAAATTAACAATTAATTAATTATTTATTTATTTGAACATCAGCTATATATATATATATATATATAGCAATGGTTTATATAAAATAAATTATACCTATGTTATTATATTCCATTACACTCCCCATAATATGAGCCAATTAGTGGCGTGCAGTGGGTGTAACCTTAGGTTATGCTGTGACCGACTATATATATACCTATATTAAGGTGGTGAGGGAGTCTTAATGTTGGTATTTTTAATTACCCCTTCGTTCTTTATCTATTATTTATGCACTCCAAGGGGTGGAATTTATTTATGAAATAATCTTTAAAAGTTTGGCATAGGACGTAAGTTTTGTATAATTTTGTAAGAGATGGTGCTTTAAAATCTTGAAACATATTTACAGTAGGTTTTAGTCATAAGGTTTTTTAAGAATGGTTTTAATGATTATTTTTTGTATTATAATTAATGTCTGTACGGTGGTCTTATGCTTATAAGGTCTTATGCCCTATAATACCATACTGTAAGAGATACAGCACCAACACGTAATACACCATTTTAATGGTATTCTTGTTCAATGAATTCCGTAAGTTATAAAAAACATAGATAAGTTTTCTTAATCGTTCCATGGTCATATTGACATGGTTAATATATTGACAAGGTCACTGAACATGAATTAAACTTAACGCTATTCTTTAATTTTATTATGGCCGGAACACTTTATTTATCGCTCCTAGAACATTCAATTCTCGCACATAGGAGTCGCACTTATTTATTTCGCCACTCTCGGTAAGTATTCACCCCATTATTTCGCTAGTAGAAAATTTCAAACTTTCTATTTTTACTAAGACTCGGTAGTTGCGTGTGAAATCATTTTTGATATTAATTTTCTTACAAAAATTTTCTTAAGAGAGAAAAAAAAAATTAAAAATTCATTAAAAGCTAATTTAATCAAGAAAATCGTGTGCTACATCGTAGATTATCTTATTATAAGACATGCGCAAAATTTGAACAAAATCCTATGTACAGATATTTTTTCCAACATTCGCCCACCACGCTTGCTTCAAATTGCCACAACTCAGCCAGTTTGGCGAGTTTTGGAATGATTGATTCTTATAAATCAAATTATTCTCAGAAATACCACAGCTGCGGTTTTTAAATTTTCAGAATCTCAAGAAATGTCATTAACACGAATGGAAAACAGTAAAACGTCGGAGGAATCCGATTTCACCTATGAAAAAGACTACAAATATGAGGCAACAACTGACACGTTCTACAAGAAACCCGAGGCTTTCAAAACTTGGTTTGACGCCGTAGCCGCGTGCAGGTCCGAGGGAGCCCAGCTGGTCACACCATCCAGCAAAGTTGAAGCAGAAATGATCTTTAAGCTTTTCAACTTTTCAACAAACGACGATTCCGTTGGCGGTGCCTGGGTCGGCGTACACGACTTGTTCATCGAGGGACAATTCGTCACTTTAGATGGTAAGTACTCTTCAATTCTTGAGAACTCGTCACATCACTACTTGTGGAGTACCGTTTTATAAGTACGCCCTCCAAATACACTGAATGACTGTGATTTGGTCATACCGTGACATGTGAACCTTTCAGCATTTGTGTATTTCCTATGACAATGCAATATTCCATTGCTTCCAATATGATTTGTTTGATATTTTGTAAGATACAATTAATTATAATATTTCATCACAGAAAAAAGGAAATAAAAACACAAGTAATAGCATTTTTACGTTTCTAGTCAAGTTTGACGTAACGCCCTTAAGTTCGAGGGCACACATGTGCCCGACTTTTTTTCTGAACCGGCAAAAACAGATGCGCGTAAAAAACACATTCCTGATTTTGCCGCGTTATTTAATAATCTGATTGTAGGCCGTAGATTAAGCTATATAATAATTAGATAATTACTGCAGAATAAGATTTTGTTTTAGTGTAAATATTATCTTGTAACTAATATTAGATATAATTACGCAAGCAGTAAGATAATCTACGGTGGTACAATAATTACGTGCCAAGTCTTCGAACGCCCCGAATGCAGAGCCAGGGAGGGGAAGGAGAGTGCGCGGGGAGCGGCTCCCCGGTCTCCCGATCCCATCCCGATCTCTCTTGGCGTGTGTGTCGATTCTTCCCCCCGAGGCCGAATCTCTCGCCTCAGAACGCCACCTGCTTGGGTGGCCGATATTTTTTTCCCGCGCCGGTTGTGACGCCATTGGCAGCAGAGGAAGAAGTCGGAGAAGCGACGGTCACCGAGCCTCGGTGGTGACCGGTTCCACAGCGAGGAGTTCCAGAGGGAGGCCAGATGCCTCCCGACGAAGCGGATGCAGCGGGGCCAGCGGTTGATGCGCGCGCGCGAGCGACTCGCCGCGCACGGCCTCTACGATAGCGACGGCGATACGTGTATTTGTGAATAATGGTTTTTCGTAGTGATAAGTGTAATAAGGACCCGATAAACTTTGTGGATTCGAGCTGCTTGCGTGTAGGTTACGGGTTAGTTTTAGGTTAGTGATAATTTCTCTAGTGGATAAATCTTAAATAAGAATTGTGTTTTTAATTAAATAAATGTGTAAATATTTAAAATGACTCGTGGTGTGTTTTAAATTTCCCGCTCCCCTCCCATAACACGCATTTTTCATTGATATACAGAGGACGCTTAGCGTCGCGGCGATCAAATCACGCTAAATTGATTCGCGGTCATATCAATTTATTATTCAATAAATTAATGAATTATATATTAAACTAGCTGTAACCCATCAAAAAGGACGGTATTTTTGCGTAACGACTTTTATCAAAATATTTTTTACCTTTTTCCCCGGCAGTTGGTTTGGTTTGCCAGTTTCTATGGCACCTATTATTTTATACCCTTGCGATCCTGCATGCGTAAAACTAACGTGACAACATAATTAATATTAGTATAAATAAAATAGAAATTAAAATAAAATAAATAAAAAATGAGAAAAAAAATTCCGGCACCGGGAGTCGAACCTGAGTCCCCCGGGTGGGAGCCAGATACCCTGCCACTATATATACCAAGCAGAATAAGCCACGATGGTGGAGAAAATGTTTATAAGCACTTGTGTAGGTAACTAAAGAAAATATATTGTGCGCTGTATATATATTTTTGTTGGTACGAATGGTTCCCGTCTTTGCTAACTTCTATATATATGAAGTCAAATTTTTAAGGGTCCCGCACATGCGATGGTGGTAACTTTCGTAAGTCTCCTCGTTCGAGTTCGCTCGCCCGGGATTCAAACGCCAACTCCAGCCGTTTAATTTCCTTTTTTAACCGTGAATTCAAACAAAATTATGGATGTTACAGTGACAGACGGATGGACTAACGCACGAACGGACGGACAGACAGACAACAATTTTGTTACCTAGTCTTTATATTATACTTAATATTATTTACAATTTATTTATCTTTAAGATACTCTCCTAGTACTTATATTATAGATAATATTATTTTTTATTTATATATCTTTAAGCCATTTTTTATTATTCATTTATATATATTTTATCATTAATTGTGTATTATGCAAAAACTTACATTTATTGATATGCGATATTTTTTCTGAATATTTTTTAAATTCGTTCTATCATTAAAACATTATTTATTTCTATTTATCATAAAAAGTACATTATTTAAAAACTTATTAAACCTGAAACTTATTCCTAAAATTGTATTTAGTGATTTGCGTTAGTCTGAATATAATATTATTCTTAATTTATTTGATCATTTATTATTTTTCATGATTAATTATTAATTAACCGAAAAAATGTTTTGTGTAACTATATCATATTCAATTGATTATTAATTATTAATTAATCGTAAAAAGTGTATCGTTTAACTATATCATATTCAAATGTTCACAAAATATTCATATTTGTACATTTATTTCTCTCTAAGGTCATCTATTAGGGTCATTAAGATTCTCTACTAAAACTCTATACCCTGCCGTCCTGAATTCATAATGCAATCACAAACAAATTATTATATCTATTTGTTTAACCTTAGCATATATTTCACATCTCCTTTTTCAAAATTACTGTCATAACTTTAAACAAGTATCTATTCTGTAATTTTTTGCTATTTTACTCCTTGGATTTCTTGCATATATTATTATGTAAAAGGTACTTCTGTGCCGTTTATTGAAATGAGTAAATAAAGGAACGAGTGTCCAATGAACCGCATTAATTAAATTGTTTCCAGGGAGGCGGGCAGACATATACACCGATTGGATCCCGAATGTACGTAGACAGAGCGATCGAAAGTGTTTGTTGATAGAAGAAGGAAGAAATTTGGAATCTTCTTGCTCTTTGAAAGTGTCCTATATCTGCGCCAAGCGCCGATCTGACATCACACGAAATCATGAATGCGAGACAAATTTCAAAGGTAATATTTATAACAATAAAGGCAATGACAGTTATTGGACCTCATGGCTGTTGTAATAGTAAAAAATTAAACAACATATTATATTAACTATATTCTTTATGTGATGTGGCAGACATTCATTTAGTAAAACCGAGTATACACGTATGTTCAAATAATTGGCCGTATTCTGAACTAAGCAATATCGATATTTTTTTATCTTAACCCTTAACCACCTACCATACGTCTCACAGACCCCGTCGAATTGATAATCGTGAATATTTTTGCGCCCAAGTTTCGTACTAACTTGTTAGTTCCTGTACCTTTTTTCCGCGCCCCTAAGTGTCGCGCAAACGCTCGTACGTGCATGCGTTTGCTTCAGGTGAGTAAAAAACTATCGCAGGGGGTCTGAGAGACCTATGGTAGGTGGTTATGTAATTTTTTTAATGGTGTTTTTTTATGGTTTTCTTTTAAAATGGCTCTTAGTGACAATAATATCGAGCGGTGTTTTAAACAAGATCTGTCAAGATCATGTTGGGCTAGATCATGTATTGAAAAAAAGTTGTGCGATATACGAAGAGCCAACTGTACTAGGTGATAAAGAAAATTCTCCATCCCAACATCATTTGTCTTCAATTTTACGTGGAAACGAAGAGTTTTCATCTGAAGATGATGATCTGAAATTCGATGGAGACGTGGAAGAAGAATTATTTTAAAAGGAATTAATTTCGTTGGTCATCTGCCCCGCCGTTTTTACGATTGAGAACTTTGCAGCATAATATAGTGCATGGAAGAGAAGATAAAAAACCAGCATATCAGGGTGAGCTTAATTCTTTTTCTTGTTCACTCGATATTTAGCAGCATTTTTTTTAATGACGAATGCAATGTGAAATTGCGACGTGTGATATTGCAAATTGTGAAATTCAACGTATCCTCCACAGAAACGTGACCACTTCATCAGCAGTTCCATGTAACAGCAGTGCTGAAGAAAGGTTGGCGGTTCGTTAAGACTGTTCAACTTGCAAATACACAAAGAAACGCAATACACAATACATGTGTTTCGAATGTAAAGCACCAATTTGCCTTGAATGCTCAAACAAGCTGTGTTTTCGTTGACGTGAAAAACTATAAATTTAGAGCCTGCAATTTTATATAATTAATAATTTTATGGAGAATTTTTATTTTTTTCTACGTTTGTTAATTATTCAACATTAAAAACAAAGTAGTAAGAAGTTCCTATTCTACATGATAATTTTTGTGGATCTCATTTTCCAAATATATTAGTTTGTAAGCCTGAAATAAGAGGTATTGTCAATTATTAATGATTAAAAGAAAGAAATGCTAATTTTCATATGCCCTTTTCTTCTAATTCATAGTTTAATACGTCCTCAATAGAATTTTAATTAAAAACAAAACCATTCTTTACTAAATTTTACCACGGTGAATTATTTTATTCGGAAGTCCCACAGACGTATGACTGGTGGTTGTGTAACAAAAATATATGGTAGGTGGTTTAGGGTTAACAGTTATGTATAACATTGTACTGACGCCGACGCAATATTGCTTCGTTCAGAATACGGCCAAATATCGAACCTTTTCTTTTTCCGACCAAACAATAATGAATCACAGGAGGTATCCTTTGGTGGAGACAGGTTTTGGGGGACGATGCTATGAGCACCTCACGGAAATGGGAATGGTTTTTGATGCAAAATAATACATTATGCGAAACGCGACGGCCCAGCAGAATACCAGTCCAAAGGATGCGTCCAGAACACTTTTGGAACGATCTTTTGGAATAGTGTTAGCGGCATTATTAACATGGATAATAGCCAAAAATCACTCGGAGCCATGTCGGGAGAGTTGGGAATCTAAAAAACACACGAGACCACTGGGAGAAGTGTGGCATTACCAAGGGGACTATTCTGAAGGAAATTAGAGTAAATACAGTTACATAAAAATATTAACATGAATTCTAATTAATATAAATTTAAAGATCACAAACATCATTTTTGACGATTTCGCCTTCCTTATTGTACCTCTGCTAACACAGTAAAGAACTATAATTTGTTTATAGGTTACTCTTTTGAAAACAAAACGGGACATTGTTACAAGATGTACACCACTCCCAAGACCTGGCGCGATGCCTACAGGATATGTCGCGGCGAAGATGCGTCTCTGGCCATCGTCAACAGTAAAGTAGAGAGAGAATTGTTCGTAAATTACTTGGCTGAGTACCCCGAGGACACTTTGAAAGGAAAATTCAGCAAGAATGGATTCTTCTTAGACTTTACCGACATTATCACTCGAGGAGAATTTTTCACCAGCAACGGTAATATACATTTCCATAAAAAAATAATTATATAATTATTCTTGCTTTTGTATTTGGACTAACTTCTCAGCATTTAATCATTGAATATGTTTATTTAAAGAAATTCTTGTTCTTTTATGATTGACAACTTTTTTTTCTTCTTTCAATTTGTTAATATTATTTTATTTTCATTATTTTCCATTAAGTGATGGGATAAAGATCTTAAGATCCCAATGTTTCTATTTTCGGAATACGGCCGAATATAATGTGATTTTTCACCTTACAGGTGAGACCCTGGAAGAATCGGGATACAACGAGTGGCGGGAGGGACAACCTGGCAATCTAGATGACCTGGAGCATTGCGGCATCATAAACAGACATGGAAATCTCGAATATTTAAATTGTACAGACAGAGCATTCTTCGTGTGTGAAAAGGCTCTCAAACATTCTTAGCTAACTAAAATTTCTAAAATTCGAGTTTTAATGTAAGGTTCACCGTTAAAGTTCTATAGTCTTAATATTTTTGAAATTATTTTAAAGCATTTCAATGTAATTAATAACGGTTGTGGGGTTTATTTTCTCTCAATAAAAAATAGAGCTGTACATCATTGTTTAAGTTTTATTTCGTATTTCTTCGAATTCTTAATTAATTCTATATTAATTCTTCTCATATTTGACCCCGGCCAGTACTCAAGGCCAAGCCATTATTTGATGCCGGCTTCAATTTACAAAACATGGAATGAATCAGAGTCGTTGAGCGATAACGGATGAGCATGTATCGCAGCATTTTAATGTGAGTCAATTGTAATAATAAACTGTAAAAAAATCTATTGGAATGTTTCATTCCACAGAGATACGTTTCATCAAAAGTTATTACAATTATATTATGGGTGTAGTAAAAAGGAATAGATATAATTATTGTTTTAATATATCCGGCTTATTTTAGAGACGGGCCTGTATTTTTATTAGTGACCGACCGCAGAGTCGGTTTCGGCCAAAAATTAGCCGAAATTTTCGTGAATTGTCGGAACAAGTTCGGCTCTACTCGGGCGCGTGCGGCCGAGCAACTTTCAGTTCGGGGTTTGATGTATTTTAATTAATTTAACTCGAGTCTAAAAAATACATTCTGAAAATACATAATTTTTAGTTTCGTTTAGGGTTTTGACCGAAAACAAAAGAAAAGCCGAATTTCGTTTTCGATTTCGGCTAAAAATCTAGTTTCGGTCGGTCTCTAATTTTCAGTTGGCTTATATTAGATCCTTACATATGAAATTGGCGTTTAGTATGGGAGGAACATAAAGCCAATTTTTTTTTATTATAATATATTTATTTAATCAAAGTATGTACCATTGCTATCTATGCACTTTTGCCATCTCATAGGTAGTTTATCGATCCCTTTACTAAAAAAACCATTCGGACGGGAATCAATAAAATCTTTGAAGACCGTTTGGACTGCCCCATCGGAGTTGAATTTTTTCATTTGCAAGAAGTTATCTATTAATAAATATAAATTAAGAAGTTAGTTAAAAATGGTAATCTGTTGGGGCAAGGTCCGGAGACTACGGTGGATGTCTTAGACATTCCAATTGAAGCTCCTCTAATTTGGTAGCCGTCTGTTGTGCAGTGGGTGGTCTAGCGTTATCATGAAGCAGCAGTGGCCTAGAGCGATTAACCAGCCTCGGTTGTTTAGCAGCTAGCTTTTCCATCATGGTTTGCAGTTGCTGACAATAGACATCTGCCGTAATCGTCTGGCCAGATTTAAGAAAGCTGTAGTGAACGACACCAGCACTAGTCCACCAAACGCTCACAAGTAACTTTTTTGGAGTCAATTTTCGCTTGGGGCATGGTTTGGCTGGTTCGGCAGGGTTCAGCCATTGCGATGAGCGCTTCCGATTATCGTACAGGATCCACTTTTCATCACAGGTAATGATTCGATTTAAAATCCCTTCATTATTGTGCCGGTTGAGTAATGCAACGCAGCAGTCAACGCGCGTTTGTTGATTTGCTTCACTCAATTCGTGAGGTACCCACCTTTCAAGCTTTTTCACCTTACCAATTTGCTTCAAGTGGATTAAAACAGTTTTATCACTAACACCGCAGCCTGCAGCTAACTCGGATGTGGTTTGCGATGGATCCGCTTCCACAATAGCCTTCAATTCTTCATTATCAACTTTGGTCTCCGGCCGTCCACGGGGCTTGTTCTGCAGGTCGAAATTTCCAGAACGAAAACGTTGGAACCAAAAACGCACTGTGTTTTCTTTTGCGGCACCGTCGCCATACACATCATTAACCCTTCGAGCGGTTTCTGCAGCATTGGTGCCGCGGTGGAACTCGTACTCGTAAATAACGCGATATTTCAAGTTTTTCATTTTGTAAACTGAGTGACGCAAAGAAAAAAAAATTGAGGAATAAACAAATGAATTATAATTTTCAAAACACAAATACATGAGTAAATAGCTGTATAAATTTGGATTTGGAATTCCTAACCAAAGAGAAGATATTTGAGATCAAATTTGCCAGTACGGCAAAACGCCAATTTCATATGTAAGGACCTAATATTTGCAGCACGGAATATTATACAAAATACTTCCCATCCCTAATTTAGGATCCATTTCCTTCATACAAGGTGTGCCTGAGCATCGCCCGAGCAGCCAACAGTTACTAGCAGTTAACTGCTGGTAAGGTCGCTCGCTGCTAGGCCCTGCGGGAGGCTATACTGGCCGGTGCACGGCCGTTAGTGGCCGCTGCGCGACCATTAGTGCACGCAACGCGGACATTGGTGTGTGCAATTGGCTATCGAATTTTATTAAAATTTAAATTAATATTTTCACATATTTATTCATTATGAATATTGCTGTCAAATAAAAACTGAATTGACGACGCACTAGTACTGAAAAAATAAAAATAGAAAAAGGTGTCCGATAAGATGACACAATCTCGCCTAAACTCTTCACGTTAGCCTTAGAAGATGTATTTAAGACCATGAATTGGGATAAAAAAGGTGTGAAGATAGAAGGCACATATTTAAGTCACCTAAAATTTGCTGACGACATAGTAGTTGTAAGTAATAATATCAAAAAACTATGTATACTGTTAAAAGAACTACACAAAGCTTCGAGCAAAGTTAGTCTTAAGATGAATATAAAGAAAACAAAAATGTTGAGTCCAGAGAATATAGTCATCACTATCAATGATAATAATATTGAAATAGTAGATGGATATATACACCTAGGACACAAGATAAAAATGAACAAAGATAACCAAACAGCAGAATTGCCTAGACGAATAGGAATGAGATGGGTTGCTTTTGGCAAACTCAAACATATCTTCAAGAACAAAGAGATCCCAATTAGCCTAAAAAGAAAAGCCTTTGAATCATGCATACTGCCAGTGATGATGTATAGATTGGAGACTATGGCCCTTACAAAGAAAAGTGTAGAAAAGCTCAAATGATGGGGAGATCCGTGCTTGGAGTAAGCCTAAGAGATAGAATTAGAAATGACCAAATTAGGCGCAGAACTAGAGTAATTGAGCTCAGGGATCGTGTAGCGAATCCAAAATGGCAATGGGCAGGACACGTTGCAAGGCAGGATGCTACAAGCTGGCCTCCAAGAGTTCTGAAATGGAGACCTTGGTAAAATAAAAGAGGCATCGGAAGACCTCAAAAGAGATGGGCCGATGATATAGCTGCTGTGGGAGGAAAGAAATGGCTACAATTCGGAACAACAAGGAAGGATGGAAAGAGAAGGAAGAGGCCTATATCCAGCAGTGGAGAGACGAAGGCTGATGAAGAAGAAGAAGAAGAACAACTGAAGATAAAAATGTTTTGTTCATAACTATTGATACAAATGTTGGAAATACATGTTAATATATAAGTTTCCATTGCACAAAATTGTGAAAAATTAAAATTCATTACCCGATAAAATTTTTTTTATAAGGATACGAAAAACTTGACTTAAAATTTACATTACATATTTATTATAATCAAAGTTTAAAGTCCATCAATCAATAATTGTTCCTTACAATGTTAAATCCTTACGAAATAAAAAAAAATACAATAACACCTTATAACGATTTTATTTGTTATAAAGTGTTATTGTATTAACTCACTTAACTCCCCTTAGGACTTTTATATACAACTAGCAGGAAAGCAATCGGCGAAGCTATTGTGGCCGCTTCGCGGCCAATTGTGTTTGCTGTGCAGCAAACACAATTGTTTACCTATGCCTACGTCAGCCGCTTCGCGGCCAATTGTATCTGGCAAATTTCCACTTTTAATTACGGGTAGTTTAGATATAATTAAGACAAAGTATTTATTCAGTATTTCTAACCGATTAATAAGTCAGAGCGGAATAAACCACAGTTTGATAGGTAGGTACCTACTTTCTTCTCTTCTCGCAGTGTTGATTACTTTTATACAACATTATAAAAAACCAAAAATGTAATTAAAATTTCAACAAATAAAATATTCTCGACCGTAAAAAAAAATTCATTTCTGCCAGGATTCGAAACTGGAATCCTCTGATCCGTAGTCAGACGCATTATCCGCTGCGCCACACGACCCAACGGGCACCACGGCAAAATTATTGTATACAAATAGAAATCATCATCCAAATGCAGAAACGTACGACATTGGCTGGAGTAATTAATATATTGATACTGGCAAGGTAATACAATATTAAACAATAGCACAAGCCACAGCGGGTGCTAGCAGCTCTACGCATAGGTACAACTACCAAGTATTACACAAATCTTAACATCTCCCAAACCCCGTCAGCAACTGACACCGCGAACATGAAAACAATCGAGATGTTGGCTGCTACCGAGAAGATAATTGGAAGAACCTTCCACAAACGACTCCTTGATATCTTAGCTCCACTTCTTTAAGTCTTAATAGACGAAGTCTAGTTATCCTTTAAGACACCTTTTGAAATTTAATTTAGTTCAATATTGGTGACAAAAACGTCTAGCTGCTCGTATCTGTTTGCTAGTCTAGGAAGCCTTTGCAGTGGAGAATCTAAAAAGTAGTTGGTGGCGGCAGTTTCCAAGGCAAAACCTGCAGGAGTTTTATGTTCGCGGGATGAAACACGCAAGCTGATATGTTCTAACAGTTGAGGATGATTGATCGATAGCTCCATTTATTATTTTGTGGAAAAAATATTTACCAGTTAACAAAGACAAGGCTATGACTTAAGCTCAGTAAAGATCTCAGAGTATGAAGACTGAACACAACGTCGAAACAAAGCGGAACATTTAAAAATACACTTTATACCAAGTTTATGAATGTTCTTGGAAAGATTCTTGTAATAGATTGCGCTTTCATCCCTGAGCATATTTTCGCTAGAATTGACACAACTTTCACAAATGAGGGTGATCTGGATACACTTTTGCCTCTTTTTTTGTGCCAAATATAGTCGTTTTTAAATTATGTCGGCGTTGCAATTTTGAAAAAAAAACTTACATTTTCGCTCCTGTCAAGTGTTCGTGTGCGCCCGCTTAAACACCAACAATTGGATATTATGAGACTGTCATCATTGCAAGTATCTATTGAATCGTGTTGAGAAGGAATAATGCTGTATATAAGTTGGGAGATTATCTTGCGGTGGCCCACGACCTTTGCCGCGCCATCTGGGAGATTATGTTTTGAGCCCCTCGTTATCTGGGAGGGAATCTGTCTTCTGGCGCCATCTGAGAGGTTTACTATGAGTGGCACCAGAAGTCAGATGTAGGATTACTCCCTCACCGGCTATTCTGCGAGAACATGAGATCAGGGATTTTCGTGGAATCAATCAGAAATGTATGCGTTGTGATATGATAAGCTAGAATCTGAACATAAAATAACTAGGGTGATACGGTTACTAGATTGGATTATGGATTGTATAAGGGGAACATAAATCAAGTTGAATTACATTTTATTTTTTTACATGTATACATTTATACGATTTATTACATAAAATGATTCATCATCATAATTTGAATTTACCTGCCGCTGACTACGTCTACACCTAACTAATTTTGAAATACTAAGAACATTATGAAGTTCGGCCGCTAAGTGTTAGTTTTAATGTTAGGTGTTATTCAATTGTCCGCTTCCCACCGGTTTGATTTATTTTACAGTTCGTTACAGAAGTAACATTAGTCTTATAATTGTTAGCACTGCGATCTCATTTAGAAGTATTGTAATCTCACGAGGACTTCAATTTTGATGTATTACTTCACGATTCTAAATTATGATGACTTAATAATTTATGGAACTATATTATACTCCGCATGCAGGAGGGTTTTAGTTGTATTACATTTGAGCTAATGTATTAAATATTAAGATTAATTACTATTTTTATCACTAGGTATTATGAATGATAGATTATATTCCGTGATGGAATGTTACATATTATTAGAATTAATTAAATAAAATAGCACACTGCATTGAAGAATGTTACACTAGATTCCATGATGGAATATTGTTAATATTATGGTTTAGGATAAATTTATGAGACAGCATTTAGTAGTTGCAGGTGCTGGTCAATTTAAATAGATGGTATTGATCTCCTATGGAATACAGTACAGTACAGGGTAGTACAGTAGTACAGGAATACAGTAGTATTACACTTGTATAGTAGTGGGCAGTGGGCTGGACATATGGCTCGAAAGGAGGATACTAGATGGGCACCCAGAATCCTACAGTGGAGGCCCTGGACGAAAAATCGAAGCGTCGGAAGACCTCCCAAAAGATGGTCTGACGACATTTTCCAGCAAGCAGGAAAAACCTGGATGCTATGGGGGAGAAACAGAGATGAGTGGAAGAAAATGGAAGAGGCCTACATCCAGCAGTGGAGGGAAAAAGGATAAGGAAGAAGAAGATAGTAGCACAGGGGTTCTGCAAAAATCATATACAACAATATTAGATAAAATACTTTGAAGGTCTGCTGATTCCAGGGTCGAGGTGCACAGATGGTATATTACCAGGCAGTCTAGATGTCCGATCATCCTGAACCCCTGTGTGTAGATTGTTAAGCGTTCTTGATAGAAAAGAGGCCGGTCTTTCCCGCGCGCGAGTTTAAATAAAGGCGGCCATATACGCTCCGGTAGACCGTAGAGGTACATCTGTTCGGTCGACCTCTAGATACGTACCGCAGCGTGTGTGGTGTTCGCGGGTGGAGGTTTCCAGACCTGTACAGGTGACCGCAGAAGAATTGAAATTCTATACTTTTTGTCTGCGGCCGCGGCTGACAAATCTGTGCGTGTGTGGCGCTCTCAGTTTATATTCTCTATTCTATGCTCTCAGTATCTCTCTATTATGTGATGTCGTAGCTGTGACAGGAAGAGGTTATGTTGGGTGCAATGTTTTTTAAATGAAAAGTCTTAAGCGTTGTAAAGAAATCGAAGTTTATAAATTGGAACCGTATCTTTAGCGCGTAAAAAATACCACGATCGACCCAAAATTGCTGCAAAAACTAAAAGAATTGGAGCCTGATGCCAATATGAATATGGTTATAAAATTATTCATATAAATTAATTGTTAATATTTTTTAAAACATATTTTATAATTTTGATTCGTATTTTTCTCTTCAGATTTAACTATAAATAAAGGCTAAACTTTATTTTATGGCCTCACTCGATTTTCTTAAAAATAAGTAGGTATCCTGGTGTAGTTAAGTGCCCTGATCGCAAAACTGAAATCAAAATTTGGCGGTCGTAAGTATTAAAATCTAAAAAAATGAATATTTTAAACAAAACTATTTTATTAGGTAGGTATTTACAGGTAATCTTTTCGCAGAACATGAAACAAAAGGCATCACACGTCTCTGGAATTATTTTACCGAGAGCTTGAGGTGATATGATACTAGAGAATTTAAGGCATTAGTATGATCTCCCTATTGCAAAAAATCTTAAAGGGAAATCTATTGTAAAGGCCTCTCCCATACAAAGTTTGCATATTCGCCGCCATTTTATAAAAAATCTTAGCCACAAATTAAATGTATATAAATCGATAGAGGACTTTCATACAAACATAAAACTATTCGGTCATAAAATCCTAAAGCGTCATGTTTCTGAGATATTCACATATAAAAAATGTTATTTTGTACCTATGAAGTGTAATACAAATGACACAATCAATAAGAAAGTATTGTTAAAAAACTAACCCATAAAAACCAAGTTTATATTTTACTCCCTCTCTTTGTAAATTAAGTTTACCATCATGTAATTAAATAATTGATTGACTGAAAATGAAACATGTCTAGACAAATATCGATGTCAAAAATCTCTAAAAATATCTCTTTATTATTTGATTTCTTCCCAAAAAACCGAAGTGTGCTGTCATCTGTGAACCAATTGTCATAAATTTTCGAAATTCGTATTGAAGTACCTATTATACCTACCGACGGAGTAATTCAAATTTTAAATATTCCGTGACGTTATCAGGCCGCCGCACAGTGGGTCGAAACCGTAATATGTAATTCCTGTTCAACATTCACAGCTTCAGAGATGATTCCTTCAATCACAATTTTTCCTTATAAACTGGGTTAAATACGACTACTTCGTTCCCATCTAGCTCTTATATTTGAACAATATCTCGTATAAAACTACTATCTACAATTGTAAAAAAATAGTGAAGTTTGCTGTTGTACTATTAAATGTTCATTTAGTTAGTTTTGGTCTACCTGTATTGGTTTTATTGTTGATTTTTATATAGTTTTATTTTTTAATTGGTTTAGCACAGCGGAGAATCTGTCATATGAAATGTCACATGTATTATGTTTATTATTGATTTTTATGAAAATTTTACCCGTTTTTATTAAAATCAGCCGTTTTGTCATCTGAGACAGGTAGGTCGACTTCAATATTTCGCGCATAATAATTATCGACACCTAACTTTTGATAGCGATCGATCACTTGAAATGGCGGCAAACATAATTTCGTTTTTTCAGTACATATCTATGAGATCTTGAGATAATTTGATATTTTAAAATAATAAAGAGTGTTTTGCATTACATGTATATATATTATATGAATAAGAGAGGTGATCGGCACTCCTTTTAAATAATATCTCAATGAATTTTTCGAATATTAAAGATATTTAAAATGATGATAGTAGGTAATTAAGTATTCTACACATTTTTGAATACATCAATCTTTTCGAAATCAATTCTTCTTCCTTTTCTTCGTAAGGTTTTATGAACTTATAATAATAAGTGAAATTTTTTAAATATATTTAGGTTTTTTTTTCATTGGAATTTAAAACGTGATGGTAATAGACACAAGCGATATATTTAAAGAAAAAAAACTGACCGAATTATTTTCAAAAGATTTTGTTTCTATTTATTATTATAGATGAAGAGAAAGCGGCAAAAAAGTGTGCGTTAAAATGTGCAATAAACGTGTCAGTAAAAATGTAAAATGTCCCCGCAATTGTAAAATAATTTAACGTGACAATGATAATAAAAACGAACGCCGGAGAGCGGGTGCTGTGCGGGTGCAAACTTGTCTCGACATGTACCTACCCACCGACACGTGCGGACTTCCGGGCGATCCGCGACCCGCGACCCGCGACCGGGTGACCGCTAATTAGGTATGCATAATTAATTAATAATATTTATCATTATTATCGATCGATTATTTATTTGTTTGTTCGCGTTCGTATTCGCCGCGCCGGGTAGGGTGAAGAGCGTCGAGCGGTGAGTTTGATTTTAGAATGTATAATAATAATATTAATACTATAATACTTTTACTTACTATTTCATATTTAGTTTGACTTAAATGAAGTTACGAATATAAAAATCTCCATAACTATTGATATTAGGTCAACATTTTAGACTCATAACATAGTCAGGAATCTACCTGCCAAGTTTTTGCTGCTAGCTTTGGTACAGCCTGTACATATATCGTAAAACTACTATCTACAATTTGTAAAAAAATATGTTTGCTGTTGTATTATTAAGTTTTCATTTAGTTTTTAGTATAATTATGTTCGTTTTTTGTTGATTATTTGAGTTATTATGTACTTTTACTCACTATTTCATATTTGGTTTGACATAAAAGAAATTACGAAAATAAAAAATAATATTATAAATATATACGTTTTTTATTTTTTCGATCCATTTATCTGGTAGAGTAGCAAGTTTATGTACACGCTCATAGCATCAAACGATGGTAGACTAGACAAGGTATGAGAAAAAAAAGGTTTCAAAACGGGGTTAGTCACCACTTAGCAGAAATTTAATTTTATTTGATCCGCTCCATACAAAAAATACAAAACTTTTTTGCTCAAACTATAAAGTTTAGGAAAAAGTTTCATAGGACAACTATTGATAAGGTTAATGAGCTCTATCCATCGGCATAAAGAAAAAAGTAAAAAAAGAAAGTTGGTCCCTAAGTCCCTCAAATTACGGTTTCGACCCACTGTGCTTCGGTTCGGGCGGCGGCCGCGCGTTCAAACCATTCGACCGATTTACATGATCTTGACGCTGACTATCCGTTCGCTAGGCCGGTGCCGCCCCCCAAATACGAGCGCCCTAGACCATCGCCTAGTTTGCCTATTTGAACGGGCCGGCCCTGTGTACGGGCGACCTCTAGAGACGTACCGCAGCGTGTGTGGTGTTCGCGGGTGGAGGTTTCCAGACCTGTACGAGTGACCGCAGAAGAATTGAAATTCGATTCTTTTTGTCTCTGCGACCGCGACGGACAAAAGGTAGGGATGGGTAAATGAAAGAAAATATCGATATATATATATTTCGTTTCCGTTTCCCAAATATTTTAGTTTTTTTTTAAATAAAAGCTTTTTTGCGTTGCTCTGAAAAGAGTATATATTTTATTAGCAAAAGAACATAATATTTCATATTAAAATTTAAAAATAATAAAAGTACACACCTGAAAAGAGAAACAACATTTAAAGCTATTATTTTATATTATTTTATCGATTAACCGAGAAAAATATCGATGTGCAAAAAAAAGGTAACCAAAAAAAGGTCGCCAAAAAAAATATCGAAGAAAATATATCGATATATCGGGAAAAATATATCGATATATTGGGAAAAAACTATCGATATATCGAAAAAAATATATCGATGACCAAAAAAAGGGTCGTCAAGAAAAAATATCGATTATCCAAGAAAAAAATATCGATATTTCATATATCGCGAAAAAATATATTGACTATATATATTATATTGAATATATATATATATAGAACAACGTTCCCTCTAATTTTTCTATTGTGTGTGCGGATCTTCGACGCATCTGTGCAGTGGCGGTGCGATAAATTTTCACCCCCCCCCCATAGGGTATTTATTAATTACTGTGATTTTATATAAGTTCCCTAGCTTTGTCCGGTAAGAAGAAAGCGGAGGAAAGTTGCCTGGCAAGCCCGTATTACAAGCCTCAATATGATATTCCAAATAAATACATATTTTTTAGTTTAAAAAATGTTACTTACTAGAAAAACTTCGCATTTCTATTGTACCTACTTTTCATATTTGCTTCGAAACATATATGATGCATTTGACACGATCATATGTCTTCGAATAAACAAATATTTCACCAATTGTTACTTTGTGTAAATGCATTGAAGATGGAATTTTTCTTTCGACGATTTCAGAGAGCCATTCCAGTTTAAATTTATCGCAGGATTTCTTCTTAACGGTCGCCACATCCACTCCTTTTCGACATTTTAAGGGGATGAATTTTATATAATTAATAGGTAAAATTGTATTATTCGACTCATTTCTCCGAAAGCGTGCGAAAGAATTGTGCATGTATTGTTTCATGCATTCGAGCAAAACTAAAATCTGGCAAAGGAAACTTTATTTTATAATATTGACTGTGCGGAGTGTAAAACATGTGTGTGGAGACATTTTGCTAGGTGAACGCGCGCACACGCGCACACCTTACAGGGAACGTTGATATTGAATATCAATATATCGATATTTTTCAAACAATATCGATATATTGATATTTTTTACCCATCCCTAGTTTAGTTTCAAGCTATGTATTCACTATGGAACAAATTGCCCCTCAACATCACGCGTTGCATAGAGTCTACGTGACGTTGCAACGTCGCGCACTGTTCCGCGACGTCGCGCACAACATAGCGGAGCATTTCTACGTGTCGCGGCAACGTTGCTACGTTACCCTACTCACACGGTACCCGAGCGAGCTTACGGCGACATCATGCTTTGCGTCAGTACCACGTGGTAAGTGAGTGAAAAATAAAATGATGTGAGGGCCAACAGCGTTCCTTAATATTGTCTTGCTTGGCTATGGAAGGCCCGATTATTTGTAATAATTGTCAAAAACAGTTGTTGTTATTCGAGAGAAATTGGCAAAAGATCCGTCAGACATTCGAAGATCGCATAGAATATCCATCCTTCTTTCTCTTTGCAGTAAATAATTTCACACCCACCACCCTTTTCTCCTCTTACGTTTCGATAACTCGTTATAATAAATAGATAGAATAGATCGGGCGACATTTCCGTGACAAGTGATATGTGAATCCCGGTGTGTACACGTCAAATGACCGCGTCATTGTCCTCGAAACATGAGCGTAGAGGTTGATGCGACATGCCGCTCGGAATGTTTCGCGATTTGATGCGACATGCCGCTCGGAATGTTTCGCGATTTGTCCCCTAGTGAATACATGGCTTCAGTTTGTTTCCGGCCGTTCCGGCGTCATGCCGCGAGTGCTGGGTGCGACACCGCAACAGATGACAGCTGACAGATGTGACATGCGAACACAATTGAATGCCGTCTGCCATTTCGAATAAAATATTTGACATATTATGCAATGTCATGCAAAAACCGTAGTTGAAAAAGCTGATCCTTCTAAAGTATAATTTTATAACGTGTATATGAATATATACATATAATATATTTATATAAAATCTTTAACGCGTGCAATATCATATAAAACATTGCTTAAGCAGGAAATAAAAATAAACGCACAAAAAAGCTTTAAAAAATAGTATCCTATAACCGTATAAAAATATGCTTTTCAAACATGCGAATAGTACACTAGCGAAGGGAAAAACTACATTTCAAAATGAAGACTACAACACACACGCGTTCACCAGTTTGAAGACTACAAAGTGTACACTACAATTGTAGTAAAAAATACTTGAAGTGAAGTAATTGTAGTACTACGAAATGAAGTGAAGTAATGAAGTAATTGTAGTATTAATGAAGTGAAGTAATGAAATGAAGTAATTGTAGTATTAATGAAGTAATTGTAGTATTAATGAAGTGAAGTGTAATGAAATGAAGTAATGTAGTACTAGTGAGTTAATATTTTTTTCCCAAATAAAAATTTGGCGAGCTAAAAAAAAAAAATGTCAGCGAGAAAAATATTTAAGATAAATTGACGATATTTTCTCCACAGTAACATTTGGCGACCTAACAAAAAAAGAAAAGGTCGCTAGCCAGATTTCTTCATTTGATTCCAAAAAATTTTCAAACCATGGGGGGGGGGGGTTGTTACAGTTTCCAGAGATTTCTTCATATATCTACATCAACTTTCCAAAAATTTCACGTAAAAAATGCACTATTTAAAGTATGTTTCTCATACTTTCGATAACTTTGAAGTGTATGTACTTTGTAGTGTTCGCTTTGAAATGAAGAGTACTATTTGAAGTTTATACTTTCAATAACTTTGGTGTTTGTAGTTTGTAGTGTGCACTACACTTCAAAATGTGCGAAGTGTGCACTTCAATGTAGTACTACATTGTAGTAGTGAGTACAGAGCGGACCCATTACTATAGTACACTCGAAAATCGTAGTAAGACTCATGCGGTGTACCGCAACGTGTATGAGATCTACGGGTAAGCCCATACACGTTGCGGTACGGACCGATCTGCGATATGCGGTGTACCTCTACGGTGCACCGGAGTGTCTATGGCCGCCTTAAGTATGTTTTTTTTTTACTTTTTTTGGGGATGGTAAGTTAAACGATATATCTACCAGATAAACTTTGTAGACAAGTATAATAAAAATCGGATAATAAAAAGTAACCCATAAAAACCAAGTTTTTATTATACTCCCTTTCTTTGTAAAATATAACAACAATTAAAGACGAATTAAAACATATAAAATAAGTAATTAAATGTTACATGTACATATAAAATAACACTAAACTTACAGTAATTTAATATATTTCTAAAATGTCAGATGTTTTGAACTTTGACTCTTCATGCTTTGAAGATTAAATTCTAAAAACATTTGTCAGTCAATTTAGATTTTCGACATTCGTAGTGAAGTACCTATTATGTATACCGACGGAGTAATTAAAATTTAGAAAATATTCCGCGACGTTATCGGGCCGCTAATCAAACTTTTCTAATGATTTCAATTTGAAAAAACCAATAAAATTTCTAAAAATCCGAAATTACACTTTAATTATTAATTTTTTTAAACGAAAATTTGATACATCTTCTTGATCGTCACCACGAGTCTACTTGCCAAGTTTCAGCTCGATTGGATCACGGGAAAAGGGTCAAATATCGATCCAATTTTTTTTTGACGGCA
>JADDOH010000294.1:0-40949 GCA_016648135.1 Agrypnia vestita | reverse complement strand
CATCTTCTGTATGACAACTATAAAATTTCTGCATCTTATCTTAGTCAGCAGGTGAGAGAGTTAATGTTATACAATGTGTTGCACTGTCTACCTCTAGCGCCAAATGAGTGGCCGTTGAAAAATATTGATGTCGGGAGCACCCCGCGTCATTATTAATTTATAATGTGCTTTGCCTTTATTGTGATAGTGCTCATTGTGTCAATCGAGCGTACAATGCACAAAAATTATAAAATATTACATCTTTCATTAAAATAAAACAGCAAATTCGTTGATTTACCAAATCGTTTTATGATCAGGTCGATGGAACAATACAGGGTTGTTAAGTGAAGACTGGCTGTTACATATTACACAAGTAAATAATAATATTAAATATTACCAACCATGATCTGATCAACCGGACTCATGGTGACCATCCACCAGAAGGTTTTAAACCTTAAGATTCATGCCACTCAGCCTCTGTGTAGCCCAACACAATTCTAGTGTTTTTTAAAATCCCAAGGATATCAAAACCTTCATCATATTCACTGAAATCCAAAATTATTAATGAATAAAGAACAAGGGAAAGAAATTTGACACTGGCGGATATGATTCTTCAGTTAGCAAATAGTGTCTTCACGGCAATCGGAGATCTTGGTGGTAAGATATCATCATGTCACAATAATAAGAAATATATTAAACTAAGGGTGGTTGTTTTATGTTTTGCAAAGTTGTTTGATTGGTGGAAAACACAAAATCTATTATCTTTTGTTGAAATTTTACTTTTGATAAAACAATTGGCCCTAAGAATAATAAAGTCAAAGGATGCTAATTACCGTAATTTGATTTGAACCATCAGCCACCAACACAGAAAACTAAAACAAAAAAATCTAATCAATAAAGAATGACGAAATAACAAACTTTATATTTTTATATATGGATCCATCAGTTAGCAAATAGTGTCTCCACGGCATTCAGAGATCTTGGTGGTAAGGTATCATCATTTACTAGTTGTTATTATTACCTCACTAATTAATGATAAAAAAAATACTTACAATCCCAGTGCTCCCCATTTCGGAAATTTTCCACCTGAAAGAGTATAAACGTTTTAACATTGTTTTAAGGTAATAAATTGTTGAAGATATAAATATTTCGTCAGGGCATATTATATATCGTCAATACGCTTACGATCTTGGTGGTAATATAATATCATCATGATTTCCAATTCTTAAATAACATGAAATAAAGTGGTTTACTTATTTTTTTCTTGCTCTGACGTGCTTACATTTATTTATGCAGGAAATAGTATTAAATTAAAATCTACAGAAAAGAGATGTTTATTAATGTACAAGAAATTGCAATACTTTTAATACTTACAACCAAAATAATAGAGGAATCGGCAACTTCGCGTAACCAACCAGCTAACCTGAAATAAATAAAATAAAAAATAAGTTCTACTTCAACGATAACGCAGTACCTACACGAGATAAATATAACGGACTCAGTTAGCAAATATGGTCTTCATGGCAATCGGAGATCTTGGTGGTAGGAATATCATCATGATGGTTTCAAATGAACATTTACAGAAGCGCAATGCAACTAATTTACAACATTTTTAACGATACAAATAAAAGAGGTTGGTGATTAAAACATTGCAGAAATAATGATTCCAGCACATGTAATTACTTGTGAATTACGACATGGCAAACGTCTAGCAGCTAAAAAACGTTCTAAATTCAAGATTATAACAGATAAACAATACACACACAACTCACCGGACACGAGACAGACGAACATCCATATCCATTACCGTCATTGGTCATCGTCTCGTCACCGTCAGATGCCAAAATTATGCTTTTAACCATAGAAAAGAGAAATACATATCTATTAGGGATGGGCGTTGAATGGACGGACTAGTTGAAATCAACCGTTGACGTTGCATCGACGCGTCGACCGTTTACGTTTATCGCATGGACTAGTTGAATTCGTAGACGGTGGACAGCGGACGCCGTGGTCGGTGGACGATTCGAGATTAACGCAATGCAAAGCAACGAGCGAGAGCAAGACAAAACGTCTCCATTTATTTCTCTCTCATCTCTCGCTGTCGACTTGTAGATGCCATAGACGTCATAGACGGCTCGACGGGTAATTTCATTTCAACTCTAAAGTACACTACCATAGAGTGCAGATCTGTGTACACGAACTATGACTAGAGATTTGAAATTTGAATACATGCGTAGGGCGAGATAGGCTTAATAAGCTATTATCTATTATTTTTTACTTGATTTTTTGTGATGTCACGTACGACGATTCGGTGAATTCCCAATTTTACGCTGTATAAAATAAAACAATTCTGTTTAATTATTTTATTTTTTATTGAACTATTATTTTACTGCTTACACCTGATATTGTTGTGTACACCTACTTCTTTCTTTATTATATATAGAAAGAAGTATATAAAACAATATGTAAAAGCCTATAATGTGCGTAAACAAATAAATAATAAAATATTTCTTTTTACATATAAGCACAAGTAGCGGTTTTGCTTTCCTCGAAAATATATTCCTTCGAACTTCTTTAAATTTTAAAAATTAACGTCATAAAAATAGCCAACGGTTGAGCCGTCGAGAAGCGTCGCGTTGAACCGTAGACAGTTGACCATCGTCCCGATGTTTAGATAGAACGTCCGCGACGTCCGCGTAACGAAGTTGACGCGTCAACTAGTTGACGAATTCAACTAGTTGATCGTTTCGTCGATGGATGGACGTGGACGGTCACGTTTCGTCGACGGTAAATACGTCGACGACCCATCCCTACCTATCACTAACCTTTAACGTCAAGACCCCGCTTATAAAGCAGGGAACAAAAAATTGTTTATAGACTCATTTGAGTGTCCCCCTCCACGGAAATCTTTAGTAAAAGGCGAAAGATTTATTCGTATTGAAGGGAAACCAGAGTGACGAAATTGGCGATCCTGAGCGTACTTATCGTATTTTGCGAGCACTTCATATGTCGGTTTCGAACGATTGTGCTGCCACCTAGTAGCGTACCCGAAAACACAAGCAAAAAACACAAGTGATTACAAAGCTGAAATTTGCTCGATTGGTCGGTCGTTTGAGATAATCACTCTATCGCTCTTGAGGTGAAGTGTAATCAATCATTGTTTGACTGGTAAGCCTTAAAAGGAATTTAAATTGACCTATATGTGAAATGGGTTAACAAAGAAACTTGAAATAAAATATGTACTGAACTTGCACAAAACTAATTATTATCGATAATTAATAATAATAAGTTAATTATTTTTCAAATATTTAAATTACATTTTGTTGACTGTTTTTATTTTATTTTTAAATAATCTTTTGTATTATTTACCTTACGTGTCTTCTCTTTTGCATTGAACGAATTATTTCTAAATTTTTTAAATGGATTTTTATTTTAACGTATTGAAATTACAATATATTGCACTATTATACTATATTTATTGTATATTAATATTTTTCATGTAATAACCTGCAATTAAATAATTAATCCTTTTTTTAAAACTGTATTAGGTATGTCTTATTGTATTTTATTTTAACAAATTTAAGTTACAATGTTCAACCACACTATTTTGTTACATCTATTGTATATTCATATTATTCCTTGTAAAAGCCCCTTGGGCGTAAATAAATAAATAAATCCTTAGAAAACTCTTTGAATAAAAAACAAAAATTGAGTATTGAACTACTATGAATAAGTGGATGATTGTATGAAAAAGGATTTACAGAAGTTTTTACATGCTAGTGTAGTGGTTGTCCTGACGAAGAGACGGGTAAGCTTCGAAACCGACATTAACCAATTACATAACTCAAAAATTGAAAAAAAGCTTAAGTGACATTTTAAATATTACTCAGAATCCAGCAAACAGCGGCGGGCAAATAACAATAAAGATCTGCCATCCCTCCAAATTCTGCTAAGATGCGCTCTAGGATCCTGGGAAAAATAAAGTCATCACACCCCGTTCCCGGACATCCCACTCTTCCCCTGCGTGGACCGATTTTGCATGCGTTGTAATTATTCTACAATGTACGCAAAACCACCAAATAGTTAAAATTATGACTAAATATGAATAGGGAAATATCACATATTACAAATACTGATGAAAATATATGAAATAGATTCATAAATGTTAATTATATTCTGTAAATCAGTATGGATAATGTGGGGTAATGTTTTCATTCATAATTTTTATTTTAAGAATCTTTAAAAACGCGACTCTATTAAAATGCATATGATCGGTCGTGACGTAACAATTCGTGAGTTTTGTGTAGCGCCCTAGTATTTTGTACATCTGGGTAGAGATACGAGACATTTCCATAATCGTATAATATTTATGGCCGGTAATGAATGATTTTCATGAACGAATGATTAGTAATCGATACATGAGACATTAGTGATACATAGACATGCGCGAGACATTTCCATAATCTTTATCTACATTCTACATCAACTTCCCAAAAATAAAATCTGACGGTGGGGTGTTTTAAGCATAAGCATAAAAGGTCGTTTTAGCTACACCAACTTCCACTTCTTTTTCCAATTACTGTCAATAATCGAATAGCATACGATTACTACTTAATAACTGTCGTAATAGTTGCGGCGAACTCGAGTAGGTACTAAATAAGTAGTTTTTGAATTAGTACTCCTTGCTCGTTATTCGTTACTCGAATACTAAATTAGTATTCGTTGCTGACATATCTCGAGCTATTCGAATGATTTCAATAATCGAGTTATTCGAGTTACGATATCTCGGAGTCGCGCATCGCTAATCTTGGTACCATGCAATTTTGACGCGAGATAAAAAAAGTAATTTTTAGTAATTATATACTAACATAAATTACATTTTGTTAAAGATTATTCTATTTAAAAAAATGTGAAATTTCCTTATTTTGAGTAACGCCGGACATGGATCGTTATTTAAAGAGTAAAAGTATTTTTGGCTCGGTTATACTTTTATGCCATATTTATAATAAGTTATGTCAAAAGGCATTGCTAATTGTTAGAGTGGCTGTAATCAATGATATAATAAACTGTAGCTACGTTACAAGCGTGAAATCTTGGCAACTCAAAGGTAAGGTAATTACCTTAAAGGCCTTACTTGCATTCGTTATGGAACTGACCTCCTTTGTGATCAGGTGCGACGCTACGCCGAAAAAGGAACAGAGTATTGTACACTATTGTAAGAATGAGTATGTTATTTTAGTCACCGTGACTTCAAATTATGTACCTGATTTTTCTGTCTACACGCAGAGCGTTTGTGAAATAAGATTTGTTGTCTCTTTCAATGCAATATTTGCTACATATGAAAACGGCCAATGCTAGCGGAGATACTGTAAGGGTTAAAACGGGGTGCAACATAGTCATCAGATTTTAATTAACTTATAACGGACAACACCTGAAAGGTATTGAAACTATTACCTACCTTCCCCAATACGCCGGGAAGCCTTAGCTATTCAGGTTACATAGCGTCCCCGCTGGGTTACACAACTTCATTGAAGTTTACCTTCACGCTTGGAATTTATAATTATAATTTATAAAGGGTTGCTCTAGGGCTTACCTGGTACTGTTATTTAAAAAGTTCATCACTTATTAGATTGTTCTGAAGTAAATTCGTTAATAATATATCATGTTTCTGCTATGTCTACCAGGCGAAACATTACTTTTCATTATTCATCATATGCCAGCCTGGAAATACATATTATATTTTAAACTCACCGACAAATACGCTTATCTGGACAGCAAAATCAAGGAGAGTACATCTTTTGGATGACACGCCGATGATTCTGCCGACGACGGGCATCATAATTAAACCCTCGTCACAGGTAAAGCTCCTGGGAATCAACGTAGAGAAAGATCTAAGCCTTAGAAATCAGATTAACAAAGCTGTCAGCGCTGGTTTCTATGGTTTAAGACAGATCAAGTCTGTAAGAAAATGCCTTCCCCCAGACGCAGCAAAGTCACTGATTAATGCGTACGTCATCTCGCGGCTGGACTATTGTATATATGCAGGACAGCCTAGGACTCAGCTCGACAGACTTCAGTCAGTGATGAATGCTGCGGCGAGGTTTATATTTAAGGCATCAAAGTTCTCGCGGATATCCTCAATGCTGAAGCAGCTATATTGGCTTTGCCTGCCGGAGCGGATAAATTTCAAACTCTCTCTGATGGTGTACCAAAGTCTTTAAATAAAAGCACCACAATATTTGATCGACAGACAATATCACACAGGAAGACGGCTCACACTACGGTCAGCTAAATCGGAGGCGCTCTGCAGGTTGGAAATACCAAGGAGACCTGGAGCCACCAAGTTTGCAGAACGTGCTTTCAGCATTGCGGCCCCAGCTATGTGGAATCAGCTGCCTCCAGTGTTGCGATCTATGGAGAACCAGGAACTCTTCAAGAAGAGCCTAAAAACTCATTTTTTCGGGATGTCGCACCTGTAAAGCGCCCTTGAAGCGTCTCTTACGCAAAAACAGCGCTATATAAATTAACACAAACATAACATATCTATCAGGTGTATTTTCAGATGGTTTCAGATCATTCAAAAAATGTTTTTCATTGAAATTTTTTTTCTTAAGATTTAACTTGCATTTTTGATTTACATTTTTCATTTTCATAATATCGTGAATGCGACGGAAACGTGCAACAGGAAGTAGGAAAGAACGCTCGCTATATCTAATAGATATCCCGCAGCCACGCGAGCCGCAGACTTTTTTCCCGACTCGTCCAAACTGCTTTAACAATGATTGATTACACCCTAAGACGAGAGGGACTGACTACTCCTCGAAACTATAATAGTGACATAATAACTCAACGTGGATGCTGAGTGCTAAACAAGGTTTAGTATAAATGTTTAAAACATTATTTTACTCGAGACATGCGAGCGTTATTAAAAGTGCGACGGACGCCGACGTACACACGGCGATTAATTAATTAGTAATTTACATAAATTAACTTTGTAAACACCACTTGAAATTGAATATTGAAAAAATTCAACATGTTTCGAAGCCAATGGCTTCTTCGTCAGGATAACAAAATTAAAATTTAAAAATCGAAGTATAGATCAAAATATTAAAAAGTTATATATGGAAAATGATAATATAAAGTACCTACTTAACAAGGAAATAAATAAATTAGTAGTTTATTTTAATTTGTGCACCAGAAAAATATTTACTAAAGTCGCATTATTGGCTATCTTGTTGCGAGTGCCAGGAGCACAAGAAAACGAATAGATCATTCGTTCGCTCACCCAATTTTCACAAGTCGCGTCTGTGTGCTCCAGTGCTTCATAGTGTGTATTGATTGGGTGGCCGAATAAAATAAGTCTGCCGGTGTGTGTGTATGTGAGTGTGAGTAGGCCTAGTGCCAATGCAATACATAACTTCATGACATCCTATTACCCGACTTGGCGGTTTTGCTATGAGAAAAAGGGACAAAAAATAGGTCGGGATATTTGTATTCTGCTTCGTTTCTTAAAGTTTTGGGATATCTATTGTACCCACGTTCGTATATATTTTTACTTAAACAGCGGCGTGCACTAAGCAAGAACTTACAAAGGTCATGTAGCTAATAACGTTGTTATGAAAGCACGAAATGCTGTTAGAAATTCATCTCATTCATCTTGGAAGAAATATAATCTTTCAAAAACGTTTTGCTGCAAACATTAATTTACAAATTTTTCATATTATTAAATTACTTTCATGAATTTAATTTTTGCTGTAATCTCCATAAAATGAGCTGACTGCCATGATTACTGAGCGTCCATAAACTATCGACGTGGTTACATTTTAAACTCTTTTGAAAATCACCCTCAATTATTATAATTAATTCAACGTTGTGGGTTTTTCCATTCATTTACGGATTTTATTAGCTCAATTTGTTATTTACATCAAAACATGGTCTTCATCCCTTATTTAACGGGTAGTTTTGTCCGCTTCTTGCAAATATATTTTCATTGTCCACTTTTTGTTTTGCACTAATATTCGATAATCGTAGTAAGGGCGAGGGTAATATCCATTATTTTTATTTTTATTATTTATTAATAAGTAAGAAATTTAACTTGATTAATATGTATTTAGTATCCTCTTTACTATTTTTATTAATAGTTTTAATAATGTTTTAGTTTGTTTTTAAGATAAATACCTATAATATTTAAAATAAGTTTTTTTTTAAATTTATTTATTCAATGCTTTACTTAATATACATTCGTGAGGTTTAATTTTACTATGCCTGTCTCACTAGAAAGCTCTGTGTTGAGACAGGCAAAGTTTACAATTATGACTTACTTAGATGCAAGTACATTTTATACAAATAGGTTAAGATTAATATTGATCTACACTCTGCAAAAAGTAAACATAGTTTACATAAAATCATGATTGTCCTAATAAAATATTATGTTATCAGGCATGAAATTTAAATTGTCACTTTGGATGAGTGTCCCAATAAAAGGTCGACCCATCTCTCTTATCCAAATTTGAAACATTGTTTTTACTTTTTAAGATTGTTAAATATTTATACACTTTCCAGCATTTTACGATACAGTTTTAAAGATCTTATACCAAGAAAATAGCTGATGATAGAATAATGTTTAGAGAAACATTCTATTTTTATAAAAAAATCATAGACACATATTTAAAAAAAAAGATAATGTTAATTTTAAGTTACCTTTTAAAAAATCACTTCTTTGTTATTTTTATCTTTTAAATAATAAATAAAGTAAAATACTAAACATTTCGACGCGCCCTACATAAAACACTCTATCTGCAAATCTGTTACTTTGCAAGAGACAGCTTAGATCGTATTTCTTTTTTACTAATGAACATTTTTGAGTGAAATTCTAAACTAGTATTGCATATTTTAAAGCCTTATAAAGTAATGTGTAGTTTAGAATTTCAGATTAAAAGGTTTATTAATTAAAAATACGATCTAAGCTCTGTCTGCAAAGTAACAGATTTGCAGAGTAGGTACCTACTTTATGTAGGGCTCGTCCATTTATTCAAAAAGTACTAGCGACCCGGCCCGGCTTCGCCCGGTACAGTTTAAACTCGTCATATCTCCTAAGATATTTAACTTAATGATTTGGTGTATATGACAAATTTGATCTGCGGTAAATGCTTAAGATTAATAAGATTAATACTGAATTTGTCAAAATTGCTGGAAAGTTAACCATTACATCCTAGTTATACGTTTGATTAAATTATATAGACAAAAACGAATGGTTTAAGTTATCCTTAAAATATAAATATATGCTACCGGCGACTTTTTAAAAGATAATTTAATTTTACCCAATTATTTCCTGCACGATTTTTTTGTATCTCTAACGGATCAGGCAGTGTTTCCATGAGAGCGCCAAGCGGCAATTTTTTTCCAACTTGATTCACTAATAGCGTTAATGCTCAGCTCCTATATATGTTAGGGGAATTTTTAATACACTAAAATCTTCCTGGAGTAATGCACATCATAACAGTAAAAACCGCATACAAATCCATTCAGTGTTTCTCGAGATTAGCGCGGTCATACAGACAGACAGACAGAGGGACAAACGCTCGCCGGGACTTTATTTATTTTTATGACATATGTATTGATACTTATTACTACACAACCCTTGTGTATTCTTGACTCCTTAAGAATTTTCTTCCGTTGATTCCTATTACGTGTCATTTCTTTCGAGTCCTGGATTTCTAAGACAGATATTTCATTCAAGACATTGTCGTCCCACCGTAGTTTTCTTCACAATATCGAGTTTAAAAATAATAAAAGAAAAAGTTATGATTGGGAGTGGGGGATCATTACTGTATCCAACAGAACTATATCAAAAGTAAAGAAAAAAGAATAAATGTCACGATGAAAAAAGAAAACATACTCGTGTATCAATTTTTCATGTTTAATCGGCCGAATTACGAAAAAAATTAATTTTGGTATTTCGGTATCTTGACAGTTATTGTATAATATTATAATGCCGTCAATTTTGACGTTTTGAGTTTGAAAGGATTAAAAATGATGAATTTAATCAATCAAAAAATTCTGAAACGTAATTTTATTCTAGTTATCTAGTAATTACAATTTACGATTGATTTCATTAATTTCAAACCTGTTAAACTTAAAACGCCAAAATTGACGTCATTACGTTGTTATACAATAATTGTCAAGATACCGAAATAGCAATATTGAATTTTTTCAGAATACGGTCGAATATTTGAACTATTATTTGCCATAGGACCTTTCTTTTTTTAATGATAAATAATGAGTGGAATCGATACTAAGTAAAATTGCAAATTGTACTGTGACGAATGAACAATCTGTCCCGAATTTGTTGAAAAGATACACAGATAGGGGGTTAACTGACTTTAAAGGGGTACACTACCCTGCGTGCCTGAAATTTAGGTAGAAATTGGGTGAATTTCTACAGGGATGTGATTATTCATTACAAAAATTTGTATTTGGCACTTATTAAGACTACATAACTACTATTCGATTGGAAAATATTTGAAAAAAAACATCCGCTTCTGTCCATTCTCGTGGGGCTCCTCCGTCGTGACTGAGATGTGCACGTTTGTCCGAGACAGAAAAGAAGACCATGTAATTTTTTAGAAATAAATTATCTGTGCGGAGTGAACTCGTTTTTCTCTTTCTTAGTGATTTGTAAATAGACCTTTGTGTTACTGAGCCATCGTTGTGCAGTTAGTGTGTTAGTACGTTAGTAACGCAAGTACAGGGTTATTTACAATCCCCCATAGGAAGGGATGAAAATCGTTCATCTTTCAGGGATGGTATTTGGCAGCGGCGTGCTTTAGGTGTGGACTTTATATTATTAATCAGTTTAACTTATTAAAAATACAAAATTACTGGACACAATTTTAGCTGACATACTATTCCGTAACTCGTACCATTGTTACACGTTGTGGCTTTTGATTTGACATCCCGCCCCCTCCTCGAGTGAAACTTAGTTTTTTCCTATTAATTCCAGACGGCATTTAGTGCTGTTTCCTCTTATCAAAACTATTTTTAAACTATTGGGTGTAAAACGAACAGGACATTGTCATGAAGGGGAAGATTGAGGGTCGCAAGGAGTCGGAAGGAGGCGGCATTCCTGGCTTCGAAAAATCCGAGAGTGGACCGGGATAAGAAACGTGGAAGAGCTATTCCGCACTGCCCTGGACAGGGAAACTTTCTCCCAGATGATCGCCGACGTCGGGGGGACCCGACAGGGCACATGAAGAAGAAGAAGATTGTCATAAGTATTAAAAAAATTTACAATTACATAAAATTCTTATTGTGCCAATTAAATAAATGGAAGAATAAAGTAGCTCGACGCTAACCCCCCCATACCCACACGTAGCCCAGCGTAGCATTCTGCCTAGCCCCTCCCGCTTGATTAGGCTACGTTGTATATGGACGCTTCCTTGTCTGTCCAACACTTTATTCGCTACTAGAATATTTTGCACGCAGGTATTTTTTACGATGTTTTATTCACTGGCTGACTATTTGTTCAGATCGTCCGTTCGCTGTTCTCTGTGACTTCGTCTTCATGGCCATTTTCACGATTTTTATGTTTTTTTTCAGAGTTCTAGAGAATAATTTCAGAGTATTAAATCTATAAAAAAAAACACTCTCAATTGAATTGTCTGTTCATGACACATGTGTAGATTAGCAGGCGCGTGCAGTGGTTACAAGAAGCGTGATTTTTATTTAACCGTATATTTGAGAAAAAAAAATCGAAATTAAATATTTATCTAGTAGAATATTATGAAATATTAAAATCTGAATAAAATGTTAATTATTGTGACTTGAATATTACGAGATATATCTCTTATTTAGGTTTCTTTTACATGCTTGGGAAAATGTTATGCTTCTTGTTCCCACTGCACGCCCCTGTAGATTAGTTGATATATATTTGTTTCCCACAATTTTTAGTACTACTTTTTTTTCTTGGGTACATTGCACGCCTTTGGTTGACGGGAAATGTAAACTGTATTCAATTTATCCACATTCGTCGCCGACTGGCGAAAACGAACGTAGTGTATTACCAACTTCCTGCATATAAAGGAGACAACGTCCCCTCGAGGGGACGGGGGTAGCGCGGCGGCCAAATTTTCAGGTCGATGAACGCACCCTGCTGGACTTGGCTGTCGTCTCGCGAGTACTGATGGGGAAATTTTCGGGACAAACTGTCGCTTCAGAGTTTTAGACTTTCAGTACGTTAAAAGAATGAGAAACATGTTTTGTCGTGTATTATCGAATTTATATATTATATATTACGGTACTACGTTACGTAAGAAGTAGGGATGTAACGAATATTCGGTCTATTCGGCCCCTTTTTGCAGTATTCGGTACTCGGCCGAATACCGAATGCCTAAAAACAGGAGTAAGAAATAATAAAAACACAGTGAATTAATTATGTAACTTTTATTAACGCTGAACATATATGTACATTCTAAGTTCGAGAAAGCGCAATTTTTCGCTTATTTATAGCTATTTATCTAAATGATCAAATAAAAATGTAACATAACTAAAAAAAGGTCACAATCCTTTTAAAAAGATCGATTGCAAATAAAATAACCAAAAAGTTGCTTAACAATATTTTTTTATGAAAGCATGTTCTAAGAACACAGTTACTAGATTTTGTGCCCAGAGGGATGATTGATTAATTAAGGATAAATTATTGAAGTCTCACAGAGACGAAGCTATTTATATATGAGAAAAGTGGATGGAAATCCCTTAAACGACGGCTCAGGCCTAACAACCTGTATGAGCTAGCTTAAGTGATCACTCTACACAACGCAACGTTCACCAATTCCATCGTAAGAACATCCACACATAATCGAAATTTTTGATAGTTCTATATATATATGTTCAAATCAAGAACCTTTCATATATTACTATGGTCTCTGCTAGAGACATCTGTTGATTTTTTTCTCATTAGCAAGTTAGTATTCACAGCTTTCGTAACTATCAATGATACCTGTATATTCCATCCACTTTTCTCATATATAAATTAGCTTCGTCTCTGTGAGACTTCTATAATTTATCCTTAATTAAAAAATTGCTTTTTTACATTGAGCATATATATAACCTGCACAAAACAAAACACTGTCAAGCGCGATTGGTGAAGTGTAGTGACAGCGGGCCAGTCAGAGAGTAGGGCGCGATTCTTGCCATAATGCGGTGTACGCGCCAATTTTCGTACCTCCGAATCTATCAGGCCGAATAGTTTGGCCGAATATTCGGCTGTTCGGCCACGCTCCTGAGTATTCGGTATTCGGCCTGAGGCCGAAGATACGGTGCAACACTACTAAGAAGTATTTCTAAGATAAATGGGCACTTTTACGATCATGAATGAAGAATAATAAAACAGGACAGGAGCAGACAGATAAATATGTTTGATAAATTGTTGTGCTGAAGCATTAGATAAATATACATTACGCCAAATATTTTTAGAAGTTGTGTAATATCTTTCGGCGTAACACCACCCTCGAAGAATAAAATGTAGGTAGAAATGATGTATTTTTTTCAAATCTTACATTATATACGTCTTCTTCTTCTTCTTCTTCTTCATGTGCCCTGTCGGGTCACCTGGGAGAAAGTTTCCCTGTCCAGGGCAGTGCGGAACAACTCTTCCACACTTCTTATTCCGGTCCACTCTCGGATGTTTCCAAGCCAGGAATGCCGCCTCCTTCCGACCCCTCTGCGACCCTCAATCTTCCCCTTCATGACGAGCTGAAGGATGGAGTACTTTTCGCCTCTCATTATATGACCAAAGTACGAAATTTTACGGAGCTATATTGTGTTGAGTAACTGTCTGTTCAGGATATCTTTAACATTTTACGATGTATCCACATTTCGAACACCTCTAGGTGATTTAGTGTATTCACCTTCAGCGTTCATGCTTCAACACAGTAAAGTAGAACTGACCATACATAGCATTTAGAATTTGCGTGCTATCGCAAATTCTAATATACGTCTACGAAATATTTTTTTTTATATAATTTCAAAACTAGGTTAAATGCTTATGCTTGAAAATTTGGAATAGCTTACTGGAATCCCGAGGATTGCTAAAATATAACTTCTAACTAGGCGAGATTTTCAGTAAGCTAGAATTTAAAGATCTTTTTTAGAATAAACTAGCTGTGCCCGCGCGGCTTCGCACGCGTAGATTTTTAGAACACTGTTTGGATCGTCATAGAACTTTCGCGAACCTTCCAGAACTTTCAAGAAATTCGAATGTACAGGAACCTTCTAGACACACCGACACATTCCGCCACTCAGTTTAGAACCTTATAGAACTTTCGGGATTTTTCCAGAACCTTTTCCTTCCAGAACTTTCTAGAGCAGGTTTTTCCGGAACCTTCTAGACTCACTGACACAGTCGGCGCGCCTATTTTGAAACATTTTGAAGCATTTGCGGCCTTCCCTTAACAAAACAATGTGCTAGAAAGCACATTTTCGTTACCCACTCCCACCCACGCACAGCCAATCCCACCAAACACGCATATTTTCGATGTGACACCAAGGGCTATCCACCACCATAACCACCGGTGGGTGGTTGTTGCTGGTTGTGGAGAAAACTTGGCGGGTAGGGAACACGGGTTTTATATATATATATATATATATATATAAAATATATAATGTAGTTTGAGTTGAGTTTGATGATTTGAGTTGAATTGAAATAAACTTTTTTACAAAATATGACAATATACTTTTTAGTCTTCTTTATAAAATGTCCCCTACCTTCCCGGCCAAGTTTTTGGTAATAGTCCTCATTTTATGCTGACAATCCCCTACCCTGAGGTTTCTATGTGTAATTTGAAAACAATCAAATCTCTCGAAAGTCCACAACTTAAATAAAATATATATTTCCGAAGCGGGTGAAATTTTGTGCAAACAACTCAGTAGTTTATGATTGAAAATTGGAAAATTATCCAACCCTTAAATATTGTAGACCGCCCGTTTATGTGTGTACATATAAATGTGCGCAATAATTATTGTGAGGGCTAAATGTGATTAAAATTAATGTCGGTCCTTCGCCGCCACGGTTTGGTACAAAATAGGGGCGCAACCCTCTCGTTGCGTCACGGATGAGAGCGCGGAAAGGAAAAAAAGTAACGCATTGAATAGCGAATATAAAGCCTGGAAATTTTAACGTGCGTACGTAAATACGTGACTAGAATTTTTATATCATTCTTTTGCGCGCGTATTACTGTTACTCTGTTACCTGTTTCAGTTCCGTGTGCATGAAGAAGATGTCGCGTTTTAAATAAAAGTACTAATGTAGCGATAAAATATTTATTTCTTATTTAATTAATTGAGGATGAGTTATAGAAGTCTCACAGAGACGAAGCTATTTATATATGAGAAAAGTGGATGCAAGTCTCTTATACGAAGGCTTAGGGCTTACAACCTGTATGAGCTGGTTTAAGTGATCACTATACACAATGCCCGTCTATCTGTGTGTCCGTTACTTCGTGTAATGTCCGTAATTTAGTTCGAATTCACGGCTAAAAAACGAAATTAAACAGCTGGAGCAACAACAGAAGGGGCTTGAACCCCGGGCAAGCTAACCTGAAGACGGCAACCTAGCAATGTTGCCACCACCGCATGCGTGTAACCCGTCAGAAATATACCACAGAAAGGGCCTAGCAAGGGGACGCGAACCAATATTCTATCATTTTTGATGGGTTATAGCTAGTATGTTAATAAATATTTTAACACATGAAAATTATATAATGTAATATAGTGGGAAATCAGATTCATTTTTTAAAAAATATATGTATATTTAAAATGTATGGAATAAATTTAAATTTGATTCCTTTTGATACGAAATGCATGAGAAGTTATGAAAAAAAGTGTTGGACACCGCCGAATTTCGCTCGCATTGCCCAGACGATCGTCCTGTACAGAATATAGAAACGCGAGTGTATGGAATCATCCGTTATTAAATACGTTATATACAAACTTTTAATAAGTTTAAATAATAATAATAATATATTTGGATCATTTGTATAGCGCTGTTTTCGTGAGTAGGTAGGTACTCATCTCAAGGGCGCTTCACACAAAACAACTAACTGACTAAAAACATTTATTTACTATTACATACTTATTCACTAGATGACATGCACAAAATGGAATGAACATTTATATATATATATATATATATATATATATGTTGGGAGTGCTGGGAAGAATCAGGTATTTTCGCGGAGTGCAAGTGGGAAACATTACAAAGCGATATAACGGTCTGATTCTAAAGGATTTTATATGATTGTCTAAACAAATGCGTTTTTATTTGTTTTTTGAACTGTGGTAAGCTGTTTGTCTCAGTTTATTTTTTAGTTTATTCAAATATTTAATAATACTTACTTATCAAACCACACTAAAGAACTTCACCAGTACAAAATAAAATGTGCTCGTAAATTGACCGCCATAAACATGAAGTTCGTTCGTAAGCTACAGATAATTTACGCGCGGATTGAGAAGGTATCTTATTCTTATCCTCTAATCCTCATAATGTACAGAACTTTCAGGAACTTGAGCCATTACGTTCTCGGCAACACTCGTTTTAATGTCCATAATTCCCGAATCAAATTAAATTTATGTCTTGGAGGGGCGATGTAATGAACAAGGGAGATTTACGGCCCATATGGGTTCATATATTAACGTCTCGTCATTAGAGACAGTATTTTTATAATTTCATTAAATAAAGATACAGCTTTGCTAAGTGCAAATACTACCTACTGGCAAATATATGAAGACCCCATGGCAAAAAGTTGTTAACTAACATTTTTGTCAAAAATGAGTTAATAAGCCCTCTAAACTAAATAATGTACGCCCTTTCCATTGAAAATAAGTTCAGAACTTAAAAATAATTAGAACATGTTCAAATCATAGGGATGAGCATGTTAACTACGCTTTTTTATAAAAATCAAATCAGTTACTAATGCGAAGAACATGTTATCTTCAACAAATAACATGTTCATGCCATCATTCTGAAATTAACACGCCTTTAATTTGATTTGAATATTTATGGTTAATATAAATTTTACTCTGGCAGTACTGTCATATATTTGTTTTTATTTGACTATTATAATATGTACTCGTATATTATTTTTCAATAATTTTAAATGTTACATACCATGTTTTGTATTATTAATTAACATGCCAGGTATTTTGTAATTTTGAATAATGGATCGTAAAAACGGATATCATTTAAAGGGTTGTTTGATATTCGTGTTTTACCAATTTTAAAAAGATGTTACTCTATTAAAAATGAGTTCCAGAGGCGAAAAAATGGTTGTTGACTACATTTTTTCAGGGAAATTAGATTATTTTTATTTTTTGTGTATAAATGCGTATTTTTTACTTTGTAAATACTTTTTTAATATTTTAGTGACATAAATCAATAAAAATTAATTTTGAATTAGCAATAAAACATATTTTTCAAAGGCGAAATGCAAATGTCTAATTATCTCAAAATGACTTGAATGTTAGTTAACAACTTTTTGCCATGGGGTCTTCATATGTGCAAATACTACCAAATCACTCCTATAGGCATCATGGAAATCATCAGTCAACATTACAATGCGAGCCAGTTTAGTACAAGTTTAATAATAATAATAATACTTGGATAATTTATATAGCGCCGTTTTCGCGAATACTCACCTTAAGGGCGCTTTACACAGAAAATTATCTTACAAAACAACTTACTGCTAAAAAAAACTTATTTATTATTACTTATTCACTAGGTGGCATGCAAGAAATGGAATTAAAGTTTAATACTATGATAGTTGGGAGTGCCTGAAAGAATTAGGTGTTTTCGCGGAGTGCACACTAGGAGCGGAAAGCATTAGCTAGTGTTGTTGTGGTCAGATTCTATAGGTTTTTATAGGATTGTCTAAATAAATGCGTCGTAGGTTGTTTTTTGAACTGTGGTAAGCTGTCTGTTTGTCTCAGTTTATTAGGTAGTTTGTTCCATAATTTTGGTCCAGCCACCGCGAAAGCACTGTGTCGGACAAGAAAAAACCGGTGGCCCTTAATCGGGCCTTTTTTACCAATCTCCAAATGTTGGCACTGATGAACATTTTATTAAAGAAAAAAAGTGATTTTTTTGTATTTTGATTTTTTAGAATTAATTATTGCATTTTTTTATCACATGAATTGTGAGCGCGAGCGCGCAGATGGGCAAGAATAAATAAAACCCTTTGGGTATGCCTAGCGCGCTCGACGCATTTTTTATTAAAAATAACCGAAGTTATTTATTGTAATTTTTGTATGTATGTTTTTTAAAGTTTATTTTTGACATCACTGGGAGGTCGTTATCGGATTAATTTTGTTGTTAAAAATGTTTTTGTGTATGTTGTAAGCGATGTAAGAAGAAATCGCGGCGGCATGATTTGATTCTTGAAAAAGATTTTAATCTTCCCAAATCGTAATATTGGGCGACTGCAGTACGGTATCGCCACAGTCCGGGGGCATCGGTTTTACCCTCTAGCGACATCAGTACCGTGCCGAAGTCGCCATTTTATCGGTACCGTGCCAAAGTCGCCATTTTTATCAAACACAATTCAGTACCCTCTTGCGACATCGGTACCGTGGCGAAGTCGCCATTTTTATACAAAAATTATAAAATGTAAAAATTAATATGATTTTGTTCGCAATCACTTGTATATGGCTTTAGATAATTTTATGTAGAAAAAATATTGAATTTGTGTAGCCAGGCTCGCCAGAGAGACCAAATATACGAAATTATTGCACCCAGCTTGGCGAGTCTGGCCCCCTTTTTACCGATTATCTCCATGAAGGATGAACCTGAGAGACATTTGTTATTGAAACAAAAGAAAGATATAATATAAATGTGTAAAAATAGTATGTTATAACTATAGTAGAATGTTTAGTTACATGTTTATTAATATTTTGAATACGGGACCACTGCTCATAGAGCTGCGACTCGAATTATGAGTAGTGATCCCGCCGTCAGACAGAGGTCGGTGTCGTCGGTTTCCGAAATGCCGACCTCTGACTGGTCGTTGAAAATGCGCCTGGGCGTGCGGGCCCTGATTTTTTGATGAAATAAATTACGTGGCGCAGGAACCCAGAATTCAGTTCTGCTCCTGCGTTCACCTTCAGATCTACTTGCGACTTTCTCTTCTTCTCTACTCGACTCCTGCTTCAGCCTTTGGACCGCTCTAAGATTCTCAGCGAATTTTTATACGATCTCGCTTTCGTCTGAGAATCTGCGATATCGGTGCCATCAGGTTGACCTGACCGTAAGGCGGTGGAATCACCCCATATTTTTGCGCGTTCCCGTCCGGAACAAGCACGATCACCGAAATTAGTTTTGTGGACGCGATTTACTTCAGCTAACCTATTAGTATTAGATGTTGATGCTGAGCGATGTATTAGTTGTCTGTTATTTCCGGAGAATGGAATGCAGAAATCGGTTATGTATTGAGGGGCCATGTTGTGAATAGCTTTAAATATTGTAAGGCAATGCTTATATTCAATCCTCTCTGGACATCTAAGCCAATGAAGGTTTTGAAGATGATGTGAGATGTGTACAAACTTTGAAGCGTCGGTAATGAGTCGTTAGAAATAAAATGCATCAAGTAAATGACCGAGATGAAATATTGAGCGAAGTTTGGAATATTCGTCAGTTTGGTCACCTTATTATACAACACATGTTGCGAAAATCGAAAGATTGTAGAAAAAGGTTTTACGTATTTTGTCCTACAGAGCTGGTCAAGACGGTAACCTTCACAGCTACAAGGATCGTAAGCAACATTCAAGATGCACAAACTTGAGTCCCGATAGAAAATATCCGATCTCATTGTGCTACAGAAGGTTCTCAGTGTAGCTATTGATTTTCTTTCTTTATCTGACATAAATTTGCATGTTAAACCCTGTGTAAGAAACCCGGAGTTCTTTAGAATAAGCCACCACTTTAATAATATTTGTTATTTTTCTCCCGTCACAAGAATGTGTCGTAAATATTGTGCTGACGGTAATGTTGATGTTGTTATTCTTGCAGACACCCTATAATCATTTAAAATGTCACTCCTACACATCATCTATTTTCTTGACGATAACCTAAACCTACAGAATACATTACCAATTATTTGGTTACATATTTTTACATGTTCACATTACATTAATATTCTAAAAAATGTACATACCTATGCATGTTTATGCTAGAGCAGGTCGAAGACACTTGTAATTGGAATAATGGGCGGTCTTAATTAATAATAATGTATTATTCTTTATGTATTTTATTTTATTTTATTTATTCATGGGAAACTAACAGTAGGTACCTACATATAAAAGTCAGATTACGCATGATTATTAAATAGTATAGAGACCATCTTACAAGTTTCCACAGAATTAATGCTATGTATTAACATATAGCAACAATGACTTTAGTTATACAAAAAAACAAAAAAGTGATAGTTTTAAGTTACGAAAAACCTATGAAAGTCAAAGAATTAAAGGTAAAAGGGGAATCAGGAATGGATAGGAAAGGACAGATCTACTTAGTAAAATGGGGAAGAGATAAGAAGAAAAAGAAGTGCAAAAGGTATATAGCATAAAGATATTTGATCAATACATCTGTATATACATATACGAGGTCTGGACAAAAGAAAAAAGTAAAAAAAATAAAAAGTAAGTATAAACTAGTATTTTAAATATATCATGCACTCTTAGTGTCTGTAATAAAATAAAATTATGAATTGAAACGTACCTATATATTGTCACGGGTTCGTGGCTATGCGAGGCAAATGAGACACAAAAAACAAAATTAACTTTTATTTATTACGTAAACTTCCCGTCAAATAAATTAAAGATTCTCAGATTTGGAACCTATATATAAAACTTTCAAAAAATTGAACAATATGTGGAAGTTCTTACTATGGAATTGGTGAACGTTGCACTGTGTAGAGTGATAACTTAAGCCAGCTCATACAGATTGTAAGCCCTGGGTCATCGTGTAAAAAGACTTCCTTACACGTTTCCCATATAAATAGCTTCGAATCTGCGAGATTTCTATAATTTATATAAAATCATATGCGACCCACGCTGGGGCTTAACTTATGCGGAAAGTAGAAAATAATGATAAACCTTCTCCTTTAAAGTTTGAATCAACTTTTCAAATAAGAGTTCATATTTTTCTCATTCTGAATATTCCCAGCCTACGGAATATTTTTCCATCCCGCGCAGTCGACCGTTGAGGGGTTTCCCTCGTTAAGGGTGCGGCGGGGGTGCTTACCGCGTATTTAATAACAACCCCAGACGTAAATCATTACGGGCCGTTCTCCGCGAAACTATTTACATCCAAGAGGGGTAGAACTTGCATTAGAGCCTCATCGCGGACATAATGAATCGGTGGCTTTTTAATAGCAATATTCTGAGTACGCATTATTTATAAACTAGCATTTTAAGTGGAATGCGGAATGGGGTCACTTAAGGCCGTGTTACGTAAATAATAAGATTGTTATTAATAGCTTTAAAGGTTGTTATTAATAGGCTTTTTAATAGCAATATTCTATATACGCATTATTTATAAACTAGCATTTCAGGTGGAATGCGGGATGGGGTCACTTACGGTCGTGTTATGAAAATAATAAGATTGTTATTAATATACGTACCCAACCCAAAATTTAAGATGTGTTCCTAATAGTGTCTTTTATAATAGCAATATTCTAATGTAAGCAATTATTTACAACAAGTAGCATTTTCAAAGTGTAAGTGCGGGAAAATGGTCTACCAAACTTAACGTCGTAGTTATAGAACATAATAGATTGTTATTACCATACCTTTTAAGACTTGTTATTAATACATCTTTTTAATAGCTCATAATCTATGTAGCATTATTTATAACTATCATTCAGTGGTAATGCGGAATGGTCTCACTTACGGTCGTGTTATGAAAATAATAAGATTGTTATTAATACCTTTTAAGATTGTTATTAATAGGCTTTTTAATAGCAATATTCTATGTAAGCATTATTTATAAACTATCATTTCAAGTGGTATGCGGAATGGTCTCACTTACGGTCGTGTTATGAAAATAATAAGATTATTATTAATACCTTTTAAGATTGTTATTAATAGGCTTTTTAATAGCAATATTCTATGTAAGCATTATTTATAAACTATCATTTCAAGTGGAATGCGGAATGGTCTCACTTACGGTCGTGTTATGAAAATAATAAAATTGTTATTAATAGTATTTTTAATAGCAATATTCTATGTACGCATTGTTATTTATTGATTGTTGTTTATAGCTTTTGAGATTGTTGTTAATAGGCTTTTTAATAGCAATTATTTATAAACTAGCATTTTAAGTTAAATGCGGAATGGGGTCACTTACGGTCGTGTTATGAAAATAATAAGATTTTTATTAATTTCAAGTTTCATTCATCTTCCGCTGCTATCCCGTGACGATCGTCCGTATTCTGAAATAAGCTATATTGCTATTTCGGTATCCTGACAGTTATTGTATAACATTGTAATGCCATCAATTTTGTCATTTTCAGTTTGACAGGTTTGAAATTAATGAATTCAATCAGAAAGCTCTAAAACGTAAACAAACATTAAGTTATTCGGAAATTGTGGATAACAACGTTTGTTTACGTTTTAGGGTTTTCTGATTTCATTAATTTCAAATCTGTCAAACTTAAAACGACAAAATTGACGGCATTACAATGTTATACAATCGGCCGTATTCTGAATATAGCAATATTGCGATCTTAAGATAGACGAGAATAAAAATAAACGATACGTCAGTGTTTGTTTCTTTCAGTTTCTCCTCGAGAGAGAGGGAGACAACGCGACAATGCGACGCGAGACATGACGTTTATCCGTCCAACGCGACAATGACAATTTTGCCATAATTTTACATCAGGACGCCGTGGGAGAAGAAATTAATAAGTGCATATGAAATAATCTTTTTTTAAAGCTTTAAATACAGCATTAGTGCTTAATGCTAGTTTCATGTAATTTTAGTCGAAACATGAGAATTGTGAGGTTACGTTTGCGATAGGTACTTCGGTAATCCGTTTGAAGCTCTGTCACACCAGACCGCCTGGATAAGAAGGCACCGGAGGAATCACCTTTCGAAAGGCATTGCAGACATCGGACACCGCAAATAAAGGTATTTAATTTGAGAGAAGTATGTGAAAATATACAAATCTCCTTATTTCAGTACGACGAACACCGACGTACACCTACACCTACATCTCATTTATTTATTTTTTTATTCTTACCTAATCTGACGATCCCAATATTGCTGTTTTTGGAATAACTGTCAATATTTTAATTCGGCCGGATATGATCAATTTTGAGATGTTTTTGCCGTTATCGACACATCGGTCACCTGCATTCACCGCCGATTTGACACCTGACGCCCTCGCACACCTGACGCGCGGCCCCGCGTACGGGGTGTTTGAAGATGGGGTCCTCGGTGGGGTGAAGGGAGGCGCTCAAGAGGTGGAAAGTAACGACCCACTTTGATGAACACAATCGAGGAGGGCTCGACTCCGGTTAGCGGCCGCGTCTCGAGCGGGAACTGTAAATATTTTGGGGTCAGAGGCTGAGGTCGTTTGCGATATTTATGTGTGTGCGTGTGTGTGTGTTTGCGCAAGCCGTTGCATTATTCATGTGCGCGCCCACACTCGCTTCAGGGCAGAATATATCATCGCTCAACACCCCCGTGTGATGAATGTTTTCAACGCGTTTTCCGTACGTCATCAGGCGTGGACAGTGGCGGGTTCACGACTGTCAGGGGCCCGGAATCACTGAAAGAGGAGAAGAAAAGTCAGTAGAGGTAGAAAGCGAAAAAACATTAAAAAAATGAGGTCTAGCTACAAAAATAACAAAGTATACTGTCGAATCTGCAAAAAAAAACGATTTTTGTTTTACTATCTTAAACTATCCAATTTACTCTATATTTTCAGATAATGTTAAAAAACTAACCCATAAAAACCAAGTTTTTATTATACTCCCTTTCTCATTTACTAGTTGAAACAGGTTTGGCTCTTGCCCCACGCGTTGGGCTTGAGTCGGGCGACGCTACGAAAGGGAGTAATAAAAGATTTCGAAAAATCCAAAATTATACTATAATTATTAATTTTTAAACGAAAATTATCGTCGCCATAAGTTTGCCTGCAAAGTTTCAGCTCGATTGGATCACGGGAAAAGGGTTAAAAATCGATCCAATTTTTTTTTGACAGACACGCAAGCAGACGCTACGAGTTAAAAGGGAGTAAAAAAAGTAACCCATAAAAATCAAGTTTTTATTATACTCCCTTTCTCATTTACTGGTGGAAATTGGTTTGGCGCTTAACCTACGCGTTGGGCTTCGATCGAGCGACGCTACGAAAGGGAGTAATAAAAAATTTCCAAAAATCCAAAATTATACTTTAATCAGGTTCCGTGTCTACCTGACGCGTTGAAATATTTTCATAAAACTTAGTAAGTTGTATGAAAAAATCATTAAAAATTTGAAAAATCCAAAAATTCATTAATTTTTTTTAACGCAAATTTGATAGATCTTTTTGATCGTCGCCTCGAGTCTGCTTGCAAAGTTTCAGCTTTTGCTCATCATTTCAGCTCATGATTGGATCACGGGAAAAGGGTTAAAAATCGATCCAAAGTTTTTTCGTCAAGCAAGATTAATTAATTTTAATACCATACCTAGAGCCAAGTTCCTAAGGCCGAATATACACGTAAGTCATGAGCATCCTACAATACCGACAGCAGCCTGTTAGCCATTAATAATCCTCTATGTAAAAATGTCCTTCACTAACGCTTCCAAGATGCGTCACGCCACGTTAGATGGCGCTATTGTCACACGTGACCGAAATATATTGAATTATCTCTATAATAAAGCATTTTTGTACCAAGGTGCATTTTTTGAGAACACTTGTTCATCGACCAAAATATTGCCATTGAAGAATTATTAAAAACAAATTATTTTTTGTCAAACGTTAGGACACCATGAGAGGCATATTTTTCGAGAACGATCGCACATTGAACAAAAAAGTTGTCAAAAAGTATTAAAAAAAAATTGTTTCAAATTTCTACATGGTTTTTATAATTTTTACTCCCTTTATATTAACTCGTGGCGTCTGCTTGCTTGCCGGCTTGCCGTCAACAACAACTTTTTTGACCCTTTTCCCGTGATCCAATCGAGTTGAAACTTGGCAAGTAGACTCGTGGCGACGATCAAGGAGATCTATCAAATTTTCGTTAAAAAAAATTAATAATTATAGTATAATTTCGGATTTTTAGAAATTGTATTGGTTTTTTCAAATTGAAATCATTAAAAAAGTTTGATTACGGCGGCCCGATAACGTCGCGGAATATTTTCTAAATTTGAATTACTCCGACGGTATACATAATAGGTACTTCACTACGAATGTCGAAAATCTAAATTGACTGACAAATGTTTTTAGAATTTAATCTTCAAAGCATGAAGTGTCTTATCAAAGCTCAAAACATCTGATATTTTAGAAATATATTAAATTACTGTAAGTTTAGTGTTATGTTATATGTTTTAATTTGTCTTTAATTGTTGTTATATTTTACAAAGAAAGGGAGTATAATAAAAACTTGGTTTTTATAGATTACTTTTTTACTTCCATTCTTTTAACTCGTGACGTCTGCTTGCTTGCTTGACGAAAAAACTTTGGATCGATTTTTAACCCTTTTTCCGTGATCCGATCGAGCTGAAACTGCAAGTAGACTCGTGGCGACGATCAAGAAGATCTATCAAATTTTCGTTAAAAAAAAATAAATTACTGTATAATTTAATATTTTTCAAATTTTTAATGATTTTTTTATACAAGTCGTATGGAGCTTCCGACGCATATGGTAGACATGAAACCCGAAGATGAGAAAGGGAGTATTGTAAAAACTTGGTTTTTATGGTTTACTTTTTATTTGTCCTGTATCAAAGCAAATAAATTTTAAAATTTTCTTTCATGATACTCCAACAGTTTACAGAAGATAGCTGCTCAGAAAAATTGAAAAAAATGCATATTTTGATGTCGCTTATACATCCAAAGTGTATAGAATATTTTATAATTAAAATTGATTGAAGATGACTCCCCGAAGTTTTTGCTACTAGCTATGAAATACTCTGTTCATTTTTTAAAATATAAAAGTAGCTTTATAAAAGGCGATGATGTGTTTTGATTCGGATAAAATTAGGACACAAAACAACTAATTAATGTCGAGCTGAAATTCAAACATTAAAAGTCCGTCATTTTTGAAAGGACTGTCCGGGGAGATAGGCTCTTGCAAACCAATCCGCTCAGAGGCTAGAGGCGATGCTGTAAATGTATAGAAATGATAAAGAAATGTAAGAAACCGTATTCAGGTAAGTGGAAACAAACATAGAAAATCCATCATATATATCAGTCGACAAAGTTTCCACATTGAGTGAAGGGTTCGTGTCAAAAGAAAACGTACGGTGAATTCCAACATTGGGCCAGCGGCAATGCTATAGATATAACGTAAGAATTATATCAATATATTTTCTATTTAAATTCAGTTTCGACTATTGTAATGCATATCGAGACAATTTAAAATAAAAATATTTAATATACAGTCTAGTAATACGCCTGTATGAACACGACCTACCCATTATTTGCGTCAGCAATTGATTGGAAGCAGCTTTGTTTAGAGATCGCTAAGCTAGGACACAAATCGGGTTGTAGGTAGATGTACAGGGTGTACCAGAGCTAGCAGCAGAAACTAGGCCGGTAGTTTCCTGCCTGTGTTGTGAGTCTAAAATGTTCAAGCAGCAATGACCTAATATCAATAGTTATGGACATATGCAATATCAAAGTTTGCATTTTTTTTCAATGTTTCCGATTTATTTTTTGCAAAAAGTTCAACTATCATTACGGTAACTTATGTAGATTATGAAAAATTCATTCGCTTCAATACAAGTCGAATAAAATGATAAAAACCTTGTGAATATTGAAAAAAGTTTTTTTTTACAAGGTTTTTATCGTTTTATTTAAGTTGTATTGAAACAAATGAATTTTTCATAATCGATATAATTTACGGTAATGATAATTATAGAATATTGAAAAAAAATGCAATCTTTGATATTGCATATCTCCATAACAATTGATATCAAGTCATGGTTGCTTGAACATTTTAGACTCATAACATCGGCAAGAATCTACCGGCCAAGTTTCTGCTGCTAGCTCTGGTACATCTGTATATATGGTAGTGACGCGCAGCGAATATAAGCAAAAAAATGGCGCATTATAAAGCCACATTAAACAGTCGCGAGACGAAGCGCGAGTCGAAGCGCGAGTGTAAATAGTAGGCTCGCCAGTCGCCGCTTCGTTGGCGAACGCATTTTCTTATTATGATTTGATATTTAGAATTCTGGTGATGGGTAAATCAGTATTCTATCCTTTATCGCAAAAATCTTCATCATCATCATTGTCTTACTTTTTTTTTAAAAATAATCCTTTGGATAACCTAGAAATATTAAAAATTAGGAAAAGAATCAACAGGGTTATTTGGAAAACATTAATAACCTCGCGGGACTATATTCCTGCCTTGATTATGAGTCGAGAATGTTCGAGCTATTGTGACCTAAATATCAATAGTTTTGGAGATATCCGACATCAAAATTTTCATTTTTTTCAATATTTCTGACTTATTTTTTTATTTTTTTTATTTATTTTATTTGACTTGTATTAAAGGAAATGAATTTTTCATATTGGATATAAGTTATTGTAATGATAGATCAACGTTTTACAAAAAATAAGTCGGAAATATTGAAAAAAAATGAAAACTTTGATGTCGGATATCTTCATAACTATTGATATTAGGTCACAATAGCTTGAACATTGTCGACTCATCAAGGCAGGAATATAGTCCTGAGAGGTTATTAATATTTTCCAAATAACCCTGTATATTAATGGAATCTTGAATATTATAATTGCTTTGTACCTGCATAATTCTAACCACTCCCCCTCCTGCCCCTTACCGCCCCTTCCCACCATAACCAAATCAGTCTATATTTGATCATTAATTTGAGTAAATTCATTGTCCTGAAGAAGGGAGCATCGCTCCCGAAACATGTTGATTTTTTAAAAACAAAATTGAAGTGTGGTCAAAACAACGTTTTCATTATTTTGTATACAAAACGGTACCACAAAGTGAATTAAAAAAATTTGGACAATAATTTTGGTTTATACAAGTACAAAAAATATATAGAATGAACGAAATGATTTATTACAGCGTATCAAAGAAAGGAAAGCTTGTGGCCCACGTAATTATAGTTCAGAACTCGATATTGGATTTTCTTATTAAGTAACAAATTGCCTCAATTGACTGATTATGGTATCAGATTTAGATTGCGATCACAGATGTATTTTGGCCTGGGAATTGTGTAATATTAGGATACGGCGTGCGTCACTCGCAAAGTACAGACGTTTTCATTAAATAGAAATTCATACTTTTAAATAATAAGAAAAAGCATGAAAATTACTCGCAAATTTACATATTTTCCTGGTAACGGTTGCATGCCTCGCGCAACATGACATGTTGTGTAAGTAGTATCCCTTCTATTTTATTAAATTACAATTTCTGTTCTTAAAATGTGTGACGTCAATGTTAGGACAAGGAACTTCCACTTTATCCATGCTTTGTGTTTATAGGTTGGGTAATGTATTCAGTGAATTTGTTGACACATTCTATTAAAATTTGTCAGGTTTTTAAGGGAAATCGACAGTCAATTTTGAAGTGTTTTGTGTGATGATTTAGCGGATGTGCTTGTGAGTGATGATGACGAATGTGATGTAGGTAACGGATCTACTCACGCCGAGGGTCACTAGTTTAGCGGATGTGATTGTGTGAGATGATGATGTATGATGTGTGTTCTAACATGCTGGGAGAATACGTCCATCTGCAAAAAACGTGATGTAACAAGAAGTGCAGGACGGGCAGAGATACAAGATGTTGAATTAAGAGAGAATACCTACCTACGAATCGCGGAAAAGGGCAATTTTTGTTAAAGAAAACCTATATAAATTGTGGTATTTGTATCATTTCTACATGAAAGTACATACTTTTAAAAATATGTATAAAAAAAATAAGATATTCAACATTGGAACAACAGCGGAAAATTCTTGGGTTTTATCGACTGCCGAAAAAAAAGGTCCTCCGCGGTGACCACTCCCATCTCATCTGTAATCATCAGAATAAAAAAAACCAAAAAGATTATCAAAACTGATACTCTAATTTATGTAGTCTTTGATGTAAAGGTTTTTGAAAATATAGATTTTTGACAAAATGGTGGGCGTTTGATTTTAAAATAGCGTTTTTTTATGGAAAAATTCGGGTTTATTATGCCGATAAAAAAAACTAAGTCACTTAAAAAATATCCTACGACAAAGACTAGACAATTATGTATAGAATAACCACTAGAAATTTCAAGTTGATCGGTTCAGTGGTTGCCGAGATATTTTGGTTACCGATTTTCAAAACATGGTTTCTAGTAAAACGCGTTTGAAAATTGAGCAATATATGAAAATAAACAAAGAGATGTCACTATTATCAGCTATAACTTTGTTATTTTTTTGAATTTTAGCTTGAAATTTTCACCAGATATTCTTAAGACCTCAAGCTTTAAGAAAATGCAAAAATTTAAAAATCAATTTTTTCAAAATGTCTAGGTAGGTATTCCCCCTTAATACTCACGATTTAAAATGTCGATTTATTGATGCAAAGATTACATAATACAATAATGCTTGTTGCGGAGTACAATACAAAGAGCCTGTGTCGGCTACGGCTGTCGGCAGAAGAGTGAGGTACATATCGGCGGTCGAATGGCGGTGCCGGCATAGAGCTCCTGAATGGTCGTACCGCTCGATGCGTGCGTTTCATTTCACCCCTTGATCCTCCGCAATAACAATAAATTCATTATTTAACGAATTTCGCCTATTAATAATGCTTTATTTCTTGTTTAAATTCTGTGTTAGGCAAAAAAGTAACTTTAATATGGGAGGTACTGAAAAGTATTGCTTTTTACGGCTTTTTAAATTTTTTTATATTAGTTTCGCCGCCTACGTGTGTGTGGAAATGTCGTGGAAGTGAAAATTAATACACTTCTCGTCCGTCATCCAATTGAAATGAAATTTTGCACGCCAACTCGGCGTCGATGACAACGCATTTTGACAACTTTATGCATGGTTACCTACGCAACTACAATAACATACCGATACATGGTTATTGTAGTTGCTTTCGCAAAAAAGGGGCTCGATTCCAAAAAAATTAAGTTCCCAACGGACGCAGCCCGCCGACATCTTTGGGAAATACATTCGTCGCGGGTCATCTCTCCTCCTCCTCAGAATTAAGTCGAATTTCAGCATTTTTCATTTTAATCAGAAAAATCGCCCAATCACGAAAATGAAAACTTCTCCCGAAACCCTCTTTGGGACCTGATTTTTATTTTATTTTTCAGGACCTCCCCCGCCTATCCCCCTCCTGCTGGGCCCTTCTCATTTTTTTTCTTTTTATTTTATAAATTTTTTATTTTTTCATTTTAGAAAAAAATAGAATATATGAACGGTGCAAAAGGTGCAAAATCCGGCCGTCTTTCTTTTGTATGTTGGAATTTTGCATCCGTTTCTTTCTCGCGGCGTGACAAAAATAAAACACTTTTTTGGGCTTTTTTACCGAGCGCGATGTTTCTGCGACTGATAGCATAGTTTGAATGAAATTAAAAAATCGAGTATCACGTTCGAATAAGCCATCTTTTTCCTTTTTTTAGATTTTTTTACCCCCTCCAGTTTTTTTGATATTTTTATTTATTTATTTGTTTACGCCCATTAGGCTTTTACATAAAGAGTATAAAATAAATTTCAAAAAGCACATACATGAAATTCCTTAATAATAATAATAATTAATAATAATAATAAAAATTAAATACATATCCACCCAAAATTGATATTTTCTGTTTCTTTAATAATTCGGTTAAAATAATCGTAACGATGTGCGAAAACTTACTACGCATAGCGCGCGATAGTGCGCACAGGAAATTTTTGTTCCGAATAGCGTGTCCACGGAATGGTTTTAGAGCTTTCTTTGCCGTTTTATTATATTTTTGTATGCTGCTCTGCAACGCGTTGACCAATTTTACTGTTAACATTGCAATCGATAGTGCACAAATGCCGCTATCGAGTGTGCTGAAAATAAGCTTTCCGAAGTGATGCACTTCAGAATTAAATTCGCTTTCATTCGGTTTTCATTGTTTCAGCCGATGCTCCGCGAGGGGTGGCTCTATTCTCCATCTAAAAATCACGATTTGTAGAGTTTTTACTTTACAATTTTTTGGCGTTTTTACTTTTTCTCTTAATATTTATTTCGCAAGGTTACAAGAAAAAACAGAGTTATCTTACACCAAATCTGGAATTATTTTCAAAAGATATTCATTTCTTCTCCAAGATGCTAAGAACGGCGCTCGAAAGGCTGGGTTCCTGAATAATCACATTTGGGTGACGTCATTATGAATAAAACAGTACCTGTAGGTGAAAGTTAGTCGATCCTAAAAGCATCCATCCTATACAGAGAAGAAGTTTGAATGACATCAAATGAAAAATTTTGCATACAGATCTTTTTATTGCGTATAAAGAATTTATAATGAAAACTTTGTTTTTATGGGTTAAATTGTTTATCAATTTGGATTATAGTTGGCGACTGAAAATCTCTGTTAAGCCGGCGCGCGTGATTTTGAACATGTGTCATCAAGATCGTTTTTATTCAATGCTTCATCACTTCGATCAATCACTTCAATGTCGAAACGTTGAATAAAAACGATTTTGGTGACACATGTCAAACATCGTGCTCATTTCGCACGCGAATCGGCTTATACGAGATTTTCATTCAAAACCAACTATAATCCTAATTGATACAACCGGCCCTTAGACATTCACAATATAAAGTAAGTGATAACAATATCTGTTCTATGTAAAAAAATTGTTTGTATTTGTATGTGTATTTATATTTAATACATCCTCTTTTTTCTGTAGTAATAATTTTACTATTTTACAAAATTTTTTAATTCATGTAAACCAAAGGTTTACATGAATTAAAAAATATATATTTGACCGAAATTCTGTTTATTTTAAATTTGTCTAATAATATACAATATATTGGGGGAACAAAAGATTTTGTGGATATGATAACTTCCGTAATTTTAGTAGTAGTTAGTACCTGTTATAATTTAACAAAAAATAGTTACTAAAAAACTTGTTGATATTTTCCTCAGAATAAAAAGTCTAAAATACACCAAAAACCGAAGTTTTACAAATTCTTGGGTCGGAAGAAATTCTAAATAGTTCTTTGTATCGGTCTATATAAATTGATTTTGTTTCTTTGTCTATTTGTTCATTTCCACAAGGTGTTTCGAAGTGCAAAACATGGGTTGTTTGGTATTGACAGCAAATACCTCTTTAGTATATTTTAAGTACATTTTGGAACAATATAAAAGGTTATTCAATAGGAATGATAATATTTTAAAATGTCATACCAGCCATAGTTTTCAATTTTAATATATTCATTTATTTAAACATACTATGACTCTCCACCATGGCTTGCACAACATTTGGTAAATTTAAAAAATGAAAATAACGTTTGTATACATTGAACATGTACTTCGTCAAATTTATGCCCGCATAATCAATCTAGTGTGCTGGCTATTTGGCAAATCGTTGCAAAATTTAAAATGGTTTTTATTTTTTTTTTACCACTACACCAATAAGCTAGACAATTTTCTCTATGCTGAAATTTTTTACACTACTTTGCAAGACCGTGCCACCTCGCAACTGTTTATACGACAGAAACAAGACATTCACTGTCCCCACCGCGAGAGAAATCTTTATTTAAAAATTATAAGCATAACAAAAGAAAATGAAAAATACATAAATAAGTACATATTATACAATTATAATCATTTTACAATGTGTTATAAGCTTTTAAGTTTCGTAACACATAATATATCAAAAGGATTTTTGAATGAGAAGCGCATCGAGCAAATGTACAATTTCATCATTCGCTCAAAATTGGAATAAGTATGGAGCCCACACCAAAGGAAATACATCAACATGATTGAGCAGATTCAAAAAAATTCTTGCGCTACTTATACATGCGCAGAACAGGAGAATATCCTACATTCATGCACCATGAAGTACTGCTGAGGGAATGCAACTACCGCAGCCTCGAGTCGCGCAGACAGGAGGGCCTAGTCATGTTGGGGGTTAACATTTTAAGAAACAAAATTGATGTCCCGAACCTGTTAGAGAATTATGCCCTGTTTGTACCAAACAATTATTTGCGAAATCAAGGTCACGCGCTATTTCATGTCCCAAAATGCAGAACGGATATAATGAATAACATAACGCGTAGTGTGCAACTCCTAAATGAACTGAGCGATCATGTCGATGTATTGAATGACAGCATTGAATGCATCAAGCAGCGGATCGCCTCCATTTAGGTACTCCAAGATATACTTGCATTGTAAATGGAACAATCTGTAATGCAAAAAAAAAGGTATAATACATGGTTACATAAAAGAAAGTAAGATAACACAAAAATCAAGTACCTAAATAAAAGATACATAAATACACATCATATAATAACCATAACGGAAAGTATAAAACATATTTCAAGGAATTAAGAAATAAAGTAAAATATAAAAAAGATAAAGACGAGTTTCACGGTGGCAACAGTGGATGACTTAAGGTCAAGCAGAACAAACCTCTCTACAATAGGAAAAATGACAAAACAAAAAGGAAAACATGATGACCCTGGCAGCGATCAGGATCGGCAGAAAGACGCACTCAGTACAGGAGCAGCACCCAGCAGAGGAGAACCTAATTCCCTAATGTCCACAAAAATTCTAAAAAACCACCAGAAAACACAAAATGTAAGAGACATAACTAAAAACTGATTATTGAACTGCAGTAAATGTATTGTAAACAATAAATTATATATAATAAAATGAGAACAAAAGATAACGGCATAAACTGAGTGATGTGACAAAAATGTTAAAACTCGGACAACTATAAAAAAATGACTTGGTATCTTAATCATATTATTATCATTTTCTTATATTGAATCATTTAAAAATGTTATCTATAAACCTTTTAGGTTTCCATTATATTTTAAATAATAAAAAAAACGATAATAGCGGAGAGATAATATCAAAGTGGAAGACAATTCCTTAATTAGTTATAAGATCCCACAAATAAATAATTTAGAAATACTTGAAATTAGGAAAAGTGTTAATATTAATTCAAATATAATAAATAACCAGACAAAATTTGTGCACAACCCACTATTGAATATTTTTCCATTTAAGATTCCATCCCCTTCAGATGACATTCTATAATTAATATCTCCGACCCCCCCCCCCCTCCCCTCCTCTCACACACCCCTTCGTGGTAACACACTTGAATGGTTTATCTTTTTCAATTTTAGTACACAAACAATCCTAAAGAAGAGAACATTATTCTCAAAACATGTAGGTTGTATAAAGAAATTTGTGTTTTATTTTAATAATAATGTCACCAAAAAGTTCAAACCTTCATTCAGAAGAAAAAATATTCTTCGAACAATTAATTCCTTAATTCTTAATTCCACGAATCACTCTTCCACAATTTCTTAACCCCGTCACCTAATAAAAATTTCAATGGCCGCCCTTTATTTTGATTTCGGAATACGATTCGGTCTTTTGTTTTGATCGGAGCCTTACAAACTACCTTCCCGAAAAGCGGGGTCTCGCTTCCCTTCCGATAGCATTATTATTAGGTCGTCCCTTCGCCAGCCCAGGGGAGGGTGTTGCCTTAATGCTTAATGCATATTCTATTTGAATTTGTGAGGGTTTGAAAAGGATTATTTCAATAAATTATTACAATTGCCACTCAAATAAGAGAATGTCTCGAAGTAGAACCCTTATTAACGCTTATCGGAAATCACAGTTACGGTGACTGGGACATATCTTGCGGATGCCGGCAGAAAGACTTCCAAAGCGGATATTCCAGGCGAGACTAGAAGGCAGAAGACCAAGGGGCCGTGCTAGGAGGAGCTGGCGAAAACAGTTGGAGGACTGCTGTGAAGCGACATTGTTATATCATTGAAGTCAAACCCTGGCGCACGTGTGTCATAGAGAAGGTTCACTTCAATACATTAGTTTTGTTATTTGACTCCATTGAGATTTAAAAGCCCATCTTTTAACAGATATATGTATTTAGTGTGACCGCGGTAAATAAGGTCGATGTTGCGCTGAATGCCGTGTCAAAAGGAATATATCACACGAAGCAATAGGGAGGTACTAGCGGTTCGATATTGTGTTCTGGTGCTTATGGAAATGAAGCCTAGAATCGGCAAAAAAAGAATGAAAGTACACTGAATGCTTTAGAAATGGCACATGCGTGGGAAATCTGTGTTCTACAGAGTGAGGAATGAACAAATTAGAAGTGAATGTAATGCTGGTTGTAGTGTGGTAGATAGAATAAAGATAGGATCGCCGAGATGGTTTGGTCATGTGTAATATGATAATATCTGAGGCGAGTGCTGAAGGCAGCAGGAACGGAAGGCGTCTAAAAAAGACATGGCAAGATCGGATAAAACAAATATTGGAAGATGACCTTGTTATGGTGCACCAGAATAGAAAGGTGTGGCGTTTTAGTCTCTCTTATTGGGAGGTCCCCTGCTAAGAAATGGCGTTATGTATAAGTTCGTTATTTAGTTTCTCTAAGTGATTGGTGTTGTAAGTATCCTGGAATCTACCGATCAGCAATGTACATAAAACCGTATTCACAACAGTAGGTATTTAAATATTTTGAGAATAAAAGTTTAGTCAGCGAACTGGGAAACTAATTTGCATTCATCCGGCGTTTGGAAAATTTATGTTTTCCTGTTTTTCCAACATTTTATTAAGGGTAATAATAAATTCTTTGTCATTCGATAAGGCGGAAAAGAACTTCAATATTTTTCTTTTGAAAAGTTTTATGTTCCAGTTGAGCAAATTTTATTTATTCCATTCGTAGAATTAACGACCCGACTTCGATCTTTGTTATTTGATCTACTTGTTAGAGTTTTAAATATTGAAAATTAAAAAATATCTATTTATACTAAATATATGATAATTCGTCGTTTATTTATTGATGTCTTTGTCCAATACGAAAAAGAAGGTCATCAAACCTAATAATTTTTTTGTCTCTCCGTCCTTCTGTTTGTCTATCCCCGTAAATTCGTGTAACGTCCGTAATTTCGTTCGAATTCACGGCTAAAAAAATAAATTAAACGGCCGGAGATGGGGCTTGAACCCCGGGCCAGCAAACCCGAAGGCGGCAACGATAGCGACGTTGCCATCGCTGAGCCTGTATCACCCCTCAAAAATACAGTGAAGTTTTTTTGAAGTTGAAGAAATATGCGTACTTATGTATTTATTGTAATCGTGTTCAGCAGCAATTACTATAGTTTTCATGCAAATAATCATAACAGTGTCCTATTGAGTTGATAGATAAATACATATGATTTTTTTAACACAACAATGATCACTAATTATAATTAATAATCAAATCATTATATATGTTATACCTCACCAAAAAGAATCAAAGTGTGTGGTGATGGATGATCTCTTACGAAGGATAAATTTACATCAATGAAACAAAACTTTTGAAATACAAAAATTCCTATGTGAAATTTTTTTAAGTAGGAATGACAGACAATGAGTGAAAATTATAGGCAGGTATATAAAAGAAGTGGCAATATTTATTACATATTCTTGAGTGGGACAAAAAACTTGTACTTGAATCTATTGTTATTATCAATAGTTTTTAATTCTGTGGGTAAGTTATTAAAGTTGAGTATACCTCTATATAGAAAACCGTTTTGAAAATATGTGGTACTGAATTTAGGAATGTTGATATTATTTTCATATCTGCTCGAGTGACACGTTTGTAAAGTATTAGTTTTATTTTCTTTAAATATTTGTAATATCGAATATTTCTTATAAATTATGTCAACTGTATTAACTTTAAAAATGTTAAATAAACTTTCTGTTCTGAATCTTTGGGGTTTCTTCAAAATTATTTTATTAATTATCTTTGGATTATTCTTAAGGGATTAATTGTAATCGAATATGACCCTCCCCATCCCATAATACCATATTGCAGCAAGAATTTTACGGTTGCATAATATGCCATTTTTAAAACGTTTCTTAATGTCTTGTCTTTTGCGTATGTCAGATGATGTCTCTTTCAAACCCTGGTTCTTTCCCTACAGGCCTGTCTTATAAGTAGGCCGACAGATGGCTGTCGGCTCTGCAATGCGTTTTGTGCAACCTTCGGGGCTATGACTGATGTCCGATCTTCTTGCAGGGATGTGGAGCCCCGTGACGGCGGCCTCCGGAGCCGCCCAGGAGCCGCCCTGGCCGCCCGCGCGCACCAAGCACTCGGCCACCCTGCTGGGCGGCAGCGTCTACCTGCTGGGCGGCAGGAACGGGAACGTGCCCCTGAAGGACATGTGGAAGTACACCCTCAGTAAGTCGCCGCCCGTCACGATGAAACACTTTGCTTAACCGAGACATAGATCAGGTGTGGCGAACCTTTTTGGGTCCGCGTGCCAAAAATCCTCAAATATTATTTCTCGATTGTGGCGTGCCCAAGCAGTAAAAAATTTTAACGAAATAAAAAAAATGTTTTTTTTCTGAATTTTATTCACAAGCTTAAAAATTACAATATAGTTTCTTAAAAATAAAGACGTAATCTATAAACATACATATAAGTTATTTATTAATGAGATTTTTGCTGTTGTACATTCGATGACAAATTCTTAATATCTGGTCCATATTTCGTCACTTTTAGTAATACACATGACCAACTGGATTCATCAGTCATTCTTTGTCTTGAATTACATTTTATGAAATTCATTTCTGAAAATGATGACTCCCAAGCAATGTAGAAGAGAAAATCGATAATATTGGTCTCGCTAGTTTCTTTAAATCGCTAAACATTTCTGGAATGGCGTTCCAATGTCTCATTATTTCTTCTTCTGCATATTTATTAATTATCTTAGTTAATCTATCGCTTTCAATTATTTCCAAATTCAATTATTTAAAAATTAAAAAAAATATTTTTGCACTTGGAAATCGTTCGCGTGCCTTCCAAATTCTCAAACGTGCCACCTCAGGCACGCGTGCCCTAGGTTCGCCACACCTGGAATAAATGTCTCACAGAGACTACGCTATTTATTTGAGAAAGTAGGGATGGAAGTCTTTGGGTGTTTATAGGCCTTACGACCCATCATACGGCTGGCTTTGCTTAAACTTTTTATTTATTTTTTATTTGCAGTAAGCACCCACATTACGAAAGAGATAACTATGACTGCTAATTCAAATGTACACCGTTTGATGTATTATATTCAGTGATGTACAAGATACCCTATACAAAGTATCTGGAATACAAAATGCAAAATACTTTAAAGTCAAGTATTTCAAATACCAGGTAAAAATAACTTTCTAGAATGGTATCTGAAATACTAGATACAAAATACTCTTTCTAATACAATACTAAAACTAAAACAATAATAAAAAAATACAAAAAACTATATTTCAAATACTTTTTAAAGATAAAGTCCTTTTACAAGAAAACACATTTTATTAAATGTAAGTTATTTTTTTACGTGAATTATTTACAAATAAATCGCGTTGATCGCGCAAATGTGACAAGATAAAATACTATATGTAATAGATCTGAGGAATGTATGTCGCGACGCCAGAAAGAGACTGCATGACAGAGAGAGAGAATGTGTAAAAAGGCGCGTGAATGTCGAGTCGAGCCTCTTTTACTACCATTGTTATCGAGACCGCATCTTACTGTATAAACGATTGTCTAAACCAGTATTATTACCGAATAAATACTTACGAGAACGAAGTCTTTACTTGGAGCAACCTCATCCCGAAACAAGAGTATGTATTACACTATATTTTTAAGGTTTTAATTGAGACTTAAGTAAAACCAGTTCTTCAAACATTTTGTCGCTCATTTTTCTTCGATGAGTTCTCATTATAGGTACATCATTGGAAAAAAGTATCGTAGCAATCTTAGTATTTACAAAATACTAAGATACCAAAAGAATGTATCTAAATACAACACACCAGATGATTATTCTAAAAAGTATTTCAGATACAAGATGAAAATACGTTTTATGCATCTTGTATCTGTATTTCAAATACTTGTATCTTAGATAAGTCACATCTCTGATTACATTTACATATTAAATAAATTTCGTTTTTTAATTTAACCCTTCAACAGTCTAAGGGGCCCAATTACAGAAGCGAATCATGTCATCACATATTCATATATCACGTTGAGTATCAAAATCAACCAATAAAAACACTCAACCACCATTTTTAATTTTTTAGATTTCAATGTCAATATATTCTCTAATTACAATTAATCACAATTACAATTATTACATTACTAGTAATATTAATAGTCTTACCCAATAAATTCTATGAATTAAATTAAACGACAAACAAATTGATGTCTTGTCTTCACCCAGGTCAATTTTAAATTAATAGAAAATCTGAATATTTCGATCCGGCCTCGAAACACAGCAAGGCCACAATGTGATATGTGCACAATATTTTATACTATAATCAAGCATGAGGCGACATTTTAAACTCTGAACAAATTGGCTCGGCTTCTCTACAATAGAGATGGGGTGTTAACGAAAGAACAGTTCACTTAACTGAACGAACGAATAGTAAATTGAAAGACCCCCCCTCCGTCAGATTTAATGTTTTGGGAAGTTGATGTAGATAAAATGAGATGGAATCTGAAAAAAGCACCCCCCCCCCCCCCGGAATTGAAAATTTTGTTAGAGTGAACAAAAAAATTCTGAGATCGAATGATGAATTGTCCAGAAACTGAAACAACCCCCGCCATGATTTTGAAAATTTTGGCACTAAACGAAGAAATCTTTGCAAAGAGTTAACAACAGGCATACGTCAAGAGTAGAATAGGATATCTGATATCCTTCTGGGGAAACGGAAACAAAACTAACCTAAACAGACTCCAACGACAGCAAAACAAAATACTAAAAATGGTCTATGATCTGAAATACCGGACACCAACTGAAACTGTATCCCGTATAACACAAAAATCAAACATCGAAAGCATTACAAAAATCGAAACACTTAAAATCATTCACAGTCTAGCAATTGGCGTGAAGACATTAAATTACACAAAATACACGACACTAGAATGGCTCAAAACTATCACATATCAAATAATGAAGATGAAGACATTAAATTACACAAAATACACGACACTAGAATGGCTCAAAACTATCACATATCAAATAATGAAGATGAAGACATTAAATTACACAAAATACACGACACTAGAATGGCTCAAAACTATCACATATCAAATAATGAAGATGAAGACATTAAATTACACAAAATACACGATACTAGAATGGCTCAAAACTATCACTAGCAAATAATGAGATGAAGACAGTAAATTACACAAAAGACACGACACTAGAATGGCTCCAAAACTGATCAAAATATCAAATAATGAAGATGTGACGACATGAAATAAACAAAATACACGAACCACTCGAATGCCTCAAAAAACTATACATATCAATAATGAAGATGAAGACATTAAATTACACAAAATACACGACACTAGAATGGCTCAAAACTATCACATATCAAATAATGAAGATGAAGACATTAAATTACACAAAATACACGACACTAGAATGGCTCAAAACTATCACATATCAAATAATGAAGATGAAGACATTAAATTACACAAAATACACGACACTAGAATGGCTCAAAACTATCACATATCAAATAATGAAGATGAAGACATTAAATTACACAAAATACA
>JADDOH010000293.1:0-139518 GCA_016648135.1 Agrypnia vestita | reverse complement strand
AACGCTTTAAAGTTTTGAACACTAAAAAATTTAGTACCTATAAAACGTTCATAAGCGAATTTTATCAGCTTACCTCACATGAATCATCAATGCTATCAATCGGATAGGCATGAAGGCATCCAAAACATCCCCGGGAAGAGCACTGTACGTGTGTTTGAACGAATCCAATGCATTAGGGTAGGTTAGGTATAAAAATTCGACAGGTATAAAAATACTCAAAACTTTGTCAATTTTGTTCCGATCGGCTTGAAATTTTGATACAATATTCTTGAGATATTATGCATTCAGTTAAAAATAAATGCAAAAAAAAAATACCTTACCTCCCTTTTAAGAATTACTAGACCTGGAATATGCCAGTAGATTTGGGTACAATTTGATGGACTATTTATTCATTTATTTATTTTTGTTCTCTGAGTTTCCTTTATACTTAATACCAATTTTTTATTTTATTTTATGATTGTTTTGTCAAATCTTTTGCTTTTTGCTCTAATACTAACCATATACTTTATTTTGGTTACTTTTTTGGTTTATTGTATTTTAAATTATGTATGTAAAAATTCCTGTACTATATATCACACTGTAAAAATCCACTACGGCGATGATAAATAAATAAATAAATAAATATCGGCATCGATGATAGGGTCAGCACAATACATATTGTATGTACGAGACATTCTTGTAATGGGAGAAAAAATCCAATATTATTAACATACACAGGCTATCGAGAAGGATAGGGAAGGTGTGATTCGGATAGATGCAGGGATGGGTATTGGTGCGGTAGTGGGGGAAATTTTTGGGTACGTATTATGTGTGTTACATTACCTGAGCGTCACCCAAGAGGCGGCGCACCAGCGCCATGTGTGCACGGCCGATGGGGGGCCATGCTAGTCGCCGCGTGCCCCGGCGCCCTGTGCCGCCAGCATGAGGACCCAGGCGGACCACCGGTTACAGAAGACACATCCCTACTAGGTGTTATGTGTGTTACATTACCTGAGCGTCACCCAAGAGGCGGCGCACCAGCGCCATGTGTGCCCGGCCGATGGGGGGCCATGCTAATCGCCGCGCGCCCCCGCGCCCTGTGCCGCCAGCATGAGGACCCAGGCGGACCACCGGTTACAGAAGACACATCCCTACTAGGTGTTATGTGTGTTACATTACCTGGGCGTCACCCAAGAGGCGGCGCACCAGCGCCATGTGTGCCCGGCCGATGGGGGGCCATGCTAGTCGCCGCGCGCCCCCGCGCCCTGTGCCGCCAGCATGAGGACCCAGACGGACCACCGGTTACAGAAGACACATCCCTACTAGGTGTTATGTGTGTTACATTACCTGAGCGTCACCCAAGAGGCGGCGCACCAGCGCCATGTGTGCCCGGCCGATGGGGGGCCATGCTAATCGCCGCGCGCCCCCGCGCCCTGTGCCGCCAGCATGAGGACCCAGGCGGACCACCGGTTACAGAAGACACATCCCTACTAGGTGTTATGTGTGTTACATTACCTGGGCGTCACCCAAGAGGCGGCGCACCAGCGCCACGTGTGCCCGGCCGATGGGGGGCCATGCTAGTCGCCGCGCGCGCCCTGTGCCGCCAGCATGAGGACCCAGGCGGACCACCGGTTACAGAAGACACATCCCTACTAGGTGTTATGTGTGTTACATTACCTGAGCGTCACCCAAGAGGCGGCGCACCAGCGCCATGTGTGCCCGGCCGATGGGGGGCCATGCTAGTCGCCGCGCGCCCCCGCGCCCTGTGCCGCCAGCATGAGGACCCAGGCGGACCACCGGTTACAGAAGACACATCCCTACTAGGTGTTATGTGTGTTACATTACCTGAGCGTCACCCAAGAGGCGGCGCACCAGCGCCATGTGTGCCCGGCCGATGGGGGGCCATGCTAGTCGCCGCGCGCCCCCGCGCCCTGTGCCGCCAGCATGAGGACCCAGGCGGACCACCGGTTACAGAAGACACATCCCTACGAGGACCGTTGCACACTGTCAAAACACAATATTTTTTTATCACTTGCGTAAAATAGTCACCGAGATATGTGGTTCACACACCGCACGTTTTAATTATTCTTCTCACCACGATTTAATTATTCTGAAATTTGTTGTTTATTTCTGAAAATGAATGTATTTAAGTATGAGTTAAATTGCAAAACATCTTTTCTATGGACAATAAGTTTTCCGTTTAGCAAAATTACTTATTTATTTGTCATTTTATGGTTTTACCTCAATTACGCAATTTTCTATCATATGCTAATGGCCTAGACAGGTGGTTCTTAACCAGAGTTCCGCGAGCTTGTAGCATGTGCTCCACCAAATGATGAAAGCCGAAATTTAATGCTGGCTCGTCTACTTGTGCTGGATTAAATTTAATTCCGGCTCATCTGCTTATGCTGGATTAAATTTAATGCTCGCTTATTTACCTATGTAGGATTAAATTTAAGGCAGCATAAGTATTTATATTTAATGTAATGTTCGCTCATCTACTTATGCTGGATTTAATTTAATGCTCTCTAATCTACGTATGCTGGATATAATTTAATGCTGGTTCATCTACTCATGGATTAATTTAATGCTCGCTCATTTATTTATGCTGTATTAAATATAATGTAGCATGAGTAATTATGCTAAATTTAATTCTCGTTCATCTTCTTATGCTGGATTAAATTGAATGCTGGATTGTTCAGGTCTCATATGTACGAGTATGTGATTACGTTGCACAAATGATGGCTTGATATAATATATAAGTTGTTATTTGCAAACTAATATTATTTTCTATTCTATGTGGATTAAACATATACAATCCACATAGAATTCATTATTATTAATTATATTATATTATTAAAATTCTCTTCATCATACAAAATGGTCAAATAAAACGACTAATTCGTCCAGTGAAGTGAGTTTTGTTTCATTTGCCTTCCGCCAAGCCACGATCCAGCCAACGTCAAGATCCCGTAAAAATGATTATACAGCAGTATCCTACTGTGTGTAAGGAGTAGGAATATTAGGCAAAAAAAGCAAACTGATACGTAGCAGAGGAGCGAAGTATCCATTACCTTTGAAATACGTAAAATTGTTACTTTTTATTCTGAAGGCCTTTAAATTAAAAAACATTAAGTCTATTTTTTGATTTTGTTAGAAATTAGAATATTGCTTAGCCGATATCAAATTGTAGAGTAATTTAGTATTCAGTACATAGATTTCACATTTTTTCGGCGGGCCCTTCGTTATGCTTTCGGCTTATTTTGGAGAACCCTTCCTTAAGAACCCAACCTATTCAGTTAAGGCTAATAATAAAAACATTACAAGAGTTGAAATTTTTAAGAAATTAAAAACATCTAAAATACCATTGTTTATCTTTTAATAAAACTATAAATGGTTGCATTAATACAATAATAATAATTTCCCGGTGAGGTTATAACTAATCTATGTGATTTACCCAAACCTGAGTGTTTTTGTGATGATTTAGTTTCAGTAATAGGGCATCTCGACCTATTGAAACGTAAAAATAATAATAATAACTTGAGATCGATTTTTAATTATATGTTTTTGCAGTAGTAATTTATGGATAATTATTATATTATACTAAGATTTACCTGCCATGCTTCCAATAAGATGACAAATATTTTTTAAATGATACATCATGAAAATCTACCCTATTTTAGTTCGATAATGATTTAACAAACTGAAAGAAATTTAAAACGAAGGTGTTTAAATGTGAGGTACAGCGAGTACTATATGGGGAAAATCTGGACGTTTTAATAAAATTTACAGGACATTAGACAAGTTTGCGGCTATTTGTTATTATTGTAATTATTTAAATAACGTCCACTATAAAAGATGTTTTTGTACAGTCATAAGACTTTAAAATTAAATAAAACACATTAAAATCATGGTAATGGCCATGGTATTGGCTTTATTGGAAAAAATAATTAAATGTCATTAGTCTTTAAATATAGGGTGGTTTTCAAACAAGGTATCACCTTTTCTAGTGATAGCCAATTTGATAGCTGATATCTGATTTGTGCTCAGTTTGGCTTGCCATTTTACCAAGAGTAGACTTACGCCAGAAAAATGATTGCGAATTGGGCAAATTTATTTCGAAAATCGTGGAATCGTAATCATATTTTTATTTTATGTTTGATGCTTCTAAAAATAAATATGCGTTACGTTGGTATGCAATTATTATAAATATGATTTGCATACGACTTCCTCACCTGTCCTAGGATGAGTTGTAAAGCCTAGTTATTCTGTAAAAACCAACAACTTTGACGTTACCAAATACCGTAATGTAGGTAGGTAAATATAATATCATATTTCGGTTGTTTGATTATTATTCTCCACGAATCTAAATTTCCACAGCATTCATAATCCCCCATGTAAAATTAATTATACAATAGTCCTCGTAATATATTACAATCGGCAAATACAAAGTAACAAATGCTTCCCTTGAAACCTCATCCTTGGAACCAGTTTCCTGCTCGATTAATCTCAAACCCTAAACCCACCTGTCTATGACAAGGGAGGAGTTCTGTTGTTATTATTCTGCTGAATTTAACTTCAGACCGTCTTCGCGCCATTGTGACACTGTCCTCGCGACCTTGTGTGAGCGGCAACGAATTACTGCGTAATTAGATTGCAGGTAGGTAGTGGTAAATGAGAGTATGTATATTTTTAAAGTGACGGAAAAATGTGATAGATGGGAGTCAAAATAAGCACTCTGCATTTTTAACATGTTTTCGGAGCTTCACGGAAAAAATAAAAACCTGTATTAAAAGTGGCGCGTTACAAAGTTCATAATATTTTGTAGAAGATTCATGGATGGTGGCGCAATATGGAGGCACAATGTATATTGTTGTTTATTTCGCATGTATGTAGACACGATTGTTATGCTTATTTAGTATATGTGTATACACGACTGTTACCGTTATTTAGTATGTAGGTATGTAGACACGATTGTTATGCTTATTTAGTATATGTGTATACACGACTGTAACCGTTATTTAGTATGTAGGTATGTAGACACGATTGTTATGCTTATTTAGTATATGTGTAGGCACGACTGTTACGGTTATTTAGTATGTATGTAGACACGATTGTTATGCTTATTTAGTATATGTGTATACACGACTGTTACCGTTATTTAGTATGTATGTAGACACGATTGTAAAGCTTATTTAGTATATGTATATACACGACTGTTACCGTTATTTAGTATGTATGTAGACACGATTGTTATGCTTATTTAGTATATGTGTAGGCACGACTGTTACGGTTATTTAGTATGTATGTAGACACGATTGTTATGCTTATTTAGTATATGTGTAGGCACGACTGTTACGGTTATTTAGTATGTATGTAGACACGATTGTTATGCTTATTTAGTATATATGTAGGCACGACTGTTACGGTTATTTAGTATGTATGTAGACACAATTCGATATTTGGAAAAATATATATTATAGCTGTAACCCGTCAAAAATGACGGTACTTTACATGTTACGGTTATTTAGTATGTATATAGACACGATTCGATATTTGGGAAAATATATATTATAGAAGTAACCCGTCAAAAATGACGGTACTTTTATGTCGGTTTTTAAGGAATAAGCATTTATTTATTTATATTTAAAAAATAGAAAAAAGAAAAGAAAAAAAATTAACTATAAATAAGTCACGGACGTTACACAAAACTATGACGGACGGACAGACAACAAAATAATAAATTGGGATACGCAGGGATAGTATGATACATGTATCCGAGACATAGTTGTAAATATTTTAAAGCTAGTCATGGTGTGACACTCTTGGGGTGACACCATCTGGACATTTTCAAAAAAAGTAATTTTTTGCGTTATCTTTGGCTTGAAGTTATAAGAATGATTGTAGTCATCACTCGTTGAAAAATTCTAAAAATCGTCTGAGTTGTAGCAATCTGAGACTAACGTGGTAGGTGAATTTTTAAACAAATTTTATTATTTTTTCGCGATTTTTTCGACACTCCTTTTTTCAGAGAGCCGGATAAAATATCAAAAATAATTTGGCCGCTTTTATTTAAATATTTCACACACCTTACTATACGAGTTTTAATTAATAAGATAGGTGGTTTGCTAATTATGAACTGCGCGCGTCATGCGGGATAGCACATAATACCGCCGGTGCCGTTTTGAAATTTTGAAAATATTTTTTTAATTATAAATATTAACAATATACGCCGTAAATAAGGATAATTAAACGAATTTTCATGTGCAATAATTACATAAAAAAAAAAAATTTAATGTGTTTTTTGATGACCTCTTAATTTGGTAGGGCATATGGTGAGGACTAATTGTAAAAATCCAGGTTCTGTCACTATCGTCATTCCAATTCATACCAGGTCCTTGCAGAAGTCCTGGATGTTAGCAACTGGAGTATATATGATTTGATTATATTGTGACGAGAATTATATAACCCTTACGTCCTTAAAGAAAGTTCCTATCATTGAACTTATTTTGTGTATATAAAATGCGTGTTTTACTTAAAATACACATTCTTTAATTTACTTATCAGTTTTAGGTTATATTTAATAGATAATATTTTTGGTAACTCAATCAATGGTTGTATAATTACACCCTTTCTCGCATTTTTCTACTATTAATTGTAATTATTAGTTATAAATTCGGCTAAATTTTTTTATTTAAAAAAAAATATAAGCAACGTCAACCGTTGATCGCGAAGCGGCTGCTAACACAGTAGTGATCTTGATTTCTAGTAGATTTATCTTTATTGGGCAAGATCAGATCTTCTGCTTATTGAGAGAAAGATACACAGTAAGATAGTGGCTTCCCAAACCGAGGGTTCCGGGTTCGATTCCGGGTGAGGTCATAATTTAATCTATTTGATTTACTCAAGCCTGAGTATTTTGTGATATATTTTGTTTCTGTATTTGGCCCTCCTGGCCTGTTGAAGCGTAAAAAAAAAAGAAACAAGCATTAAATGGAAAACAATGGATTTCCCACATATTTCTTTCAACAAATGAGTTGAAAGAAATATGTGGGAAATGTATTGCGGGCAGCTGAGAAGTAAATCGGAAGGTGGATGAAATAACATAAAAGGTGCCTCGAAAACTATTATAGTCAATTAAAATAAGAATACAATAAAATAATTAATTTTAAACAACACATTACTTGACATTTATTTATTATTTGGCTATTATTTTTGACAGCTTTATTTATTTTCAATTCTTCAAGATTATTAAGTCACAAACCTTTTCCGTCTTTGTGTATAATTTGTGACCCTGTATTGTTATTAAATGTGTGGCTGAAATCAATTAGATGTTCCTAGGCAAATTTCAAAAACCCTACACTATTGTGGTCAATAGAAATCTATCACAAAAGCAAGAATATAGTCGAGCCCAAACTATCGAACGACTCTTAAATCATAATTTCCACTGGGTATTTATTTATTTAATTAATGTTTATGGAAGACCAACAGCACAAAAAAAGCATAGAAAACATTGATACAATATAGATGGCCAATTACAGGTCTCCACATTTAGAGTATGCCTGACTATGGCTATTTCTGTTGTTTTAATTATTTCATACCTTTTTTTAGTTAAATGTTTAACGAGTATTTTTAAGAGTTAAAAATGTAAGAGTTAAGTTTAAAAAATTATATTAAAAATAAATAATGAGAGATTGTAGGTAGGTACCTCTTTATGAAGTGAGATAATCAAATACTTATTTTATGGTGATGCTTTAAAAAATAAATATTTATATTTATTTTTTATATAATAACGTGATTTTTCTTCCTCTCCAAACCTAAGTGTGGTGATTTAAATCTTACTTTATTATTACATTTTACAAGAAACTTCCTAAGGACCGTCTACAATTATGATACGTTTAGATATTTTTTATAATTTCCCTCGTTGCAAGATTGTTTGTGTTGTTGTTTCCTTCATGAATGATACCTGAAACAAAAGAAAATATTTGTTAATAATTTGGAAACACCGCATAACAAAATGGAGTAATCATATAAAGTTGACCCCCGCTGAACACGGGGGTGCGAATATTTGCGCGAGGCAGGAGAAATTAATAACAAGACAAGACTGTAATCTATTTTAAATTATTGAACAAAATGTGCTTCATGAAAATGAAGGTTTAAATGTATTTCAAATTTTTGAATTAAATAGACCAATACACCTGTGAAAAATCACGGAACATGAAATGGTTCGCATGTTTGCTAAGTTCTGGTATATTAGATAGTATATTTTTGACGGTCTACGGAGATACGGCGGTAGCAACAAGCGTTAAGCGGTCGGTTTGGGTTTTCTGGCAGAGGTTCAAGCCCCATCTCCGGCCGTTTTATTTATCCGTGAATTCGAAAGAAGTCATGGACATTATACGAAGCTCAGACAGACAGGCAGACAGACGAACGGACAGATAGACAAATAACGAAATTATTGTTTAAAATTCTTTCTCAAAAAGAAAATGGTTAATGGTAAAAAGTTGAGAATGGTTTATCAATTTAAGATTTATATTAAGGTCGTTAACATATTTAGATGTTGAAATAACGGATATTTTATACGGACCGTATGGATGTGCAGAGATACCATTCTCGACGTGGACGCTGTGATACGAGTCTAGCAAAACGTTGAGGATCGTGTCACTACGCATTTATAAGGTTCTTATTAAGTATCCATTACCTCAATACCTAAATATTGTTTACTAAATTTACGTATTTTTTATATTGCATGATTGGACGAACGATACTCTTCCAAATTTATAAGTATTGGTCTACAGTCGCAAACTTGCAACTTGTTTCAATTCTTTTAATATTTTCAAAACTAGTGTTTCTTCTACTTTTCTTCTTTGTGTACCCTATCAGGTTCCCCCGACGTTGGCGATTACTCTAACGAAAGTCTGTCTGTCCTGCGCTACTATAATAAGGAATAGCTCCTTCACACTTCTTACACCGGTTTATTTTTAACGTTTCTCAATTGCTAGAGTTTGGGTTTTTAGACACCGCAAAGATTACACTATTATGATATATCTATATTACATAATGTTTTAATAAAAATATAGAAGGCAATGAAATGTTGTACCGACTACATACACACACACATTAATTTATTCTGGCATAAACAGGTTTGCCTCGTATCACGGAGGAAATATCAACTTCGTAATATAATCTACTGATATATTCATTTGTCGGGGTAAGGCGTGGACCCACGTTATAACGAATTCACATTAAGCGGGCGTTACCTGTATACTGTAATTAAACGCATTTTAGAGATTTTAATTTTTTTTTATTTTCATTAGAGAATATTAGTTCTAATAATAACAGTAAACATAAATCTATGTAAAGTTCTTAAATAAAGATTATATAATTATTGTTTCTTTGATTCATTAATGTCTATCCCGAAGTTAGTTTGAAGGCAAATTTAAACAATAATTATACAATTATGACATAGTGAGAAATGCGTAATCTTCTTTTTCAAACGAGAAAATCTCTAGTGCAGATCTTATCGTTCATTTGTTAAACCTTAAATAAATGCTTTCTGGGTCACAGAATCGATTCTTAACATACGAAGTATAAAAAAATAAAATAAAAGAAAGAATATGACAAAATTAGGCACTGAATCCAGCAATCGTTGTTGCAATTATCTTTGTTATTGAAATTGCAATTGTTTTATAAAAATAGCAATTAATAAAAACTTAAAATCGAAATGTACATTTGAAAGTAAAGTAAAAGAAATTAGTAATCATGTCTCTGTACCGCCAAGTGTAATGTTTTGACCGTCATCATTTTTGAAGACATATGGACCAATAACTGAGACCGACCATCATCATACACACACCACAGCCAAACTCTCATCACTCTTTACACATACCCCCATATCTGTATACAACGTCACGCACAGAATACATACGCACTCCACTCAGCCACAATCCCATACACCTCACTCCACTTCCCCCTCTAACTCCCATTCCTATCCCTCTATTTAATATATGTTCTCTTTATTGCTTGACTTAACATTTTATGCCGTGGATCTCTATAATTGGTCTACGAATTACCCAATACGTTATGTATTATTATAATAAATTGTATACTGTTGAGATTCCCAAAATAAAAAAAATAAAAAAAATAATAAAAAAAATAATTCCACCGACCCATAAACGGTGACTTTTTCTGGATGTAATGGTGTTTCGACATTGACTTGTGGATTATCATCGCTCCAAATGTAGCGATTCTGTTTATTAACATAGCCTTTTAACCTAAAGTTTGCTTCATCACTGAACACATTGAGATTGTAAAAATTGAGATTGTGACCTCCACATTACGCCATGTACGCGCTAGCCATGGCGGCCATACCCCCGAAATCATATAAAAATATGAATGCCATTAAATTACCTGTCAAATAAATTTCCAATTTCATGGATAACTAAAACATTTTTCCGTGTTTCTATATGAAATGATTAACTTAAATAGGGGTTACATTAAATAGGGGTTACAGGCGCCCACACAAGAGGATCTATAATGAAGAATATATATATAACTCTTCAATGAAGAGTGCACTCAAGTTGGGATGAAGATTAGTAATGCCAAAACAGGGGTTATGGTCGTAGAAAGAGACCAAGAGCAGTGTTAGATCAGCATATAGGGGACCCAGCAGAAGCAAGTCGAAAAGTTCAAATACCTTGGGGTGGAATTTTCTAGCGACGGGAGGTAGAAAAGTGAAGTAGATAGAAAAATTGAAACCACGGCCGGCATTCTACGTTCTTTATATATAATGTGGTGATAAGAAAAGCCGAACTTAGTATTAAGTAAAAACTTTCAAATTTATATGAAAAAGTAATGGGTCTGGACTGGCTAGAACAAGGAGATGGAAATGATGATGATGATGAGGGGTTACATTTTATTGTTGATATTATACGTTGAAAAAATCTCATAAACGGGTAAAAAATTGAGTCACTTGATAAATCGATTTAAACATCGTTAAACAATAGATATATTTCTAACTACATAATATATACTGTTTTTTTATTTTTATATAGTTTTTACAAATGTTGGTGTAAATAATTAAATAAAAAAGTAGATATATACATATAATATAATTAATATTTTTTACATATGCTGTTAACTGAATGTGGGTAAATATTTTAAAACGATTCACCTTGGTATAATTAGAAACACTCTGATTAAATTATTTCATACAAATATTTCGAATTATGCGATAAGGATTAAATAACCGTTTTACGAAACATGAAAAATATCGAAACAACTGTGATTTGCATTATATTTGTGAACAATCGTTATTTATTTTCATAAATTATTTATGCAGCCTCGGAGTTAATAATGAATAATTACATTTCAATTCGGTATATAAACCTCGAAGGAATTTATAGACCGCAATTGGTATTTTGATTTCAACCAAGAACAGGACTTGAAGGAGGTGTGTGAATTATATTATTATAATATATAAAAATAAATACGATTTAAATTTTTATTTTGTCCAAAGTTCGTTCAGTAGAAGTTCTCAAATATATGGTTTATATATCGTTGGTGTTCGTGTGTGTTACTAACTCATTAAGTTTTTTTCAGTGTTTGAACATTAAGGCTATTATCCAATAGAAACGCGATGCCGCCCCACGTGGAGCCCGATACAACGGGGGTGTTGTATGAGACCGACGCGCAGACTACAGATGGGGGCCTTGCCAAAAAGGTAAACATGCCAACTTAACAATTCTTCTCAAAGCCAAATAAAGAGACTATTTATCTTTTATTACAGGTGTTTTAAAAATTGGATCTGGCGAATAACTTTTTTCGTCTTTATTGAGATTAAAATGGTGCAGTTCCGTGAAAATAGTGAAGTTTTTATTTTCGTATCTTATTAATCTATGGCTTAAAGTCATTGCATAATATTTAGTAAAAACCAGGGTTCGAGAATATATATCCGTGGATATATATAATGATATATATCACGACATTTATGACTTGATTTTTATTTTTGATATATATCCAAAAAAAAATCTGCAGTCCTTAATAGATGGCGCTAGTTGTATTTAAAAAATTCTACAGGTTGTTTTTTTATATCTGCGATCGTTACTAGATGCAAAAAATGACGAAAAAGGTTTGGATGTGTATACATATATCCAATTTTTAATTTATATCGGATATATATACAAAAACCCTATTTTTTTATTTTTTAGTATAAAAATCGGATTTTTTTGAACCCCGATAAAAACTAAAATTATTAAATACATGCCATATCGGATGAAATTGATTTTCACACGAGAGCATTATCATGAAATTTGCATAAAACTAACTAACTAACTAACTGCAAAAACGTCGCGAATTAGCCGACTTAATTATTTTGCTAAAAATATCTTCCGGCTCAATAGACTGTCCTGATTTATTATCCAAGTTCTCGATCAATGTTCTTCTTAAAGTTCTAAGAATCAACCCTCTTCTTTTTACTCCCCTTATTTCTACAATAATTAAGTAAATATAAAGAATGGGAAACACAAAATCCAATTATAGATTTTTACTGGTAGTGACAAAATATCACATTTGCGTGGTATATATAAATCAAATACAAAGATACATATAAATATCAAATAATAAACTAAAAAAATATTTGCGGAACCTGAAATCGAACCACGAACCTTTGTCTATCGCGGACAGCGTGTTAACCATTTCACTACCAAATACTTTCGCCAATTACCACCTTTAATTCCAATTCCAAAGATGCATCGAACTATTGTTCGACCCGGCTTTGGTGGTTTTGAATGCTGGACTATGACAACGCCCACTTTCGGCAACTTAAATTAGTATAAATTCGAAAGCTTAGATGGCCGGCAGGAGTTCACTAAAAGAAAGGATTAAAAGTTCACGCTTTTGTGGTAGCCTGGATGTCACAGACGTAAACAGTAGACTGTGAGAACTGTAGCCGAAACGGTATGAGCACATAAGACGGATATTACCAGACCAGTAAAGCAGGCAATGTCTATGGAGCTTCATCGATACTCATTCAGAGGAAGACCAAAGAACTCCTGGACGAATCAGCGCTCTAAAATCCTGCAGAGAAACGGCCTAGATGAAAGCGACACCCGCTACCGAAGAAGGTACAGTCTGAGAACAAGAAAAAACCGATCTCAACAGCCTGCCTAGGCAATGAGTTAGGAGGGCACAAGGAAGAAAGAATATATATATATATATATTTATAATATACAAGTTTTAGTTCTGATGGGACAGAGACAATGAAACAAAATCGTAAATTAAGTAAAAATGCGATATAATATGTACAAAAAAAGTAAAATAATAAATAGTTACATAGTTTATAGTTATAAATAGTTACAGTTCGTTTTTATGCTTGAGGTCATCTTTAATTCTGATTATTATATATCTGAAATATAATCACGAAAGATCGTAATAATATTTATGTGAAATTATCTGACCCCATATTTTTTTTTGTTTCGAAATTCATAAAATGCTAATAAATACAAATTTAACTTTTTTCGATATTCACCGAGGGTTTTGAATTATGATCGTCTTCATTATACGAGTTAAAAAGTATTAAAATTACGGTATACATAAAATTAAAATTAAGTAAATCAACAAGGATTATTAATGTTGGAAAACTTTGAGATTTTTAATTACTTAATATAAAAAATAAATTACATTGAAGCTTTCAATGTAAAAATTAATAGTAAAAAATTGATTCAAAATGTTACAAACCACGCACTTTACCACCCAATTTACATATTTTCTACGAGGCAGATATTTAAAAACGATTGCAAATACATGTTTATTTTTATATTTTATGAATTTCCATAAGCGCTTGGCAATCATTTTGCTTTAGATATTAATCGGAAGGTGAAAAATGTTTATTATTAAAATGATATTTAACTACATTACATTTTTCATTGTTTAAGGTTAAAGATATGAGGACCGCAGGAGATAAAAAGATTGTACTGGTGTGGTCCAACATCACGTGGTTTATTCTTCTACATATCGCATCATTATATGGAGCATATCTGGCGTTTACAGATGCCAAATGGCAGACCAATTTGTTCGGTAATTGACAAAGTTGTTTTAAATTTTCTTATATTTGTAATGATTTATTCGGTATCACATTTTTTCGTTGCAGTGACTTGAAGTACCGACCATAAACATTTGAAAATGCAGCAATACACCAACGCTCAGAACAGGCATATGTTTAGTTTCCCAGAGAGTATTTATCGATCACCATCGATTAATTAAATAAATAAAACATTAATTTAAATATTCTTTGTTTTCGAAACTTATTAAAATTTTTTTTCAATTTAGTTATTAAAAGTGGTGAAAACAAATTATATTTTTATTAATTATATTGATAATATCACCACAAAATCACTTAGCTATTTTTGAAGAAAAAAAATTTATCAAATTATAAATCAATCATGTAACTCATTTTGCTACAGTAGTACAGTTATTTTCTTAAATAAAACCTATAATATATATAACCTATAAAATATTTGAAAATATGGGTTAGAGGGGTTGGAAAATAAATTTGTTGGTATGTTTCGAATTAGATATATAATTATGTGTGTTAAATGTCTTATTATTCTTTTATATTTGTCATCGTAATCTGATATCTCCTGTATATATATATATATTTATATATATATATATATATATCCATAGATATAGGGATGTTTCAAGGGAGATATATATTATTATATATATAATACGAACAAAATAATGAACTAAGAGAGAAACACCACAATATCAAATAATTAGAAAATGAAAAATTAAGAAATGTTGGAACTGGAGTAGGAACCACGGACCCTGTGTTTCGCGCACAGCGCGTGTTACCAAGTTTCAAGCAATCCCGAGCGATATTTGATTTACATTCGTATGAAGCTATGACGGGACTCGTTCCTTAAATAAAGTGAAAGAATGGTTCTACTATATATATATATATATATGAGTATATATATAAATTAAGATATATATATGGTATTAGATATATGATTACAAATATAGAGACGAGTCACTTGGAACAAAATATAAGAGTTATTTCTGAACAATAATACCATGCGGGGATTATTTTTCCCTTTCAAAAGAAACGACGTTCACTTCCCCTGAACGATTCCGCGCCGTTGAAGATCGTAAGAGCAAACGTTAAAATTTTCTGAAAAGGAATCCTTCCTTTGATATGTGTATCTTCTGTTGATGTAAAAGAGTCTCGCCAGCTTTGGACAGCAGCTGTAAAATATTTCAACTCTTAGTGGTAACTCAATATGACTGTTTTCTGAACTCATAAAACACAAAAGTTTTTATTTACTTGTTAATCTAAATCTGCTTTTTTGAATTGAATTTACTTGTTAATCTAAATCTGAATCAGATCAGAAAATTTAGATGTTTACTAAGAGTCGTACTTTTTAATATCATGAACGATTTGTCTTACACAGTATAGATTAAATTAACAAGTATATGACTGTATTATTTTTAAAAATTAAAAGCAAACAGTAAATTGAATTAAAAAATATTGTCTATACGCGGTATACATAATAAAAATAACATGTGGTACGGTAACATATAATATAAAATTAACATTTTGAAATTATGCTAATAATTATTCAGAAAGATAAATAAATTTTCTTGTTACTTTTTTAACTTATAAAAATGTCTCAGTTGATAAGGTAAAAAATTGCTTGTTGTAAAAATGTTACGAATATATACGCGTTACATGATGTATTATATAGGGCAAATATTTTGAAATTAATTTTAAAAAATCTACGAAATTAATTTCAAAATACTTGCATAGCATAATTTTTATCGTAGAAAGTCATTACAATCGCACAGTAAAATCTAAATAAGTTAACTTTTAAATAATTTTATAAATATTTTACTTTTTTTTTGTATGATATATTTTTTGCAGAGCACACCAATTTAAGAGAATAACTTAGCAAAGCAAATGAATTTTCAAAATAATTTTTTCTCATCTTTAATTAAGTTTTTTATTTATTTTACAGCTTTTGCCTGCTATCTGATGTCTGGATTCGGAATCACTGTAGGAGTGCACCGCCTATGGGCACACAAGGCTTTCAAAGCTAAGTGGCCTCTTCGCTTAACCCTCATGCTGTGGAACACCATGGCCTTCCAGGTAATCCAGATACCCATATACAACCTTCATTACTCATTGCACCATTAACCAGTAATGTACATTAATAAAAGATTAATATTAATAAAAAGAAAATACTGCATATAAAACCAGTATTTAATGAAGACAAATTATAGAAATCTCTCAGAGACGAAGTTATTTATATGAGCAACATGTACATATGTTGTATAAAAGACATTCATACATTAATACTTTCGTATGAAATGATCACTCTACATAATGCAATGTCCACCTTTTTTTTTGTACGAATATCCACAATTTAATCAAAAATTTGAAAGTTGTTTATATGTTCAAATTGTTGAGTCTCTGTGAGACTTCTATACTTTATCATATTTAAATAATGATCCCGCAGTGAATAAATCCAGTAATGGTGTTCTCATAACATACACAAAGAAATATTGTTAAAACCTGTATTTATTGAATAATCAATATGTTTCGGGGCCAATGTACCATTATTCGGCCAAATATTCACTTTTATTAATGTTAATACATACATAATTCCAATTTTAATTTTTAGTGTACGTTGTAATCTAGTGAAGAGTCCATTGGCCCTAATATGTTGTTTATTTAATAAATAGTGGTTTTAAATTTTATTTTTATTTTTATTAATAAAAATAATGTTACCATAAAATTATTTAGCTATTATTGAAGACGTAAAACATAAATTTTAAGGCTTTATTTAGGTTGTACATTTTTTTAGTCAGTCGGTCAGGTTTCCTACATTTTATTAATAAATGTCAAGGGTCAGTGTGTAGTATCAACTTAATCTAATATATATATATATTATATATATATATATATATAAAGAAACCCGTGTTTCCCTATCCGCCAAGTTTTTTTCACAACCAGATAATACCACCCCCTGATGGTTATAGTGTTGGATAGCCCTTAGCGTCCCATTTAAAATGTGCGAGTTTGGTGGGGGTGGCTGAGCGTGAGTGGGAGTGGGTGACAAAAATGTGCATTCTAGCAAATTGTTTTGTTATGGGAAGGCCGCAAATACTTCAGATTGTTTCAAAATGGGCCCGCTGACTGTGTCGGTAAGTACGGTAAGTCTAGAAGGTTCCGGAAAAATCCGCTCTAGAAAGTTCTGGAAGGAGAACCTTCTAGAAAATTTCAGAAAGTTCTATAAGGTTCCAAACTAAGTGGCAAAGTGTGCCAGTGAGTCAAGAACGTTTCAGAATGTCCAGTAATGCTCTAGATAGTTCTGGAAGGGGAGTGTTCTAGAAAATTCCTGAAAATCTATAAGGTTCCAAACTAAGAGGTGAGTCGAGAAGGTTCCAGAACGTTTGATAAAGGTCTATAAAATTCTGGTGGTGGAGTGTGTTTGTGATTCTATAAGGTTCCAGATTGTTCGATAAAGTTCAAGAATGTTCTGGATGGAGAATGTTCTAAAAGATTCACGAAAGTGCTATAACGTTCCAAACAGTATGGCGGAGTGTGTCTGTGAGTCTAGAAGGTTCTAGAATGTTCGATTAAGCTCTAGAAATTTCTGGAAGAAGAACATTTTAGAAGATTATTAAAAGTTCTATAAGGTTCCTAAGTGGGTAGCGGAGTGTGTCGGTGTGTCCAGAAGGTTCCAGAACGTTCATGAAGGTTCTTGAATGCTTTACAAGTTTCTGGAAGCAGAAAGTTCAAGAACGTTCTATAAGTGTGCCGGTGAGTCTAGATTCTAGAACGTTCGATAATGCTTTAGAAAATTCTGGAAGGAAAAGATTCTAGAAGATTCCCGAAAGTTCTATAAGGTCACAAACTGAGTGGCAAGGTGTGTCAGTGAGTCTACAACAAAAAGTTCATGATGTTTCTCGAATGCTTTAGACAGTTCTGGAAAAAACCTCCGAGAGGTTGTATAAGGTTCCAAACTGACTGGCAGAGTGTGTCGGTGAGTCTTGAAGGTTTCAGAATGTTCGATAAAGCTGTAGAAAGTTCTAGAAGGAGAACATTCTAGAAGATTTACGAAAGTTCTATAAGGTTCCAAAAAAGTGACGGAGTGTGTCTGTGACTCTAAGGTTCCAAAACGTTCGATAAAGTTCTAGAATGTTCTGGAAGGAGAATGTTATAGAAGATTCTTTTTTCTTCTAAAGAATGTTGACTTACGTTCCAAACAGTGTGGCGGAGAGTGACTGTGAGTCTAGAAGGTTCCAGAACGTTTATGAAGGTTCTCGAATGCTTTAGAAGGTTCTGGAAAGACAAAGTTCAAGAATGTTCTAAAAGTTTCCAAACAGAGTAACGGAGTGTATAGGTGAATCCAGAACGTTCGGTAGAGCTCTAACAATTTCTGGAAAGACAAGTTCTAGAAGATTTCTAAAAGATCTATAAGTTTCAAACTGAGTGGCGGAGTATGTCGGTGAGTCTAGAATTCTCGAATGCTTTAGAAGATTCTGGAAGGTGAAAGTTTAAAAAGGTTTTATAAGGTTCCAAACCGAGTTGCTGAGTTCATCGTTGGGTCTAGAAGTTTTCAGAAGATTAAGAGAAGGTTCTTTAAGATTTCGGAATGCTCTTGAAAGTTTTGAAAGGTTCTCTCTAGAGTGTTATGATTGTGCGCCAAAATATCTGTTGATGTTTTGGTAAAGCGAAGACGGTTCCAATCACAGATGCCGAAACTAGCAAAAAAGAGACGTCAACACAATTCTTTGATTACTAAATTATGATCCCGAGCGAAACCGGGCCAATCAGCTAGTTTTTTTCATAAATGTGTGCATTTATTTCGTCATAAGATGTAATCGAAGAGAAAATTTCAAAAGTTTCCTATTTTTTTGTTCCAGGACTCTGTGATCGACTGGTCCCGCGACCATCGCGTGCATCACAAGTACTCCGACACCGACGCCGACCCTCACAATGCAGAGCGGGGGTTCTTCTTCAGCCACGTGGGCTGGCTGTGCTGCAGGAAGAGCGAGGCCGTGAAGGCTAAGGGGAGGCAAATAGATCTGTCGGACCTGTACGCTGATCCCATCCTAGCCTTCCAGAAAAAGTGAGTATCATTGTTAATATCAGAAGTCATCATTAAGAAAAAAAATCAGTCGAAAAATCGTCTCCTTAAAGGACAACCTTAAATAATTAATTTTTCACGCTTTTTACGACAATGTAGGTTTTTATTAATAAATTATGTGAGACATGCCTATTAAAGCACAAGATCGAATGGCACTACGTGTATCATGGATACAAAAATATTTATAAATAAAACAGATAAAGCTCGAAAAATTAATCTTTTTATAGATGATCTCAAATCTGAAAAAATGAACCGTCTTCTTCGTCTATTTCCATCAGAATCTTTCTCTCTTGCCAAAAAAATAATTTTAAATATTCAATATTTAATTTATAATATCACTTTGAAAAAGTGTGAAATGTGTCAGCAAAAATAAAATAGAAATAAATAAATATAGTCACCCAAAACATAATGCCATATGCATTTCAATTCTTCCTTTTTAACGTTGTTCATTTCAAAGAAAACGCATGTAAATTTTATCGATATTTAATGATAATATCCACCTGGATGTCGGATTACGTATAATTTAGAAGTAAATTAAAATAATTTCATAATACTTTTATTCATAACACAATAATTAACATAAAATGGCGCCTTTCAAATGTACTTGCGTGTCATTTATATGTAATGGACTACGTGATAAAAAAAATATGGAATAATCGTTTGATGTTGGAAAATACGTAGAAAATGACCTTCAGTTTGAACTTCGTTTTGTAATGTTTAATGAACAAAAATGATAATGACATTAATTCGTCACGAAATGAAAATTCGCCTCAATTTTATTCATATTTCCGCACTTTTTTATCTGCGTACATAGCGATTGTACGTAGCGTTACATAACCAAGAATTACGAAATAAAGAAACATATTCAGTTGGATTGGGTAGCATTAGGAGACCTTGGGCACATTCCCAAACCCAAATTACACCAATCTGCAATCGATGCGTGCTCCCGGTTCTTACATAAGGAGCTGAGACGTGAATCCTCATCGTCAATGTCGTACGAAAATTAATATGTTGTTGTCCAAAAAGAAATTAAAAGGGTTATGATTGGAATATCTCTGAGAAATTGTGAACTTTAAATATGAATTCCACAGAAGATAACAGCGGGTCGCAAAGGATGTGCAACATATTTTCTCAGCTACGCTTCATTCGTTTCTCAGAAAATAATAAATAAAATAATTTATTAACCGCACTTGCGGAGAAAATCATAAAATCGTGTGAAAACCCCAAAAAAGTGTTTTCAAGCAAAAAAGATTAGTAGGTAGATACCATTAAACACACATGTGAATATATATCGCATAAAACATACTTATATTTGAAAAGGATGTGACAAATGAATAGCTGATTTTATTTATATTTTTCCTTAATAACAAGTATTATTAAATCACTTCATTTAGAATAAAATTGTTTTACAACAATTTTTTTTATCAAAATTAATAAAATGTATGTTCTCCATTATTTTTGTTGAACAGTTTTTTTAGTAAACCAAAGTTATCCCGAGATGTAACTCTATGTAATGTAACTCTACTTTTGACATTTCTTCCGACGCCTAATGTCAAAGCTTAATCTGTCGAATAAAATTAATAAATTGGGTTTTTGAATTGAATTGAAAATCGGAATATTTTTTCATTTCGACTTTTCGTTATGCGTTTCAGTCGCGCGTCATCTGATTTATGAAATTGTTCCCATAAACCGAGCGTAAAGATGTTACACATAAAAAATGTACGTGCAAAAGTGGTTTTAGGCCAGACATATTCGTCGAATAATCCTCACGATATATGCACTTCGTTTACATATACGGGTATATTGAATGTATATTTTCTCTTACAGACACTACATGAAGCTGATGCCACTGGTTTGTTTCATCATCCCCACAGTCATCCCCGTGTACTTCTGGGACGAAAACTGGGTGAATGCCTTCACCATCCCTACCCTGCTGCGGTACGCCATCGTGCTGAATGCTACGTGGTCTGTCAACAGCTTCGCTCACTTCTTCGGACACAGGCCTTATGACAAGTAAGCATTTAAGTTTAAGAGTAGCTTGTTGGTCTTGTGTGTCTTAGGACACTCGCCTCGTGATCCAAAGATCGCGGGTTCGAACCTCGCTCCAGACTAGCAAGTTAGTCCTATTTTCATAGCACAAGCGTTTAGCTTAGTTTGAAAATAGTAAGAATATTGATGTGACACGTATTCCGTGTTCGCATCTCTATTTTTTTTTTTAAAAAGAAAAAAAAAAAAAAGAATTGAAATTTTAATTTTCAGAAAATAATAGGCGATTTAAAAATTTCGATTGAAAACGTTGTTGAACCCATGAAAGTAAAAGCATTTTATGTAAGTTGTTCGCGATCAAGGCTTTCTTTTGATTTCATAATAAATTTTTTTATACATTGAATTAAGAAGAAGAGGTATTTATGTTGATGTTTTAAATTTAAATCTTCCAAAAATTAAAGTTCACTTTGTTAAAAAAATGTTTTAATAATATTATAAAATAAACTGTGCTTGTACTTTGAAAAATTGAAACTGAAATTAGTATGTATTAGTAAGTAAGTAAGTAAGTATATGAGTAATATAAGTAATATAAGTAAGTAAGTAAGTAAGTAAGTACATGCAAGTAGTAGAAATTAGAAACTGAAAAATGAAAAAAAATAGTACCTTGATGGTCTCTGGGGACGAGAGTCAAATTCCTACCAACTAGGCAAGTTTCTGGACCAAGACTGAACAAACACTTCAAACTCGATCATTTCCTTAATGACACTTTTTTTTACAAACGGCCTTAACATTTTCAACGAATTAAGGTATTTACCCTTAAATATTAAAGACACACTGCAACACCCAGTAATACCGACATTCAGCACTAATAACTCACCTCACGCGCAGGTCCTTCAAGGACAACAAACTTTTCCCGCTTCCCTCCGTCTCATGGTTAGATGGGCAGTTCCCGATTATTGGACATTGCGATTCCCCACGGGACACGACTGTTTTAATGATTGTCTTTTGTCTTTTACCCTCGCTATCTCTGCTTCCCATCCTGCGGCCACCCTTCCAAACATCAGGACACACCCGCGCTCCTGCAACTTTCCACCCTTTGTGTACTTCGAGTGCTAACTCGTCCTACCGTGCGTGGATTATTTTAGTTAACGGTCCAGTAACATACCCAGCAAGACTGGGCTTTAAAATTAATTATACAATTTCCAAAAATAAATCCATAGCGTTTTAAGCCGAAGACAAGCATTTATGCAGAAAATAATTAAAGTGGAGAAAAAATGAAGGAAGTTTAATGCAGTCATCGAGGATTGAAACATAATTTGGAAGGAATAGATACATAAAATCTAGAATTCAGTACATTCTACATTTTTTTAATCTTTTGGATCTGCTGCAAAGCAAACTTTTGTACCCTTCATATTGTATATTAAATATGTTAAAATGTTTTTGTCATCATAAAGGATTGGTTATTCATTCCACTGAACATAATTTCCCTGCACTTTGTCCTCATCAACTCCGGGCATCATTGCTATTCGTTTTAGTATCGGTAAAATCAATTATTTTTTAATTGAGTTGCTCAGCTATAAACAAATAAATTTTCTGTTTTTTGAGTCTTGGCCTCAAAATTTAAGTCAAAAGTCTTTATAATTTTTTTTTTCTACTATGGAGTATATTAAAAAGATACCTAATTAAAATAGGCCACTATGTAAATCAGTCAAAGTCAGAATAAAACATTCCAATTGAGATCTTGCATTTGAGGTATCATTCATAGTATCATGTCAATTGTCCTTTAAAATATTTTTTTCCCTAAAATTTCCATAACTTTAAAAATAGAAAAGTGATAATATAACTACAATACTCATTTCCCCTTAAATATAACCTTTTCTGAGAAAAAATTCTGAGAATAATCGATGATTATTTGATGAGGAGTATAAAATTGAAAAATAATTTGTTCTAAGACAGAAAATTGAGCGCATTATGACTTATGCAAGATATGCTAATGACATGACAATGATTCTGATAATATTGTGTTCTCCAAATCTGAGTATAGACTGATTGAAATATTTTTATTTTTATATTATGGAATCATTAATAAACCTGGCTGAAATACTGGTTTCATTAAAAAACGCAAAAACATCCTAATTTATTATATTACCGCTTTTAAACACGTTGCGAATACGTTATGTTGTACATATTGTACTGTATAGGTTTCACTATTTCTTGCAGAAGGGGACCAGAAATAATAAGTCTGCTGTATATGAAAATTTCAAAATCTTAAAGTTAAAGACATTATTAAATAATACATTTACATGTAGGTATTTTTTGAGCACAGACCATAGATGTCTCTAGCATCGTCCCTTTCGAAAACGAAAGGTTTTTAGATTTGTAACATGTATCGAACATTCGAAATTTTGATAATGTGCGAATGTTCTTACGATAGAATTGGTATAAACTGGGCCATCCTATGAAAAGATCTCCATACATGTTTCGTCTCTGTGTGACTTGACCTTATCAAATCTTTACTAACTCACATAGCGCTGTATGGAGTTGAAATTTAGGCAATCAGAGCAGTTTGAACATATCGTGAACCGCGAAGTAATATTCAAATTTAATTCTGTTCTTCTTCTCTCATTAAATGATAATTATATCGGTCGGAGAGATATAATTATCATTTAATTAATTCAGAATTTTCGTACTAATTTCCTTATTAAATGCGAAATTTTCATCTTAAAACAAGTAGTGCCAAGGAACATGGTCAAATCTATACCAGTATTCTATCGTACTGTATCTTTAAATAATTTATTTTCACAGTGCCCTGAACCCACGTGAAAATTTAGGAGTGGCCATGGTTGCACTCGGAGAAGGATTCCACAACTTCCACCACACGTTCCCGTGGGACTACAAGGCGTCCGAACTGCCGTTCTACACCCTGCCCAACCCCGCAACAGCCCTCATTGACTTCATGGCATTTGTGAGTATATACAACCTACAACATTATTCGAAAACACGATGAGGTTAGACTTCAAATTGTACTACTGTAATCTGGAATAGTCACTTGACACACAAATACTCATTTATTAAAGAGGATTACCTTCCCATTGATTTTTTCCTTTAACTAATAATTATGTTATTATATAAAGGAGGAAGCCTCCAGCCTACCTCTCTGTAGTAACTATGTATTAAATTTCGGTTAAAATCGACAAAAAATGCCGACTTAAATCAAATAATTAATTAAGAACTAAAGATTATTTTAACATAAATTAACCATCAGACACCAGACAAACATGTTATCTTTCGTTAAAATTTTTATGTATGAATTTATTCAGAATATTTTTAATATGTTAGAATTTTTCTAGAACTACTGGTTTTCATCCCCAGGGGTACATTATATATTATAGAAGTCTCAAAGAGACGAAGCAATTTTTTTTATATGGAAAGTAGGTATAAGTCTTTTTGGGTTTATAAAAAGCTTACGACCTATCGTACAACTGACTTAAGTGATATCTATACATAATGTAACGTTCACCAATTCCACCCATGATAGAACACCACATCTTTAAAAAAATTGGGAGTTGTATCAAGCATAATAATTTCATTGTCTCTTCGTCCGTCCGTCTATCTGTCTCCGTAACTTCGTGTAACGTCCGTAATTTCGTTAGAAATTACGAAAGTTACGTTAATCAAGATTCGAAAAAACGGCCCAAGGTGGGGCTTAGAACCCCGGGCCACCCAACCCGAACCGTTCGATTAAACGGATGTTTCTACGGCCGCCTCTGCATAGATGGCCAAAAAGATTCTATAAATATATGCTAGGGCTTAGGAAAGACGCGTTCCGACATTTTTTACGGGTTATACCTATATATGTATGTTAATATATATATAGGTATAGGTATGTTAGGTTATACCTATATGTGTAGGTTTTATATATGTTAAATTTGCCCACCTTGTTTCATGAATTTCATATACATATAAGAAGAATATTGATTTAAAAACACCAATCAAAAACTAAAAAGGCGACGTCTGCACTAGTTTATGGGGATGACTAATTTCAACCACAGAGTAGCTTGTTGGTCTTGTGGTTAGGACACTGGCCTCGTGATCCAAAGGTTGCGGGTTCGATCCTCACTCCAGACTAGCAAGTTAGTCCTATTTTCATAGTACAAGCGCTTAGCTTAGTTTGAAAATAGTAAGAATATTGATGTGACACGTATTTCCGTGTTCACATCTCTATTTTTTTTAAAAAAAAAAAAAAAAAAGATGACAAATTGAACAATAATCATCTTTCTCAACAGATCGGACAAGCTTCAGATCTCAAGTATGTCACGAATAATGTGGTGAGGAGACGGGCTCTGAGGACAGGAGATGGAACTCACAAGATCTGGGGCTGGACCGACAATGACATAACGGAAGCTGAGAAGAGCCTCACAAAAACTCGTCTCCCAAGTGAATAATTGAAGTTCAACTGACTGACCAACTTCACTATACTCGAAGCGACTTTAAAAAATTATTATATTATAAGTTTCTACTCTTCTATATTTAAGAAATGTTGTCTCTATTTTAAATTTGATTTGCTTGAACGATTTATTTATGATTTTAAACAATGCAATTTTTAAATTATTCGGTATGGCTCAACTAAATTATAAGTGCAACATTGGACTACTATTTTTAAACGTTTTAAATACACTTCTATAAATAACGAATAAAATATTTATAAATCGTTAGTGTTCTATTAGTTTTGATCCAGGATTACCCCTCCATATCTCCAGCTGTTTTATCATTTTATTTTTACCATACAAATCAACAGGTCTTTATTTATCCAGGCAGATAATTCTACTGTGATATGAAAAATATTTTGTGACACTTTGAAAAATACATACATTGAAAATTAATATAATTTATTTATCTGGTTAGATATTTTGGACACATGTACATATGCATAATATTTTTTATTACTTACCTCACGGTAAACATATCAACATCTTATTATTGTGCATATTTATACAGTTTGTATGAAAATATATTTAATTGTACAAAAAATGTATAATTAATGTCAAGATTCAGAGATTTATTTTCTTTAACCCTTAAATGCGTGGTGTAATACTTGTGTGATGTGAGCATGATAATACTGCAACATAAGATTTCAACTTTTATAATATCGTCTGGAATCGACATATAAATATATTAATATACATTTTGCTTTGACTGTTATTTATCACCAATGTGATCAATAAAATCAATTAATTATTATAATCCGGTGTTTTCAATTCGTCGTTGTTGGGATAACTTCGACATTTATTTATGAGGCTTTTTAAAGTGCTTCAGTGCCATAAAAAATATCAGTGGCCTCAAGGTATCAAGGTATGTTTATGAATATTTATATGTTTTTTTAAGAAATAATTTCATAAAAAGAACTTTTTCTTATTTTGTAAAATTACCACCCTATGTAGTAAGCGTGAATTCGAATGCATAAAATATTTTTAGGTAATAATATGGATAAAAAGAGAAATATGTTCGATACTGAGATAGAAGACTTCATAAATCGTTACATGATAGATGATTACGAGTTCAAATATGGTTTTGAGGAGTAAAATGATGATAATGATGCGGATATTGGTACTATTAGCGCTTGTTCAGACACAGCGGGAACCGTTCAGTTTCAGAACCGCGTTTTAAAACACGCGATTTGTGTCATCTGTTCACACAGCCGCGGTTAATAAGCGATTTGTGCGCGCGAAAATAAACGTCAGTTTGACAGCTCCAGTGCCGTTCTCCATCTTTTAATATCAGAGATATATTCGCTCATTACTTTGTTAACGACGGCCGTGTTCCATGGCAAGATACATAAATATCATTCTGTCAGTTCATTTTTGGTGAATAAATACCTACTTATCTAAAATACTCTTTTTATCCACCATTTCCAAATATCTCCACCAACTCCTGCCAAGCTTGGCATATTTGAGTTATCCTCACACTGAAGATCCCATATTACAGGTCTTTTCTCCACTTCATCAATAAAAAGTTCAGTGTCAAAGCGATCCATAACCATACAAAAGAGAATATAATCCAAGCGTGCTCCTATTATGGCATGGGAACCGTGCGGTGCCCGCAACGCGACTGAACGCTCTCGTAAGGCTCCATAGTAATAGGATCGTGCGGGCGCCGTGCGGGTCTATTTTCTAGCGGTTGGGTTGCGGGCACCGCAGCGGTTGACTAACCGCACGGTTGTGTCTGAACGATCACATACAAACCTAGGTAAATGAGACCCGCACGAATCTCATGCGATTCTGAAACGGCACGGTTCCCGCTGTGTCTGAACAAGCGCTTAGAACCAGATTTGATAGTCCAGAAAAACAGACTGAATAGTATGTCGAAGATGAAAAAATTACTATCCGCGTATCATTAACGTATTGGTATTGCTTATGATGACGAATTTATTACTGATACTTTTTGACTACAAATAGTTTGAGATCAATATCGCAAGATGTAGCTGTACAAAATATGAATGTTTTGCCTTCGACAGGGTGCCATGGGAAATTTATTTTGAAAAACTAAACATTTTTCGTTAGTGTCCGCATTAAAACTAAATTGTTAATCCAATATGCATCACAGCTCTCAAAGTCAAACAATATATATATATATATATATATAGTATATAATATATATATATATATAGATCAGTATATCTCATATATCTCTATTTTATATATATATATATATATATATATATATATTAGAATATATATATGAGATATATGAGATATACTGATATTTATGACTATCAATCAATATCTTAGTGTAGATATATATTCTGGTCAAAGAAATATGAAATATCGTAAGACTATCGCGAATTGTTCCAAGAAATCTCAATCACATGATCTATTTCGACAATGTTCATACTTCAGTACCATCGGTAGCATATTTAACCAAAATAGGAGGATATGGTATGTACTCTATATTCGTGTAGAATAGGCTGCCTAACTGCAAGTTACCAGATAAAAATAAATATATGAAAAAATGTGTTCCCCGTGGAATGTACAATGGCAAAATGACAATTAATGAAGGTACACATAATTGAATAACTGCTTGGAAAGACGAGTTGGTTAGCTTGTTATCAAAATAAGTCGCAGCTGAACCCGCTATCAGTGTTGAAAGATACAATAAAAAATAAAAACAAAATACCTGTTCCATGACTTTGGATCGTAAATTAATGTGATGCTCATTGGGCGGGGTTGATCTGATGAACAATTTCCTAGGATGTTATCGCATTCGTGCCAAAAGCTGTGAATGGTATCTATATAGATCCTTAGAAGGATAGCGTACTGTTTGATAGATATAAATGTCATGAATGCATGGATTATTTATAAAAAGGCCAATGAAAAAAAGGCATAGAAATAAAGACACAATTTAAATTTTAACGATTTTCGAAGCAAACTTGCTAGCGCACTCTGCTCCATAAGGAGTATTGAAGAAGAGAAATGTGGTACACGAACGAAAAACTCAACTTATAAAGAAACTAAGACACAAAATATATTCCTCCCAAAGATACAAGAAGGATAATTGTTGGGCATTTCAAGGATGTAAGGGATTTCCAAAACAATTTGTAAAAAGTGTTAAAATGTTGTGTGGCTTTCCATATTTAATAATTAAGAACCTTTAAAGATACATGATAAAAAAATAATACTTGAAAAAAAAAATTTTTTTCACGTTTTCTGGTTATTGCATAGTATGATAATTTTACAACAAAGCTCTTTTAACTAATAAAATAGGTTTAAAAATGTTTGAGATTTTTTAATTATTTTTCCCGTTATCTAGGCATTTCTTGAAGTTTACTTTGTGACAACAATGTATTTAACCATTTTACACCAACGAAAGTATAGTACTGCGTCACGGTAGTTCTTCAAATTTGTATTTTTATTTGACCCTTTGTTTAAATATATTGCTTTTATAGTCTTCGCCGTGAACTTTAATTATTTGCATTAAGCGTTCATTTTGTATAATTTTGTATCACAAAGTTACTGGACACGAATTTAATTTATGGATTACTATTTAATTCACACTTTTTACAATTAATCACATGCGAAACACTACACTATTGCTTGTTGTTTGGCCAATGTTGGATGGGGAAAATAGAGACTGTTTATTGTGGCTGGATTGGACGTCATGAGATGAAGATCCACCAAATACTTGTCCCTTATTAATCCTTTTTTCTGATTTAATTCTCAGTCTGTTTACCTTACCTTATTTATGCCTAACGATACGGACTCTACCGCAAAATTAATTGACTTCCTACCGCACTTTTTAATTGTTTTCCGCTGAAGAGACCGCATCTATTGTTATATTTTTGTTTTGGACCACCGCTCACGCAATATCATATTATAAACCCCCATAGACATTTTGTCATACTCGTATAACCGCAACATTGTTAATTGATTTCGTCTCTGCAATGTTATTAATTAATTGGCGATCGACGGGAATGGTGTCTGCAGCATTGGAGAGGATCATCAAAGGAAAAGGCATTCCTGCCCCTTATACCCGCACCCGTCACTTCAAAGGTAGGATTTTCAATCTTATTTGAGGTCACGGTCCATGTCTTATTCTTTGTTTTCTGTTTCATCTCGAATTTGCCATCCGTCGTCTCGCCCTGAACCCCCACAAATAACGTTTTTCTCCATCGAGCGAAATCTCATTGATAAATAAACCAAGATATGTATAAATTTTAACACCCGCATTTTTTATAAACCGCATTACCAGCTTGTTAGAATGTACTGTTTAATTCTCGGTTGGTTCTTTTATATAAAACATGCTGGTTTCTGAAATTTTCTAGGACTTTCTTCCCGTTTCCAGTATTCACTCGACCCTTACCGTATGACGTGAGTGCTCTGGATGCTTCCAGAATGTTATGGAATGATCGAATGTCTATAATAAGAGGCTCTGACAGTGCGTAATCATATCTCGAGTTTTCTGAGAAGTCATCATAATATTTTTATGATTGATTTTAATAATTATTCTTTGATTTATAATTAATGGCCTTAGAAATAAAACAATTTTGCTTTACTATAAAGGGAATGCACCGAGGCGTAAAAGAATTTTTTCAGCAATTTACTAAAATTAAAATTAAAATTAATTAAAATTTCGTAGATTACTGAAAACATTAATGAATTTTCTTAATCGTTTATAATATAGATATTTAATTTCTAAATAAATTCATATCTTCTTTTCTGTCGCGGATAAACATGCGCCGGAGAAGGTTTTTAAAAAATTTCCAATACAATTATAGTTTGCTTTGTAGTTACCTTAATAAGTGTAAATAAAAAGAAAATAAAAAATTACCTTCTTGTAAAAGCAACCAAATATCTACTTATGTTTCAGGCAACTGGGGTTGTTTAACTCTTTAAACAAAGGGTTACATATTACGTTTTTTATGGTTGAAAAATTGGAGGCAATAAAAAAATAAACTAGGAACTATTATATAAATAAATAATTTATATAAAACATAAAATTTGTTTTCTAAATAATGTTTTAATGTATTATTTTCGTAAACATTCGTGCTAATAAATTCTCAGTCAGATTAAAACGCCATTTCAACAGGTAAATTTGAAATTTTCAGCGCCATAGAACCGGCATGCTTTATGAGAGCAGGTTCTTTTATTTGGCAGTTCACAAAGCGGCAGGCAGCCCGGGACACCTGCTCAGCAACTGCCGACGCGCGGCGATGACGAACACACAACACAAAGCTTTGTCACGAATCAAATTATCTCACCCTTAACACTCTGCGCACGCAATTTTTAAAGTAAATCTCAAATAATACCGCGAGCGCAATACTAGAACTGAATAACTGAAAATATGTTATTTTGAGATACTTGCAGTACACGTTTTCATTAATCTAGATACATTATAGACGTGTCATGATACAAATCTTCTTTTATATGAAAAAGTAGGTAGTCTTATTTCATGCTTATTAAAGAATTTCTTTTTAATAATCAATAATTGGTGCATTTTTTATATTATAACTTAATACCAACGTTGTTATAACCCCTGAGATTAATTGTGGGGTAATAAAAGTAAAGGCGGCCATATAAAAAAAAAATAATGCGGAGATAGGAAACGTAGTTTATAATTTTATCTGATAGATACATAAAATATAGAACAGCACATATTAAAATAGTGATCCTGGGTGATTGCATTCAAAACATTATTTTATATTTTTGGATATTGGATGGACTGCAAAAAATCGATTTTCCTTTTAGTATTTTAAACCATCCGATTTACTATTTACGATTTACGTATAATGTTAAAAAATGGTTTACTTTTACACACTTTAAGTATATGTTTTGTTTAACACGAAAAAAATTTTTTTTTAAACTTTGTCTGAAAATATAAGAGTAATTGAATGTTGTAAGAACATCCACACATATCAAATAATTTCATGTTGCATATATATTCCAAATGTGCAAAAGATTCCCAGATACATACATATATACACGTTTCATACATGTTTCTCATATAAATAGCTAAGTCTCTGTGAGACCTCTATAAATCATTTTAATTCAATAATAATCCCGCAGTGGACAAATCCAGTAACAGTATTCTTAGAAAATAGATAAGTATATTATCCAATTACAAATTCGTTTTTTACTGTATGATTTTATCAAACATTGAAAGTTCTTTATGTATTTTTTTACTTGAATTTGATGAAATTTATTATTAAGGTCGTATATAATTAATTAATTTCTTTGTTTCGGATTTTTTATTATGCGCACTAGCAAGACAAAGGAAGCCCCGAAGAATAATTTATTCGGAGATACGCGTAAATAAGTCTGTGAAAATGTAATATTATAGAATAACAAATAAAAAACCGAAGAAAATATAAGATTTCTAATCAAAAATATTAGCTTAAGATGAACGTGAAATAAATTAGATCATAACAGAGTTGCTCTGGTGGTTGTGCAATTTTCAAAGAATCTCTAATAAAAGAAATGTCGGATTTCAAACACAGCATGATATTTAATGCAGGAGACCGGCCATTTAAAATCAGAGATTACTGAAGAGGAAATTTCAGGACAGGATAAAAAGTAATTGAAACATATTAAAAATATTTAACTATATAATTTTTAAGTGAAAATCCCACTTATTTGTAAGTCAAAATAAATATAAACTAATTTTAAAAATCTTCTCCAATAAATATATTTCGTAAAATAATATATAAATAAATATACTTCGTAAAAACTAACAAATATACTTTGTAATTTATTTCTATACCTTTTAAAACCTTCTAATTTTCTTCAAATTTTCGGCTTAAAATTCATGTCCTAAATACAAAACTTCATTTTATCATGGTAAAATTGGAAATTGCAGTTTCTCAGATTATGAAAGTTTTTTGACAGATTTCTTTTCTATTTTTTTCGAGTTGACTTATATAATTTGTTTTAATAAAATCTCACTTAAGAAAATTAATTTACATTTATATACTTTAGTCGGCCATAAATTATTTGCCTAACTCTCCAAAAAAGGTGGGCACTTGCGATATTGATTTAGATTACAGAATTGTGTTGTTGATGGAAAGAAAGCGCCCAAGCTTTAAAATTCGGAGAGGGAGCCAAATTTTTTTTGTCTGAAAATGTATTTTTTATAATTAAGTAGTGAATTGATTCACGTATTGTCACCGAAAATACGTGTATGTAAAAAATTACAGCAGATATTTATAAATCGTTGATTCAATATTCTGTTAAAGATTCAATTATGAATCTTCTTCTTCTTCAGCCTTCATGTCTCCGCTGCCGGATATAGGCCTCTTCCATACCCTTCCATCCTTCCTTGTTATTTGTTTAATGTAGCCATTTCTTTCCCCCCACAGCGGTCATATCGTCGGCCTATCTCTTTTGAGGTATTCCGACGCCTCTTTTATTCCCCCAAAGTCTCCACTTCAAAACTCTGGGAGCATGCTGCCTTGCAACGTGCCCTGCCCATTGCCATTTTAGCTACGCTACATGATCCATGATATTCACCACTTTGGTTCTTTGCATAATTTCATCATTTTTAATCCCTTAGGCTTACTCCAAGCATGGATCTCTCCATGGATCGTTGCGTGCATTTGAGCTTTTCTACACTTTTCTTTGTAAGGGACATTGTCTCCATACGTCATCACTAACAGTATGCACGATTCAAAGGCTTCCTAATTGGGATTTCTTTGCTCTCGAAAATATATTTGAGTTTGCCAAAAGCAGCCCAGCTCATTCCTATTCGTCTTGGCAATTCTGCTATTTGGTTTTCTTTGTTCATTTTTATCTTGTGTACCAGGTATATATATATATATAATTCTTTTCAAAATCGACCCCCAATAATCCGATTCCAAGTACAGACGCAGTAAATGAACATATTAATATAACTAACAATAACGAAATTTCCAACAACAATAGAAGAATTACCAGGTCGCAAAGTAAATTCAGCAATTAGCCTTGCATTAGGCTTCAACTTGATCTCGACTTCTGGAGTGAACGGGTGAGCTTGCCACAATTCAATTCAAAACAGAAATCGGTACACAAGGCGAAAAATCCCATTGAAAATGGCCAGTGCTATCTGTCCGAAACGTTGGGTACATAATAACAGTCTTTCTCAAGACTACAATACGCGGGTTATCCTAGAAAATAATCCTTCATCTTTTACCCGCGAAAATCTTAATATTTACATAAATTATAACACTCATAGTTGCATTTTTATATATAAAGTTTACTTATCGTATATATCTTGAATCTATTCTTATGTTTTGAAGTGCTTCGATGATTGCCCACCTTTCAACTGAGTCAAATGCTTTTTGATAGTCAATAAAAGCCAAGTGTACAGGTATTTTATATTATGTTGTTTTCTCTCAGAGCAATCTCAGAGTTTGAAAGTGGTCTCTGGTTCCAAAACTTTTGCGGAAACCGGCTTGCTCTACAGATTGATAGTGATCAAATTTTAGTGTAAGGCGATTCGTCATGATCATTGTTAAAAATTTATAAAGAATTATAATTTATAAATCAAACTTATGGGTCGATAGTTTTCTAGATTATCGCTGTTTTCTTTTTTAAATACTATTTTTATTTCCGCGTTTTGGCAATCATAAGGTATTTTTTCTTCTGCTAGACATTTATCTAATAGTATTTTTATGGCTTCTATCAACTTAATTTTATTTTATTTTATTAATATCCTATTCAGATCATTTTTTTCACTTACTGTCTTACTGTTACTGTCATCTTTTTAAATACTTTTAATTTGTTTTATTTTATTTTATTTTATTAATATCCTATTCAGATCATTTTTTTCACTTACTGTCTTACTGTTACTGTCATCTTTTTAAATACTTTTAATTGTTTTATTTTATTTTATTTTATTAATATCCTATTCAGATCATTTTTTTCACTTACTGTCTTACTGTTACTGTCATCTTTTTAAATACTTTTAATTGTTTTATTTTATTTTATAATATCCTATTCAGATCATTTTTTTTCCTTTGTCTATAATATAATTAATTAACACCATTATTAAATTGTAAACATTTAATTATTACTATTACTTAATTTTAATTGGCAATAAGATTTATTCACAAATGTTATATAAATAATAAATATTCTTGAACATTATACTACTGGAAGAGCACTGTCTGCTATAATACAGTAAATTACTAGTGTAGCAGGCAGGGCGTCAAATCAATTTAGTGTTTACTTGCTGCCAAGACACTCAACAACAATGAAAAAAGCTTCATTAAATTTTGTAAACACTGTAAACATTTGTAACATTGAACATTGAATAAACATTAAACATTAAATTAAACATTAATTTCCCATAGTTTAAGCATATCGCTTGTTATTTGATCTGTACCGGAGCTTTATTATTTTTCATTTGCTTTGAGGCATTTTCTATTTCCTGGATTTCTATTTCTGGTAATTCTTCAGTCTTTCTTTAATTCAGACCCTATGTTCAATATGCTGTCAGGGAGAGCGGTTTAGAATTGCTCCAATATTTGGGCTCATGTTTACTTGTTTCTTGTCATTCCTTCCGGTACACTTTGAAAAGGTTTTGGTGTTTATTTCATTAATCAATTTTCTTTTTAGAGGTAAATATTTTGCGCATAATTTTAATTAATGAAATCGAGTTTCAAGAGTCATTAGGTGGAGTATCAATCAAGAATATTGGACATAAAAAGCACCATTTGATAAGTGAAACACAAAGCGAGGGTGTAGGGCGTCTATAATGAAAAATGTTTTACAAATAAATGGTGACGCAACTTTTATTGAGAATTTACTGCATTAATAAAATAATTAATAATATTACCTGTAAAGGCGGATTAAATATAAAAAAATTAATATTTGGAGTGACATGCAAAAAGAATAGCGCACTGTCGAATCCCTTGCAATACGTCACTATACTATCGCAGGATTTTTAATGGTCTACGATTATCCACAACCTATGGAAAAGGTCTAAAAACGTCTATAAACGACCAGAACAGCCTAGAAGCGACGAGAACCTTCCTCTAACATAAGAATAATCTGGAATGTCGAAAATACCAGCTTTTCGATGTAAATACCAAGACTACGCCGTGGCGCGAGAGTCGCGTCGTGTTTTGACAGTTCGTTCAGTACAAAGTCAGCCGCAAAGCGACGGCTAAGGTGGCCAGTCGTTAGATAATCGAGCGGAGTATCTAAGCGGCGAAATAAACCAGTGGGACTTCTATTGCAAATTAATATGCGATGAATACCTATGTATTACCCAGTAATAATAAACATTTCATAGACGAAATAGTGTGATTTGAGGAATAGAGTTAAGTTTGATTCGTGTTAAGTGACTTTGAGCATTAAATAATTAATTAATAAATTGATACTTAATTTCCTATATTTTCATTTCTCTTCTCGCAGGCACGACATGTGACAGCATTGAATAATTATTAATTAATTGATTAAAAAACGAAGAATTATTAATTATTATATATTCTACATGATATATGTAGTGACAAGTTTTTCGTTTTATCTCAGAAACACCTTAGTGAGATATTCCTGCCTTTGCTTTTACACGCCTCATTTGCAACATTCACCGTGAGCCACACACGGGGCGGAGTACACAAATCCACAATCTCTACCGACGCGCCTGTAGTATGAAGCCGTATGTAAAGTTTCTGTCATGTGCTGAATGTTCTGCGAGCGTTCAGAAGCGAGTAATTCCTTAACGCGATTCCACGTCTCAAACTTTGTATTTAATGGGGAAATACTTCGGAAATAAAGTCGTAAAGTTGCAATCTCACGGTGGAATTTTCCTCTTCGCGGAAGCGGCGAGGGCCAGACTCGGGGTGTCTATGGCATCTAATTTTGTTAGTGACTACCAAGAGAGCTTACTTAAAATTGACCCTTGCATCTTGTTAAAATCTAAATTTCTAGCAACACAAAAGAGACTGCAGAAAAATAAAAAAAATATTTAATAAGGTATAAGAAGTAAAGCGTATATAAGCGTACATTAGGGAGGAGGGGGTCTTATGTAAATATATATTTTTTAACAAAAATTTTTAAATCCGAATATATATATATATATATTTATATAGAAGTTTCATTGCCAGCGGCGATATCTATACCTAAACTGTTTCACGGGAATGACAACTTTCAACTATATACGACAATAGCGTAATTTGTATTGAATAAAGGAAAGCGAGATACATTATTACCTCATATTGTCCTTTTAGGTGTAAAACTCACTAACCGCAATATTGGCCATATTGGCCATTTCTCATATAAAATAACTTCATCTCCGTGAGACATCTTGATATCTTTTTTAATTATTTTTTTGCATTATTTAACACTACAATATTTGGAACATTACATCTTAATTATAAATATAAATATTTTTTGTATATAATAAAAAATAAAAAAAAATAATAAAAATAAAAAAAAATTATCTCACGTTGCAGAAACTATCGAGCCGTGTGCTCGGGCGGTATGATATTTTCACAAATTATTTCATTTCTCAGGTTTCTAGGTTAATTATAAAGTCAACACATTGTATAAATGATGTTACGAATTGTGTAATAATGTATAATAATAAGTACAGGAATATATAAATGATATTAAAAAAATATTGATTATATTATTTGTATATTATCTACTTCTTTTATATGAGTAATTCCACCAACATGTTTCAGAAAAACCTTTTCATCGTCAGGGTGTTGTATAACTGTCAAATTATCATAAAGAAATGTCTTTTGTTTCCTGTTTTTCTAAATTATTTGAAAAATTATTTATAAATATTATTACTGATGTTCTCGATTACTCGTAATTATTGGAAAATATTTTAGAATTGGACAAGCAGTCAAATTAAATTGATTATTAATAATATTCTATTTACTATTACATAATTTACTAACTTCTAATGATTCTAAATTATTCAATTTCGGACCAAAATTATTTATGTGTAAAATAGAAAGTCCTTAATTTTTATCAAAACTGTGATCATTTTCTAATAAATGATTTAAAAATTCAGATATACCATGATTATTCAGACATCTTAAATGTTCTTTAACCCTTACATTGAAATTTTGAGCGTTTTTTCCAATTTTAACCGAAAAATTTTGGTGGAATTACTCATTTAAAAGAAGTAGATAATATACAAATAATACAATCAATTTTTTTTTAAATGTCAATCTACAATGTTGCTGAAATAATTGAAAAAAAAAAAGATATTATTCATTGCTGATCTCCCGTCACCTTAACCGTTATGTGATATAGACGTTATGATAAATAAATATGGTATATCTATGTACATAACAGATTAAAATAAAATACACTCTATAAAAATAAAATATCTCATCTTTTTACACAATTTACCCATCTAACATAATTTTTATCATATTGTTTCAAAACCTTAATAAAAAAAATATAGATATCTCTACAAATCTCATCAACAATCTGAAAAATTACGATATTCACAGGAACAGAATAGAAAAAAATAAAAAAAATCCTTACAGCTTATAACGTCACTTCCATCACCAGCTGTGGAGTTTTTCATTTTTTACTTAATTGTTAAAAATAGAACACGAATAGTTATGCTGATGTTTTGAATTTCCGAAATTCCTTAAAGGAAAACTTTTTTACAACACAAACTTTTTTTTTTTAAATTTACACACGTTTTCAAAAATGTAATTAATTTTACACACGCAATAAATTAAGTTAGAAAGACCTTTAGAAAATTTTGTCAAGATGGAATTTCGCTTAATTGGGATCGTATTGCATACATCATGCCGCATTTTGTCAATTGAAATTACTCTTAGCAAACATCTTAATGATGTGTTGTCTGAGAAAATTTATTTTATAAATTATCTTCATACTTACATTTATTTTTAACGATACATACTCATATGTAACGGCTTACTTTAAATATATTTTATATATTGGATGTAAGCCTATAAGTCGATTTTCCCGTTCACTTGGCTAATCCTCAAATTAAGTAATATATCCATTGAAATAAATAATTACAACTTGCCAATGAAAAAATTAATATTATGCTTATTTGATAGGATAGAAGGAAAAAAAAAATAAAAGACTTATTAATATTATATTTCTTTACAAAATCATTAATTCCCTTATGGTCTGCCCTGCTCTTTATGCTCAACAACTTCTAAGGATCCCCATGTCAAAATGTTGAAGAGATATTTTGACTGATGATTTTGATTTGTACGCTAAGAAAATCTGAGAACAAACTGCCACTTTCACTCGCCATTCTTAGGCTTCATAGACTTGGATGAGTACAGTTAATACACATTTAAACACGTTTCATGAAAATCTGACAACATCCAAGAGACTTTTGTTGATGTTGATAGTTTTATTTTAACAACTATGTTTTTTTTTTCTAATTGCAATTACTTTTTGCTGAATAACAGCGATGTTTATTTTGAACATTATTTTATTAAATTTTAGATGTGTTCTGTAATCTATTAATTACTTTTCAAAATTCTTACACATTAAAATATTATTTTATACTTATAGTAGAGAAAATATACTGAAAGAAATTTTCAACACATAATTCTTTCGGGGGAACGCGATTGAGTAAGATAGTCAATTGAGTGAGACGTCCGATAGTTTCTTGTATACGTGCGTTGAGTTTACAATTTACAATACACGCGGAGCACAAACAAAATAATACTTAGTGTATATTATAGATATCTCACAGAGACGAAACTGTATTAATTATGGGAAAGTAGGTATAGAAGTCATTTGGGTGTAACAGGACTTATGACCTGTCTTTTTATGGTTGGCTTAAGTGATCACTTTACACAATTGTAACATTCGCCATTTCCACCCATGATAGAATATACCATGCTTATTCATTTTTTGAAAGTTGTATATATGTTCAAATTGCGTGAAAAGCTTTCATATATGAGTTGTAAGCGCTTTTTCCATGCGGCCTGTACAAAGCCATTTTCATTCCCCTAAATCCCCACAGATGTCGCTAATGAGAAAATCTACATTGATTACGGAATTTTGGGAGCAATATACTTTATTGTGTGTAATGAAATTCATCCGAATACTTGCATTACACTAGGATACGCCAGGAAATATTATTTCCAATTTTTGTTAAATTCCTTTTTTACCAGTATTTACAATTCAATTGAGATATCTATAATATACACTAATTGATTAATAATGTCTCTGTGACATAAATCCAGCACTGTTCTGAAAGATTTGAACAAACTCAAAATATTCTGAATTCAAAATAATACTTTTGTATTAATTCTCACGTATGTATGCATTTGTTCTATATTTATTGTAAAGTCCAGAAAAGCAGCATTCGAATGTCACGATCAAAACCAACAAGTTTGGAAGGTATAAGAATCAGGTTTATTACAACTCCACGCAGAGTTTCAGAATACAAGAAGAAAATACAAGAAACAACTAATGGTACCTTTTGGATGGTTTTCTAAATGCAAAAATACTTCAATATAGTAGTACAAATAGGTGGTTCGAGCCTCATTTCAGGACATCATGAAGGTAGTCCTATTTTCATAGCCCAAGCATTTTAGCTTAATTTGAAAATATTAAGTATACTGATACAACAGATATTCCGTGTTTGATTCGCTATTTAAAAAAACTTCATACTATGTAAGCATAATTATTTGTAATGTACCTACCTTATCAAAATTTCTACATGTTACTATACCTATGCAGTTACAGTTATATGCCGGTACATATGTACAAATATAAGTATATACTATACTATGGACGTTGAAGTAAAAATACTTCAATAAAATAATTAAACTCAAGTAGTAAAATATAAAATATAATAAAACTCAAATAGTGATAACAAAGTTTATGTTTTACATCCATTTTATTGATTATTATGAATAATCTCTACAATATTAAATCCATCAATAATTTATAAGAGTATACAATTATTTTATATATGTTACGTAAACACACAGCTATCGTAATTTATTTTGAAGTCAGTCGGTGAGAACCGCAAAAATAACTTTTTAAGAGGTATTATTTATTACGTTTGACTGGAACATTAGATAAGATCCAAAAAAACAGAGTGGTAAAAAGCGCAGAAAAAGGTGAAGGATATCATTTTCATTGCTAAAAAAACGTAAATGGCATTAGACAGGCCATAATTCAAGACGGTGGATAAATAATTTTCTTGAATGATATCAAAGGGACAAAAAACAGCCCGCAGGGTGCAGGAAATCTCATTGGGTACGTGAATTATCCGAACAGTGGGGGTGACATGACAATGTTTGACAAAGGATTGACGAGTGATGATGATGTATTTTAAATTATCAAATTATTACAAACTCATTCACCAAATAGATTGTATTTATAGTAAATGTACAAAAACTTAGTAAAAATAGTAATGTCCTTTTTTCTATTGAAAATATGATTTTTTTGATAATTATAAGAATATATACAGAAAAAAATGAAGTACAGGCATATTAAATCAAATGATATTGAATGATTGATTTTCTCCCGTCAAGATAACCGTTATAGATAGATTTTTTATTCTTTCTTTCTATATAATTAATATGCCTTAGTATATCATAAATATTTATCATTACTGACATATTTCTATATGACATATTTCTGTTTGTTTAAATTTTTTATTCTTTCTTTCTATATAATTAATATGCCTTAGTATATCATAAATATTTATCATTACTGACATATTTCTAAATGTGGAGACCTGTAATTGGCCATCTCTATTGTATCAATGTTTTCTATGATTTTTTTTTTGTGCTGTTGGTCTTCCATAAACATTAAATAAATAAATAAATAAAAATAAATAAATAAATAGATGAATAAAATATGGTATATCTAGATACGTAACAAATCGAAATAAAATATATTCGTATATCTCATCTTTTTCCCCATTTTTTATCATATTATTCCAAAAACTCCAATAAAAAATATAGATATCTCATTACCAACGGCTACCTCTCTACTGGTTTATGGGAATGACAAATTTTCAACCACTCAGGGTGGTAATAAAAATACAACTCATATATGAAAAAAGGTGTGTAAATTAAGCACAAACACAAAAACCAAAAATTCGATAAATGTGGTAGTCTATCATGGGTGAAATCGTGAACGTTACATTGTGTAAAGTGATCACTTAAGCCAGCAGTACGAGCCATATTTAATATCTTAATTAATGATATCGCCTTTAGGATAAAATCCAGTACTTGAAAAATTTGAATACATTTAAAATAATTTAAACGTATTTTAACTGTAAAAAGACAATTCATTGCCTTTTTCATCCTTTGTACCGTTGCGGATTATGTTTGTAAGATATTATTAGATTATCTTTTGAATTATAATATGTAATATGTAAACGCTTACAAATAAAATTAGAATACTAATCCAGCAGCAGAACAAAATGTTAAGAAATGCTAAGCAGAAAGGAATAGTTTTGATACATCTCTCATTTGTAGGTACATACTATAAATATTCATCAACTTACCTACTTAGTTTCGGAAGCGGTATTAATAATTATTATTTGCATACAAATGTTTCCTAAATATGTAGGCGGAGATGAGACCAGGTTATGTAGGCAGCAGAATGAAATAAATGATGCGGAACGCGCGATAATGCCGGCTCACGGTTTGTGCGCGCCTTCACAACTGCCGGTGTGCTATGGTGGAAGCGTTCGCAGTGGGTACTCCAGGATTTTCTCCGCGTTCAGCCTGGTGAAAACGTTTCGCCGAAATATTAATAGAAAATTTACCGAATCATCGCGAGCATCAAAAACGAGAATAATGTACACGTTACCGGTGATGTACACAAGCCAGACAGTGAATGGAACTCCCAGGTATTTACTCTACACAATTCGTAGTCTGGGTAAAATAATATGAAAGGACTTTCATCCGTAGATTGCCGAGGCATTTCGTTAAATTTCCTACTTTGTTTTCGACGTACTCTGTATTAATGGTAGTCTCGTTAACTCCCCTCGTCTTAGCTTACAATCTTCATTATTTGGATCCATTCATTTATGCTGATTTAATTATTCCAACAATTTAAATTTTTTATTTTATTTATTTATTTGTTTAATATACACGGCTAAATAGCCCTTTACCTACTATTCATTTATACATAATAATAATAATACAACAACATATAATGTGTGTATATTATAGAAATTGAATTAGACATCAGTGTTGAAATAGACAATAAATAAAATATAAAAGAGTAGAGATATACTACAACAAAATACATTAATAATAGAAAAATTTGAAAACGTAAAAGCATAAAAGAGTAAAAATATAATACACCAAAACACAGGAATAATAAAAAAATTGAAAACACGAGTATAAGTACACGTGCACTAATCATGAAAGTGATATTGTACTAAATACAATATACAACATTTAAGGTTTAGACATAAAGGCTCAGACATGTGCATCAGTATATATTAGGGGTTGACTTAAGTCCTTTTTACTTAAGTCCTTCCTTCCTTTTTGACTAAAGTAGTGTCTTTTTTTAATTTTTAAATGCGAGCCTAAAGAAAAAAATTGATACAGGTTATATTTCAATAATATTTTTATATGTAGGTATGTTCTAAGAATATACTGATTTTGTTTCTAGAAGGATGATTAATTAATTAAGATAAATTTTACGATTATATTAATTAATTAAGATAAATATATTATACGATTGCCTAAGCTTACCAGCTGCGAAAATTTACGTACTAGTTCATGAGAATCAGATATCTCTAGCATAGTCTATTCAAATAAACGAAAGATTCTCAGATTTGAACATTTATAGAACTTTCGAAGTCGCATTGTGTAGAGTGATCACTTAAGCCAGCTCATACAGGTTTGAAGCCCTGGGCCATCGCATAAAAAGACTTCCATACACGTTTCTTATATTCATAGCTTCGTCTCTGTGAGACTTCTATAATCTTAATTAGGTTAAATTTCTTTTGAAATAAATTTTTCTGCTCTATAGATTGTGGTAACGTTTACATCTCTCTTTTACAGCTCTGTAGAATACTGATGTAATTGATTATTTTACATAATATTACAAAAGTGTATCAGTAATCAAGTACACAAAAGTGAGCACATTCGTTACAAAGTTCGAATGATGAATTTTTAGATTAAAGACAGGGTTGGTATTTATTACAGAGTCATCGAAAAATTATAAATTGTTGAAAAGAAGTTGTTAAAAATGAAGAAGAATACACTATTTACTAATTTGTTTTATTACTCCCTTTCTTTTAACTCGAAGCGTCTGCTTGCTTGTCTGTCGAAAAAACATGGGATCGATTTTTAACCCCTTTTCCGTGATTCAATCTAGCTGAAACTTTGCAGGCAGAATAGTGGCGAAGATAAAAAAGATTTAACAAATTTTCGTTTAAAAAAATGAATAATTATCGTATAATTTTGGATTTTTCGAAATTTGTATTACTTCCTTTCGAAGCGTCGCCCGACTCAAGCCCAACGCGTGGGGTAAGCGCCAAACCTGTTTCAATTAGTAAATGGGAAAGGGAGTATAGTAAAAACTTGGTTTTTATGGGTGAGGTTTTCTTTTTATTATGAACTCTTGTCCTCTTTATTTGAAAAAAAGTGACATAACTTATGTTAATACTCAAAAAAAGGATCGTAAACTAATTTAATTTGTAATTTTTATTTACACATCTTACAATACGTATCACCTCTAAACTTATATATTTTTTAATATAAAAACAACTATCTACCATATTTTTTATAGTATAATACTTTTATAAAAATATATACCTAAGATATTATAATATGTACATTTTATAGACACATACATGCAAATCATTTCTCCACAACTTATTTTTATCTGAAAACCAATTAATTCCTTATGGTTAAATTTTTCTACCTATTTTGAAACCCTATTTTAAAATTTACCGATTCAAAATCAACTTTATTATAAACTGACAATTAAATAATACGGGAAGACCAGATTCAGAAAACACTTGTATATCACGAATTCGCAACATGAAAAATAAAGAAATAAAAAAATAGAAACCATAAAAACAATTTATTTTTACGGAGACAGGACCAAATAGTAGGTATGTAATTCAAAAAATGTTCAACAAACTACCAGATATTAATATTACAATAAACTGAAAAATAAATATAATATTAATATTAAAGTATTACATATTGTACTAGCTGTGCCCGCGCGGCTTCGCATGCGTAAATTTTAAGTACACTGTTTGGATCGTCATAGAACTTTCGCAAACCTTCTAGAACATTATCCTTCCAGAACTTTCAAGAAATTTATCGAATGTACAGGAACCTCCTAGCAACACCGACACATTCCGCCACTCAGTTTAGAACCTTATAGAACTTTCGGGAATTTTCTAGAACCTTCTCCTTACAGAAATTTCTATAGCAGGTTTTTCCGGAACCTTCTAGACTCACCGACACAGTCGGCGCGTATTTTGAAAGAATCTGAAGCATTTGCGGCCTTCCCATAACAAAACAATGTGCTAAAAAGCACATTTTCGTCACCCACTCCCACCCACGCACAGCCACCCCCACCAAACTCGCATATTTTTGATGTGACACCAAGGGCTATTCACCACTATAACCATCGGTGAGTGGTTGTGGCTGATTGTGGAGAAAACTTGGCGGATAGGGAAACACGGGTTTCTTTTTATATATATATTAGGTCCTTACATATGAAATTGGCGTTTAGTATGGGAGGAACATAAAGCCGATTTTTTTTTATTATAATATATTTATTTAATCAAAGTATGTACCATTGCTATCTATGCACTTTTGCCATCTCATAGATAGTTCATCGATCCCTTTACTAAAAAAACCATTCGGACGGGAATCAATAAAATCTTTGAAGGCGGTTTGGACTGCCCCATCGGAGTTGAATTTTTTCCTTTGCAAGAAGTTATCCAAATTTCGAAAAAAATGGTAATCTGTTGGGGCAAGGTCCGGAGAGTACGTTGGATGTCTTAGACATTCCAATGAAGCTCCTCTAATTTGGTAGCCGTCTGTTGTGCAGTGTGTGGTCTAGCGTTATCATGAAGCAGCAGTGGCCTAGAGCGATTAACCAGCCTCGGTTGTTTAGCAGCTAGCTTTTCCATCATGGTTTGCAGTTGTTGACAATAGACATCTGCCGTAATCGTCTGGCCAGATTTAAGAAAGCTGTAGTGAACGACACCAGCACTAGTCCACCAAGCGCTCATAAGTAACTTTTTTGGAGTCAATTTTCGCTTGGGGCATGGTTTGGCTGGTTCGGCAGGGTTCAGCCATTGCGATGAGCGCTTCCGATTATCGTACAGGATCCACTTTTCATCACAGGTAATGATTCGATTTAAAATCCCTTCATTTTTGTGCCGGTTGAGTAATGCAACGCAGCAGTCAACGCGCGTTTGTTGATTTGCTTCACTCAATTTGTGAGGTACCCCCCTTTGAAGCTTTTTCACCTTACCAATTTGCTTCAAGTGGATTAAAACAGTTTTATCACTAACACCGCAGCCTGCAGCTAACTCGGATGTGGTTTGCGATGGATCCGCTTCCACAATAGTGACGCAAAGAAAAAACCAATTGAGGAAAAACAAATCAATTATAATTTTCAAAACACAAATACATGAGTAAATAGCTGTATAAATTTGGATTTGGAATTCCTAACCAAAGAGAAGATATTTGAGATCAAATTTGCCAGTACGGCAAAACGCCAATTTCATATGTAAGGACCTAATATATATATATTGATTATCATTTAAGAACAACTAAGCAATGTAATGTTGAATATACCGTAATGTTTTCTTGACTGTTATAATACGGTTTTGCCTGTAATAAATAAAAAAATAATAAAAAATAGATCACTAGGCGAATGCTTTAAACACTAGATCAACAAGCTACTCGCTTTGGTTCTGATTTTGATTAAAATAATAAATATAATATTCTTTTTACATCGCTCAAATGTTACCACTATTTGCAACCATAAAATAAAAAATATTTCCGCATATAAAAAAATATAAATAAACATTGAATTTTGCCGACGACAATGAAACGGGAGAATCCATTTTATCTTCAACGTCATGTCCAGAAGTTTTGCGTTGTCCCTTTCGACTAGATGAAGCAGGAACACATGTCGTGCAGATAGCACTTCTGTACGCTGTGGCTGTACGGGGCTTATTTAATTTCCTCTGTGATATCTATGAAGTTAACTGTCGCGAGCTAACTTGGAACGTGGAAATTCACACACGATTGCATTGTACAGGTACTCGGGATCGTATACTCAGCAGACTAATTAATTGAATTAAAAATATTACTGTGAAATAGAGTGAAAATAAAATGTGTTAAATGGTCGCAATTATATCCCTTCAACTTTCAAAACGCTGTGAAGTACCTAAGAGATTTTAATTTTTAAAAATCAAAATATTTTTTGTCCATAAAAAGTCCTATTTTTATTAAATTTAAAATATATATCTTTTATATTATATTTACAAAGTAAATTTAAATATTTATTCCAGTTTTTTGGTTTAAACCATAAAAAGTACATACTGTAAAATTTAAATCCCTTAATTGTCAATTAATATTGTTATTTTATACATAAATGTCATGATTCAAAGTAATGATAATCATCATTACTTTGAATCGTCATTACAATGAAAATCAATGGGTATTCGTGTTAAAGGAACCCAGATCAATAATTGCGAAGAAGAACAAATCAATAATTGCGAGCACGTATTTTTTTATTTTTTATTATTTCTTAAGTTACTTTAAATTACGTATTTTAAATTAGTAATCCTCGATGGCTGCATTATTTTTTTTTATATTGATGCCTTCGCTTATATTTCCAACATATGTGGTGCAGAAATATTTTTTTAAAAAAATCCTGTGGTACCTAAGGGAATCAAGGCCGCCCTAAAATCCGCAGTCCTGGCGATATCAATTTTCTAATTAAACTCGATTTTCTTTTTGTTACTTTCTTCACCTATTGCTAATTATAGTGTCTTTTTATTTATAATTTAATTCCATTATTTTTTAACCCCGCGAAACTTCACTGGTCACATTAAAAAAAATGTTTATAGACATAAAATTATATTGCACGGTATAAAAAAATCTAATTCTATAGAAATACTAGCAAGTGATTATTAATAAGCAAATATAAGTGGGAGATTATTGGGGAAGTTTTCATTAAAAATGGTTGATGTTGATCTGCACCTACCTTAAAAAAAGGAGAAGTTATTTAACGATTTGTCATTGGGTTAGGAAGAAAAATACGTAATAAATCATTTGGACTACTATGTTTTTGTTGGCGAAAATATCAAGCTCAATAGTGGTTAGCAAAAAAACTTTATCAGCAAGTAAACACATATTTAGTCAGCTTAATTAATGTAATATTTATGGGTATTTAAATTATTCATGAAACTACTTGAGTGATTACTTTATCAGCTGTAAGTAGATTAGGTTATATCATATTAGGTTGGGTTAGGTTATCACATTATTTTTCAATTACCTACTAACAGCAATGAAGTTGCGTAAATTTGATGTAGAAAAAAGTTTATTTGCAAAATTTAAGTTTATTTATAGAATTAAATGAAATTTATAGCTTGCCAAAATTTTATATAATTTGACTCATCATTTGCCTCTTTATTAGATGTATTGCTGCAAACGTATATAGTATGCAAACGCAAAAGTATAGAAATAACTTTTGAACAATCTTATATAACATGCTTTGCTGATTAATCTTTTACTAGTTGCTGACAGTAAGTTGCGGTCAACTGAACATATTTGCCGGCAGAAAACAATTTGGAGCTGACCAAACCTTAACATTATGCTGACTGTTTAAATGATTACCTAACAAAAAAAATATAAAAAATTTATGACAACTTTTTCATTAATAACACTAGTTCATTCAATCAATAATAACTAGATCTTTGTCAGGATACTATTGTTATTTAATTGTATCCTGAAGAAGGGGCCATTGGTCCCTAAACAATATGTTGATTATGCAATAAAAAGTGGTTTTAGACAAATTGCTTTCTAATTTATTAAAGAACACATTCTTATTATGAAGTTGCAATTTTTTCAGAATAGTTCTGTGAAATTTAAAACCAAATTTATGTATCAACTAGCTGTGCCCGCGCGGCTTCGCACGCGTAGATTTTAAGTACACTGTTTGGATCTTCATAGAACTTTCGCGAACCTTCTAGAACATTCTCTTTCCAGAACTTTCAAAAAATTTATGGAATATACAGGAACCTTCTAGACCGACACACTCCGCCACTCAGTTTAGAACCTTATAGAACTGTCGGGAACTTTCTAGAACCTTCTCCTTCCAGAACTTTCTAAATCAGGTTTTCTGGAACCTTCTAGATTCATCGATACAGTGGGCGCGCCTATTTTGAAACAATCTGAAGCATTTGCGGCCTTCCTATAACAAAACAATGTGCTAGAAAGCACATTTTCGTCACCCACTCCCACCCAAGCACAGCCACCCCCACCAAACTCGCTTATTTTCGATGTGACACCAAGGGCTATCCACCACCATAACCATCGGTGGGTGGGTGTGGCTGGTTGTGGAGAAAACTTGGCGGGTAGGGAAACACGGTTTCTTTTTATATATATATATATATATATATATATTATATATATATATATATATATATATATTGATTAGAAAGACATGCAGCAAAATTAAATCGAAGAAAAAATATTTTGGCTGCTAAAGGGACTCGAACCCAGATCTCCTATCTTTCCGAGAAGGTTTCTTACAATTAAACTATATCAGTCTTATACCTTTCCGCCAGTATATCGAGTAGATTTGGTTTTAAAGTGTTTTCTCTTTATTAATAATAATATTGTTACCACAAAGTTATTTCGCTTGTAAAATTTGTTTTTTATCTCTGGCCATTACACACTATGCCGCTTCATCCATTTACGAAAAGTTAATGCATTTCACTTGTACGGTTTTGTCATTTATTGCATCGTTAAAAGTTTTAGCTTAATGAGGGCCGCAGGACGGGCAGGCGAAAATAATTATTTGCGCGATCATTTATTATTAATTTAACTTCACCGAAAGTATGAGCAAAACGTGTGGGTCGCCCATTACATTGTCTTTATTATTATTCACCTGGCGCTTTCCTTAACCGTTATGTTACTAGCCGGAATTTCTTACACTAAATGCAACCCAAGGTACCTAGGTACTGAACCTGGATGGGCGTTCCCACATACATTATTTTTGTTTTGTATTTAGACAGTGGTCAATAGCCTTAGGAGGTCACTACTTCTAATAGCAATGTTCGTCCTCGCTTTATTTCTCTCCCTTTCAAATTATTTAAATAATGGAGATGCAAACGAATGATGGCATTATTATTTAAACTTGAAATCGAAAATGGGTACCCAGGTACCCGGATAGTAATGTAAGGGTTAAGGGTATGCCGACTTTTTGAGAAACGAAGAGCATCTTTATAACAGACGAATAAATGCATACTTAATGTTCACCGCTATTTCGATTATCTGAAAGTAGACTACAATTTAATGTATATCAACAGTACTCTATATATATTTTTTACATGGGAACCTACATTTAGAAAGCAAATTAATAGCTAGGAACAAAACTTTGCCAGCTCTTCCGTACGTAAAATAGGACTACCGATGATTACTAACTTTTATTTCTATTATTTTCTTTATTATTATTTTTTATTATTTTTACGCTTCAACAGGCCAGGAGGCCCAATTACAGAAGCGAAATACATTTAAAAAAAACCCATGCTTGAGTAAATCACGTAGATTAAAATTGTGACCTCACCGGGAATCGAACCCGGAACCCTCGGTGTGGGAAGCCAGTGTCATACCCACAGCGCTACGAGGGCCATTTAATAAAGTTTAATGTAAAATTGGATGTTAGCCGCTATAAAAATACCATTTCGTGTAAGACAAAACGAGATAACACACTAATTTCTCACTGAAAATAATAATAAACATACGAATTCTCGCTCATATTTCCAATCATAAATTCTATTTCAGATAAAGGGTAGAACCGATGAGTGCATTATGTGCATCGTGAGAATATTAATAATCGTGATAATTATAAAATTTTCTATTAATGATCTTTATCTTTAAAAGTAGAACATTAATTTATTTAACGAAATTCTTGTTGAAAAATACCATAAAACATTCAGAACACTCGTTCATTAAAAGTGCTCTTTGAAAAATGTTTCAAGTACCTTAAATTAGACCAACGCTTTAAGTTAGCGTTTCCAGATGCCAGAAAAAATGATTAATATACGGACAATTTATTCTGAAATCTTTTGAAGTGGAGGATATTTAAAAATAAAACAAAATTTAAGATTTGAAGCTTTTACAATTATTTTAAAGAAAGAAAACATTAATGTCAAAATAAAAATACGTTGCATATCTTCGACACGTGAATCTTGGTTTGTAGGATATTTTGAAATTTAATATTTTAATTAATAATTAATAGCTCGTTGGCTAACTGGTTGAGACACTTAATTATCCTTTGATCGATAGTTATTTATTTATTTAAGTCTTATTTCGGGATGTGGTGATCGCGGTTTATATACAAACAAAGAAAAATGAAATAAATAAATTTAAAAAAAAAAAGTTTGTTTTGCGGCAGTTGGATTTGAACTTATTGAAGTTACTTATTGAACTTATTGAAGTTACTTATTGAACTTATTGAAGTTACTTATTGAACTTATTGAAGTTACTTATTGAACTTATTGAAGTTACTTATTGAACTTATTGAAGTTACTTATTGAACTTATTGAAGTTACTTATTGAACTTATTGAATTTACTTATTGAACTTATTGAAGTTACTTATTGAACTTATTGAAGTTACTTATTGAACTTATTGAAGTTACTTATTGAACTTATTGAAGTTACTTATTGAACTTATTGAAGTTACTTATTGAACTTATTGAAGTTACTTATTGAACTTATTGAAGTTACTTATTGAACTTATTGAAGTTACTTATTGAACTTATTGAAGTTACTTATTGAACTTATTGAAGTTACTTATTGAACTTATTGAAGTTACTTATTGAACTTATTGAAGTTACTTATTGAACTTATTGAAGTTACTTATTGAACTTATTGAAGTTACTTATTGAACTTATTGAAGTTACTTATTGAACTTATTGAAGTTACTTATTGAACTTATTGAAGTTACTTATTGAACTTATTGAAGTTACTTATTGAACTTATTTAAGTTACTTATTGAACTTATTGAAGTTACTTATTGAACTTATTGAAGTTACTTATTGAACTTATTGAAGTTACTTATTGAACTTATTGAAGTTACTTATTGAACTTATTGAAGTTACTTATTGAACTTATTGAAGTTACTTATTGAACTTATTGAAGTTACTTATTGAACTTATTGAAGTTACTTATTGAACTTATTGAAGTTACTTATTGAACTTATTGAAGTTACTTATTGAACTTGAAGGATTTGAACACTTAATAATATTTGTAAACTATGAAGAAAAAAGGCCATGTTGCACTCTTACTTTGAACGCAGCCATAAAATAACAGAACAAAGCTTTCTTACACTATTGCCAGGGCTATTTTGCGCGCGAACCAATGACTTTGATTTACTTAGGAACAACGGCGAATTTAGAACCAATGAACGAGGCTCTCTGCTGGTGGCGCGTAAAAAGATAAATCTAACAACGTTGCCGGTTTCTTTGAACATGAACAAAATCAAAACATCATATTGACCAATTTATTGATTTAGATTAGGAACATTTTAAAACCGACAAAAAACAATGAGGGATTTTCCTCTTACGGGGTTTGAAGGTTGAAAGTTTTAACAGGATATAGTGACATGGAATGTTCTAGAAGGATTGGCCGGAAACTATAAAAGGAAATCGAAGGTTTAGAATATTGAAAAAATATTTAAGACGGCGTCTTCGATTTCTCAGGACAGTGTATCATGCCCAATTTCGTATAGATTTATCTAATTAAAATAAGTCTTGAAATATCGTATTTATCAGAAGCTATTTATATTCTGATTTTTGTGTAATTTAAATTCGCTTTTAAAAATTACATCGGCATTTTAACGTAAACCAGAAACAAGAGATCACCGTGCCCAATTTCTTATAGAATATTTATTAATTAAATATAGCTTAAGTTGATTTATACATATTTATTTGTTATTTTCGGGTTAATTTAAATTCACTTTTAAATTACATCGGCATTCACCGGAATATCGGTTGTTGGGAGTCATTCTGCCCAATTTCTTATAGAATAATTTATAGTTTTAATTTAAATTTGGAGGCAAATTACGAAATAAGAGATATAAGACGTTCCTTGTCGTTAGCGAATAATTTTCTAATTAAAATGAGTTTTGAATCGCCGTAATTGTCGGAAGCTTTTATACTTATCTTTATCACTAATTATCGAGAAAATGAGTTTTGCATCGCCGTAATTGTTGGAAGCTTCTATACTTATCTTTATCACTAATTATCGACAGGAAGAGTTAAGTTAGGTATTATCGTTTTCGACATTCTACAATAAAATGTAGAACGATAATACCTACATATTTTTAATTTTTTTAAATTGAAATGTTTAACATAATTGCAAAATAAAATTAAAAAATAAATTAACAAGAATTATTACTTGTTCAAATGGAAATGTATGAAAAATAATTGATACGCATTTTGTCAAAGCGTTTTAAGATGATTGATGTTTGTTTTAAATTAATCACAATACAACAAATAAAGTTGTTATAATTTTAGCGGCTTAGAGATATAATCCTAGCTGATTTGTATAATAATTATACACCCAGGTGTACCTAATAATTTCTGCCACATTTAAAGGCCATTCAATATTTTAAATAATCATAATATTTCTATCTGGGTTCGGTATTCACTTTTTTTTTATTGAAAATAAAAATATTACATTTATTTTACATTGAATATTACATTTTTTATACATGTTTATCTGTCCCCAGTAAAGTAATACTTGTGTTTGGGAACAGGAGTATGATACATAAGAGCATGAATGAATAAGTATGTATAAGATAATAATGGAACAGTGAAGAGAAATACAAACATCATAAGATAAATATTAGCGACTCAGGTATACTAATTATTTCAAAGTATCGTTATTTTTTTATAATTCTAACTATTTTTTGTTTTAATTATGTATATTCTATTTGTTTTATGTGTTTCTTGAATTTTTTATAGTGCTCTTCAGTTCTGATATTCAAGTTATTGAAATATTTGACACCTAGATATGTGTAATGGTGTTGTTTTTTGGCTGTTTTTTTTATATTTAGGAATGTTTGAGCATCCTATTTTTACGCTCTTTGGCTACGACTGTGAGTATTATGAGTTTTTGGTGTATTTATATTTTGTTGAGTGAATGTATTTGTATTTGTAAAATTTTGTATTTGTAATTGTAAAATGTATTTGTAAAATTGAGGTGTTTTTTTTATAATCTGTCTAATGTTGGTACATTTAATTCATTAAAAAGTAAATCTGTAGGGCAGGTTCTATGTTTTTTTAATATAACTTTGATAATTAATTTTTGAGTTGTTTTAAGAGTCTATAAGTTACTTTTATAAAAGCCCTCCCAACCTATTATTCCGTATTGTAATATAGATTGTACAAAAGCATAATATGATATTCTAAGTGATTCAATCGTTAAAATGTTGCGTAATCTTAAAATTATATATCATTTTTTCACTCTATTTACAATCATGTTTATATGATTCTTCAATTTCAATTGTTGGTCTATAATAATACCCAAGTACTTAAGGCAATCGACCAGCAGATTGAGCAAATTTCACAACTTTTTCTCATATTTTCTCTTGCATTTTTTATCACATTTTTGTAGGGAAATATCTCATTTTTAAATTTATTTATCAGGCGCAACCTGATAAATATATTTTAAATACGGAAATCTTATTGTAATAACACAAAATAAATTATATAATTGATTAATGAATCACCAAACCTTCGATGTTTTAAAAATGAAGAAAATTTCTGGGCCTATTATTTTTTTTTCAAATTTGTTGGTAATTTTTATTTTTTAATAACAAATTAGCCGATTTTTTTGCAAAAAATCGCGTTTTTCCCTTTAAAGTGTTCCAAAAAAGTGAAAATTTGAAATTTCGAAAATACTTCCCAGTGTTACCTGGGGAAAACTATTATCTAACGAATGAACTTTTATTTTTTGATTTCAGATGATCCAGCAGCAATTTATGAGGGGCACCGCAATTCTACTTTTTTCCGAGATACGTCCGAATAACTGCTGCCATTGCCGTACTTTTTAATATTTCTTCATGAAAATTTTACGCAACATTCTTTGAATGTTATACTTTAATGTACTATTAGTTTCAATAAAGAGATTCTAACTGTGTTGCCACAAAAAATTCACAAAAACATGCCTTTTTTGTACGAATTAACCTTTCCCTCCTTAATACAAAGAGATTTGATCCATAAATGCTAACTTGCATTTTTTTCATGAGTCGGGGATAGTTAAAAAGCAAAATTTTAGTATATATAGTTAACAATCGCTTGAACATGTAAAACAGGCCCTTTATATGTATGTGTAGACAGGGTAAAAAAAAAACTGTAGGTCAAATTTGTAATGCTAACTCACGACAAGGTTTGTTGTACATCTGACCTTGGAACGCATCCACCCTCGACTTGTGCATTAGTACTACTTATAATATATTATTTTATTTTTACAGTGTTTCTAGCTTCTCAACCATAAAAAATATATTCTGTAATTCTTCATTCTCCAAATTGCCTTAATATAGTTTTATATTGTGCTATGATTTCATACAAGGATTATCTATCAGGTTCCATAACCTGTTCGGTGCCACCGGTCCCGGTCGGAACCGTTCGGTTTTGAGTTTTTATACGGCACCAAAACGGCTATCGTAGGCTGTTGAAAATTTAACGTTATAAAATTCAAATAACGCAAACAAAAAATAATAGTTTTAATTCGTGTTATTTATACTAAATACTTCACCCCGCTTTTTGATTAACTACTAAAGAAAATTTATATCCTACGCGGTATATTATTCTAGTCTATAATAGCCTTTCCAAGGATGGTTGTTTAAACTTTTAACTAAAAATTGGAAACCATTTGCAAGAGACAGGAAACTGTGGTAAGCTAAAAAGAATTTGTGTACTTCTGGGTTGGATAAGAGGGTACGTTTAAACTGAAACACAAATTGATTAAATGAACTTTATAAAGCTTAAATAATAAATCCAAAAATGTAGGCACCTAGAAGTGATTAGCTATTACCAAAAAATGTTTTACATTATCAGGTACATTGTATTTACTGTTTATTTTATTACATTACTCGGTAAAATACTATAATATAATAGAGCTAAATAATTTTTTAAACAAACTGAAAATTTATTAAATAATAATTATCCAACCTGTGAAATATTCTCTTCCTTTTTTTATTTTATATTAATTTTATTCTTGTGTAAATTTTTGCTTTTCTCAATTTAAAAATTTCATGGAGGTTTTCTATTATTTTTCAAAATGTCACCTTCACGAAAGTTCCACTTAATTCCTATTTCAAAGGAAAATGACACTTACAATGTATCAGTGTCCTTTCAAATTTACGTACAAAGAAGACAGGCTTTACGAACACACAAAAGACCTTTTTTATAAATGGTAAATAATTACTTTATATTTATAGTATTATAATGTTTACGGAAAAATAAACCGTTAAACACATCTTTTACGCCAGGATTATAAAATATCTAAATTATATTTTGATGTCAATTTTTGATAGTAAAAATTCAGAAGAAAACAATGAACTTAATTGGTGCACATCATATTTCAAGATGTTTGCTGTTTCAAATGATATTCGTTTTACGTAAAGGAAAGCTAGGAAATAAAAAGGGGAAGTTGTGTTCAAATATTTTTGAACGTGTAGGTATTTTATACAATAAATTGTCTACCATATACTAGATTAGTCAATATACGGAATGGCGGTATTGGAAGGGTAGCAGCTTACAAAGTAAATCCTATGCCTTTGAAGTAGTAAAACTAATAAAAATACTCCTGAAGAAATTCCTTTTTAACACAACATCTAAACCTTCCAAAGACTTAATACTCAAGAGTTATTTAAATAGAGTTGTCTGATCTAAAAACAAAGAAATTGCACACAGGATAAGGGTTTTATTAAGAAGTCAAGTCAGAGCTGATTAAAAATACCGATATGAACTTCACTCCAGTACAGAGAAGAAAATACGTTTATAAACCACTGCAAATAAAAGTGTTATTAAAATTTTCGTCGCATAAAAATGAAAAATTATTATTTTTCATTTCATTTTCGGATAATATTTTTAGAAGTATTCATTTTAACATTTGAAGAAAATACTTTTATAAACAAACCGCTGCAAATAAAAGTGTTATTAAAATTTTCGTCGCATGAAAATGAAAAAATTATTATTTTTTATTTCATTTTCGAATAACATTTATAAAAGTATTCATTTCAACATTTGAAAAAAATACGTTTATAAACAAACCACTGCAAATTAAAGTGTTATTAAAATTTTTGTCGCATAAAAATGACAACTTATTATTTTTAATTTAATTTTCTGATAATATTTTTAGTAGTATTCATTTCAGCATCAGAGTCCAAAAGTTAATACAACTTTGAGAGCCGCATTGAATGTCGAATAAATGAATAAATGTTTTTTGTTTGTGAAAACGATTATCTCACAATTTTATCGTTTTTCAAAAACAATAATAAAATTGTAATTCAATAAACAGTTCTAATTTTCAATTCAATAACCAATCATTCTTCAGCTTTTGAATCGAGCATCTTTATAATTGGTATTCGATTCAAGATGGTCGATAATACATCTATACCTATAAAACTCAATGTCTGTCTGTCTGTCTGTTCTCTATACAAATCCACATCGTTTGTCTGATTCGATTCAAATTTTGCATACTTATGCTTTGGGACCCGGCGGGTAACATAGGCAACATTTCCCCCCTATTCTCATACCCCTTCCTCGCCCCCTGACATATTTTCGATGCAATTAGGACTCTGCGAAAAACAATGGCGATATTTCCCCCCTATATACCCCTTCCCCTCACCCCTGACACATTTTTGATGCAAATCTGTACCGTATGACCAATCGTACTCAAAATTTGGAAACTTATACTTTAGGACTCGGCGAGTAACACAGGCGATATTTCATCCCTATTCTCATACCTCTTCCCCTCCCCCTGACATATTTTCGATGCAAATCTGTTCCGTTTGACCGATCGGACTCAAATTTGGAAACTTATTCCTTAGGACTCGGCGAGTAACAAAGGTGATATTTCCCCCCTATTCTCATACCCCTTCTCCACATACTTTCGATGCAAATTCGTACCGTTTGACCGATCGGACTCAAAATTTGGAAACTAATTCTTTATGACTCGGCGAGTAACATAGGCGATATTTCCCCCCTATTCTCATACCCATTCCCCTCCATCTGACATATTTTCGATGCAAATCTGTATCGTTTGACCGATCGGACTCAAAATTTGGAAACTTATTCTGTAGGACTCGCGAGTAACATAGGCGCGATATTTTCAACTTAATCCTAAACCCGTGCAACGCCGGGTACGAACAGCTAGTTATTTATATTACTGGATCACTAATTTCAAGTGAATAAATTTTTAACTGTCTAATGGATGCGTTTGTTTGAACTACGTGCATTTCCGCGACACGCATTTCCGCTACAATGCCCATGCTCCGCGTGCACAACTTCCGTTACAATGAAAATTGTACCCTAAATGCACCAAAAGAAGATAATTTCAAAAATTTTTCAAAAACATATGATATAAGTAAATTTTTTATGAAAATGGCGCCGCATAGATTATAAATTATTATTGATATTATGTTAGTGAAAATAGTACAGTAGTTAATTAATAAATCTGGAAATTTATATCTACTTTTGTTAGATTATTTATACTTTAGATTGAGTGTGATTTCTATCCCATTAATCCAGAATGTAAAAAGATTCATAAATATTACTGTATTTATAACTGATCATTTATACGTTGTTCACACAACGTAACATATTTAAGGATGCACGTAAATTGTGTCGTGGCGAAAATATTTTGACAATGACTTGCTAATTATATATTTGAAATGTACGTAATCAATGAAATTTGGAAGAATAGATTTCTTTGCTTTTATAATGTGATTTTTTGTATACATGTAACTTTAATCATTTTAAATACAACAATGAGATTACTATTCTATCGCATTTTTTAAATCTTTCTCTCTCTTCTCTAGTCTCTTCACATTTTAACTCCGTCATCAATCTCTTCTCTTGCCTCTCACGAGTCAAGTTTTTTTTAGTATCCGTATTCATAAATTTGCGTTATTTTACCAAATATTATAAAACAGAGAATGTAATTACGCAAAATTATGCAGGTTAAATTTTATATAACCATAATAAATCACTTTCATTATATTCCAGAGATATTTTTAGGGTCACATAATTATCATAAAATTAAATAACGCTCTGAATTAAAATAACTACGTAAATACTACTTTCAAGAGATTTTAATAACTTGCTTCAAAATTTAGAAACTATTTTTATTCCTTATGTAATACAACCTTTATGACCATTCCAATGATTTATGTATCAGATTTCAAGAGACTATAATAATATATCAAAGTTGGTGATTTTAATTTATTTGTCAAAAATGTAAAGTAACGATACAGATTTGCATCGAAAATATGTCAGATGGAGGGGAATGGGTATGAGAATAGGGGGGAAATATCGCCTATGTTACTCGCCGAGTCATAAAGAATTAGTTTCCAAATTTTGAGTCCGATCGGTCAAACGATACCAATTTGCATCGAAAGTATGTGGAGAAGGGGTATGAGAATAGGGGGGAAATATCACCTTTGTTACTCGCCGAGTCCTAAAGAATAAGTTTCCATGAGAATAGGGGGGGAATATCACCTATGTTACTCGCCGAGTCGTAAAGACTGAGTTTCCAAATTTTGAGTCCTATCGGTTAAACGGTACAGATTTGCATCAACAATATGTCAGGGGGTGAGGAAGGGGTATGAAAATAGGGGGGAGAAAATATCGCCTATGTTACCCGCTGAGTCCTAAAGAATAAATTTCCAAATTTTGAGTCCGATCGGTTAAACGGTACAGATTTGCATCGACAATATGTCAGGGGGAGGGGAAGGGGTATGAAAATAGGGGGGAGAAAATATTAATATAAGATAATATTATAACTAGGAAATTACATTATTTTTTCATATTTAAATAAACCAAACATTGCACTGCACACGATGAGTATTATTTTTGTCACAATTTAGCTTCGAGTGTAAACAGTGTAAATGGATATTTATGTATTCACTGAAGAAAGGAACAGCGCAAACTATATTCATTATCAAAATTAATTTACAGTTAGGCGTAGTAGAAAGTTTGTTTTTTTTAAATAAAAGTTAACATAATAACTAAAAAACTTCGTTTCAATTTGGTGAATTGTGAAAAAGTAAACAATATTGTGAAATATTTTTATACCATATGCAGTTTGATTAATAATTTTTATAAAGCAGTCGCCTTTTTAAATTATAACATTTTGTGTGGAAAAAAAACATATTTTTAATTAGTTTGTATCGACTGATTTCGACTCATGTTTTTGTTTGTCTACCATTTACACACTAAATCTCGCCTATTTTGCAATCTGTTGGATGAATTTGAATGTCTCCAACAGCAGCTAAAATTGAACAAACGCTTACCTTCTGTAATGGCTAACTTTTCTGAGTAAAGCATTGTAGATATCTATGGTTTAAGGTGACCTTTTAGAGCACGGGCCTAATTTTGCCGTGAAATCTTGCATCGTGTTTTCTTAGTCTCTTTATACCAATCTTATGCTTATATCTGAACCTGATTTCAGATCAAAATGTCAACACATGTACTTAGTAAGATATAAAGCTGTTTTTTTTTAGAGACACAGGACGTTAAAATGAAATAAAATAGGTACATAAAAATCGTGGTGATGTCCATGGTATCAGCTTTATTTGAAAAATAATTTTATCCCATTAGTGTTTATAAATGTTGGGTTTTATTTTAGGGATTTGTTTTTTGAATTGGAAACACTATTTTCAGAGATAGCCAAATTGACAGCTATCAACTGATTTGTTCTCAATTTGGTTTGTCATTTGTGCAAGTACTTGCAAATTGTGCAAATTTATTTCGAAAATCGTGGTAGGTGTAGTAATCATAATGTCACGGGTCATGACTTTGAAAGACAAATAAAAAGTCGAAATAAATAAGCGATTTTTTAATTAGTGTTTAATAAATTGACAAAGTCAATGGACACGAATTTAATATTATCGCTTCTACAATTCTGTTCACTATTGCTCAAAGGTAGGCACTGTGAATGGTACCCACCACTTACCCAGGACCGTTTTATGAGTAAAAGCTCCCATATCGGTCCTTCTCATTCATCTCCAGTTTGACTTTTTTTAGTAAAAACCGGTGCGAGGCGACACGACTGCAAAAACAAAACCATTCAAAGACCGACACCATTAGACACGTCTTTATTGCATAAAAGAAATACATAAATAAATACAAGGGCAAAGATATAGTAATAACAAAAGAAGAAAAAACACTCCACTTAATTATCTGTCGATTGGTTTACATTGCGCGATGGTGACGGTAATTTCGCATCGGTAGGAACGTCAAAATTAACAACGCCCGCTGCGGCACTGGTTCCGCTTTTTATAGAAATACGTTGGTTTTTCGAATCGTTGAGAACATTCTTAACATTTCGAATCACGATTTTTCGAATTTCCTGTATCTACGAGAATGTTTGAGTCGATTCCAGACTGTACCAGACTTTTAAAAATGATACCAGAGTGTTGTTCTACAGAAAATAGATTAAAATGTGAGGCGGTTTCTCTAGAACAGGCCTAGCCTGAGTGAGAAATCGTCAGAATTTCTTCCTGTGAACAATACTAATAAAAGAGACATAAAGTGAAAAGGGGATTCGGATAGTGCGCAATTCAATTTGGATTCTAGCAACTCGTCACAATATTTATGTCTCAGTCCGTGGACTCGAGCCATAATATTTTCTATAATTGTCCAAATTTAATAAATGAATTAGGGAGAAGTAAAAATTACAATCCCTTTATCTGATCTTAATTATACATCTGAATTAAATCTTTATCTATCTTTATTTAAATCCCTTTATCTGATTTTAATTATACATCTGAATTAAATCTTATTAAACAAATAGCATATAATAATGGTTATTCTACTAAATTAATAGATAATTTATTACATAAAAAGAGAAAACAAAAAATTGTTAAACAATATATCTATCCTAAGTCAACAGATATAAATAAACAATGGCGTAGAATTTTATTTGTCAAAAATAATAACTAAAAATATTCCTAACTCAATTCAGCCGGCCTTTTATACGAGTAACAAATTAAAAAAATATATACTAAATAACAAGGATAGTGATAATCCTATCATGAAATCAGGAGTTTATAGACTTAATTGTAACGATTGCGATAATTTTTATATTGGCAAAACAAAAAGAAATTTTGAAACTAGGGTTAAAGAACATATCAAAGCATTAACTAGCAATATTTATTCTGATTTCGCAAAACATCTAATAGAATTTGACCATACATTTGATATTAACACAGGCTTAAAATTTTTACATTTCAACTATAATATACCTCAAATAAATAATTTAGAAATACTCGAAATTAGGAAAAATGTTAATATTAAGTCTAATATAATAAATACACAGACGAAATTTTTGCACAATCCTATTTTGAATATTTTTCCACTTAACATTCCAAATGACCCATAATAATCAACACCTCGAACCCCCCCTTCCCCTCACCAACCCCCTCAACCGCTCCTTCACCGTAACATATTTGCTTGTTTCAACTTTTAAGATTAGTACACAATAATCCTGATGAAGAGAACATTGTTCTCGAAACATGTAGATTTTTTAATCTAATATAGTGGTGAAAACAAAGTAATTTGTGTTTTATTTTAATAATAATGTCACCACAAAGTTCAAGCCTTCATACAGAAGAAGAAAAAATATTCTTCGAACAGTTAAAAATAAAAAGCGAAAAAATAGCGCTAGCAATCTAAGTTCACCCCGTGTCAATAGTGCGACCCCGTTCGCAAGCAAACCGCCGTCGTAAAATTAAAAGTTTATTTCTATTAAAACGCAGTGGCTGCACTGCTCTGTTCCATAAAACTTTACGGGCGCCGTGCTGCGAGCATTAGCACTTTGATAGGACAGCCCATCCCTTCTGTTGACTGGTGACAAGGCAATTAATGCTCGGCTGGAGGATCCTCCATGTAAATGAGAGCTTTTCCTATTAATCCAAGACTTGACTCAAAATATTATGCATGCATAATTTTAAATTTGTAGGTTATACGAGTACATCAAAGATATGGAACACAATTAATAGTTTATCAATTATTAATTTTTTATTCATTATTAAAAAAACGAAATAATTATTTTTAGGCGTATTCTTATGTATATGCTAAATAATTCGGATGATTATCATATTGTCGCGTATTGTGGCTACGGGAGAAATGAATGAAAACGCTGGAAATTAATCAGCGATTTATTAATTACTAATTAATAAACTATTCAATGTACAAAGTCACTTCAAAAACACTATTAAACTTAACGCTTTTGCTTATATTTACACTATTTTGCAATATATCACTCGTAAATAAACACTTTGTTAGCACTGGAACACTTTACTTCACTAGAACACTCTATCCATTTTTCGCTCGCAGTAATCGCTCCGGTTTATTTCGCCTTGTTAGTTAAGAACTTCAATTATTCGCTTTTTTATTACTCCGATTGGCCACCCCGGCCGTCTGCGGCTTGCAGCCGGTTTCGCAGTGTCTTAGCCCATCAAACGTGACCACTGCAACTCCGCGCCGCGCTTCTATTTATATTTGAAACTGATATCCTGTGTTTAGGAGAACATTCTCGTGCCTTCTAGGCTTTTCTAGGTGTTTCTCGAATATTTCAGATGTATCGTTTTTATAAAACTTATTTATTCAATGATTTTTTATTTAAAAAGTACAAACATTATATTCTTCTTCTTTTTCTTCCTCAGCCTTCATCACTCGACTACTGGATATAGGCCTCTTCCATACTCTTCCATCCTTCTTTGTTATTTGCTTGTTGTAGCCATTTCTTCCCCCCCACAGCGGCTATATCGTCGGCCGATCTCTTTTGATATCTTCCGACGCCTCTTTTATTTTCCCGAGGTCTTCATTTCAGAATTCTGGGAGTCCATCTTGTAGAATCTTGCCTTGAAATTGCAATTGCTCTTGTAGAAACATTATATTACATAATTTTATTAATAATATAAGCTGAAGCAAATACTTGATGCTTTTTATAGGGTAGATGCTAGTGTAATTACGTTTAAGAGAAAAATTATAAGTATGTACAAGAGTATTACATTAGGTAGATTTCTACAAAATGGTAACCGTTGCAGAACATTTCAAGAAAATTGCAGAAAAAAAGTTTCTCGGAGCTAGTGGCAAAATCTTTGGGGGAGTATTTTTCATTGTAATATTCATAATTTTGAATAGAAAATATATTTTAACTGTCAACAGTTAAACAGATAGGCGATATCAAAGTTAATATTTTCTCTTCAATGTTTTCGAATTTTCTTTTGTAAATCGTTAGACTATCGTGAAAGTAATTTATATCGAATATTAAAAATTCATTCGCTTTGATACAAGTCAAATAAAATGATTAAATTAAATGTAGATATTTGAACCAGATTTTTTTACAGGGTGTTAAAATTTTTATTCAACTTGAATCACAGCGAATGAATTTTTAATATTCGTTATTAACTATGTTTATGATAATCTAACGTGTTACAAAAGCTAAATCAGAAATCCCAATTATAATAATTTTGTTGTCTGCCTGTCCGTCCGTCGTCACATGTAACGTCCGTAGCTTCATTATGGTAAAAAACATAACTTTTTCATAGTAAAAATTTTCTCTTTTCTTTTAGTTTTCATTTACTTTTTTTTTTTTTTTTCTTTTTCTTTATATTAAATGTTTTTTATTGTATCATTTCAAATATATTTTTTATATCTTATGACGTGGAGTTCAGATCCTCATGAACTGGACCCCTCGTCATCACCAGCTAGTTCAATCGGAGAAGAATGGGACTAACCTTACTCCTCTATTTCAATCTCAGGGTCTTTTCGGTGATCTGCGCACTGAACTCTCTCTCTTGAGCCGCTTCAGGTGCCTCTCATATTAACAAGTTCAAGTTGCAACAGATTAACAAAAATGGGTTTACATCACAAGACATTTTGTGCATTCAACATAAGCATTTATTCAATAAACTAGTAAATAAATAAATACCTTTGTAAAAGTATCGTTATTTTTGATGGGTAAGTTACTAGTTACTAGTATTGAAATAAAAATTCTATCCTTCGTGTCAATTATATATATTTTTAACTGTTCAAGTTTCACCCAATGTGCAATAGTTTTTATTACAAATATAATTAGGAAGACTCCCTTGAGGTTTTTGCTTTCGACATATTTTGTTGAAACATAATTTCTGTAGTTTTTTCAAATTTCAGATCTTGTCAAAAAAATCTGCATTTACATCTCAGTTAAGTACGATAACCAATCCGAACTATTTACCCGGTTTCTAAAATTAAACCCACATACAGACTGAATTAAATACAATTTATTTTGAGATAGGGCAAAAATATTATTTCAAGCAAAACTTTTAAAACAAATAATCTAATACCCTTGTGGCTTAACAGAGTGAAACAATAAAATACTTCTTTTACATATTTACTTTAAAAAAATATTCAAAAAAATTATTGTCAAATTTCTCAAATCATGGAAGGATAAAATATTAATACTATGAAGTTTTACCTTATTGTCGAACACAACTTCTCCCATATTTTATCGAAAACAACTTCTTACCTCATCTCGGCATGAATAAAAATTGCGGCCTCCATTGAATGGTGAATTTTCAATTGAATTAAGTCGTGCGTCAATCTATTTTTCTATTATTGTACGAACCTTTCCGTTCCAATAAAATCAACAAAACCTCGAGTATAATAAAAAGGAATATACACGAGGAATGTAGAAGGAAGTTTAATATTCGTTAGTGACGAGTTAGTTAAATGAAACGTATGAGGAACAAATTTGAGAAGAATGAACGCTTGAAATTCCTCCTCAAAAAAAAATTTCAAACGAAAGACGCGCTTTGAATACATTAAGGAAGAGGTTTCATTTTCGCGCTGAAGAAAAAGAAAAATATTTTTTCTATTTTGAAAGCAGCCTCGAATTCTTTCAATTAAATTTTCAAAAGTGCTGAGAAATCGAGAAGTCTAATGAAACACTGACGCAAAAATTTTTCTAATAAAACGACCTACTTTCATAAAAGTACGGAAATATTTTGATTTATGTTTCTGTTAAACGTAATAATATGAAAATAAAACATTTGTGTTTAATTCCTCAGTCTTTTCGAACCATTTAAACGAATTAGAGTTTGGCTTCTTTAAAATTATTTATTTTTTATAGACACAAAGAGGATTTTAAGCTAGTATTAACATTACTAGATGACTTAGTATTCTTATAAAAGTAACAAACTAACCATACAAAATCTAAATTTGTCCATAAATTCAAGAATACAAGAACCAATTCTAAGAATATATATTTTTTTTTCATGCCTTCAGCATTCAGTCCCAACAATAAGCAGTCCCACGAAATTCGACTTCAAATAATACATTTTCAGGGTACGAATGCGTGGCATTTCTATATGTTCAAAATTACGGGAGTGTTTACCTGATTCAAAGGTTCAGAATCACTAAAAAATGTCTCCAAGACAAGCAACAGCGAAGATCACAAAAAAAAAACACAGAGATCAAAAATTGAAAGAGATATTTATTACTTCACATTAAATTTAACTTGAGACGCTTTAATATTTATTTATTTATTTATAATATACGCCCTAATTTGTTTATTTATATCATAAAAAAGCGTAGCTTTCTAATTATACAGAAATTACATGATAAAAATTAAATAATATTAACAATATAAATATAAAAAATCATAATAAAATACAATAAGTAATATACATGAAGTAAAAAAAAACATTATATACAAAAAAATAACGTAATTATAAAATGAGAAAATTTAAAAAGGTAAATACAACAAATAATAGATCACACAATATATAATAAAACTATAAATTAAATTGTTCGAAGAATATTTCTTCTTCTGAATGAAGGTTAGAACTTTGTGTTGACATTATTATTAAAATGAAACACAAATAACTTTGTTTTCACAAAATTAGGAAAAGTGTTAATATTAATCCAAATATAATAAATAACCAGACAAAATTTGCGCACAACCTACTATTGAATATTTTGCCATTTAAGATTCCATTCCCTTCAGATGACATTGACCAGCTCCTTCACCGTAACACACTTTCATGGTTTATCTTTTTAAATTTTAGTACACAAACATTCCTGAAGAAGAGAATATTGTTCTCGAAACACGTAGATTTTGTATCTATTAAAGTGGTGAAAACAAAGTGATTTGTGTTTTATTTTAATTATAAATTAAATTTGAGTAGATTTGTTTTTTTTCAATGACGCAGTCTATGTATAGGTGAATTCATACTGCAGTTAGTGCTATTCAAGTAAAATATAATTTCTTCAATGAGCCCTTATTCAACATATTTTTTCTGATTTATAAAATCTCCACGCAATTCAAATGCAGCAAATTAGTTCCATAACCCTGAATATTTTAAGTTTTCAATTTTTCGTACTTCCATATTTGAAATTTTTAGGCCGAGAACCTTTGTTTGTAATGAAAATAGTGAGCATACTGGGAAATAACCTTGTTACCTAGTCACTTCATTGTTGGTAAACTAAGTTTTTGAGAAGATACTAATCCATCTCTGTACTGTTATTTCACTAAGTCTAGTTTCAATAGTATGATATCTTTGTTATATTGTAAAACTTTTATCTAAATACGTTGTCTGAATTATTTTTCGAAAATAATGTGATTGACGTAGTCAATTTTTCATTCAGTAAACATTTCATACATTTGGTCAACATGCAAATTTTCACTATGCGGAATATTTTGGGAATAAAGTTGACTATTTGGCATACACGAAGTATTTATTTTTACAATATTTGTTTTCTTCTTATCTCTCTATTTACATTTTTGAGACAAGGTGACCTCATTCATGAGTGACTCGATTTGTTGTGCATTTCCTCAGTTCCCTGAAATACGACTCTCTTATCAACACGATGCCTTTAGCAGCCGGCGTTTTCCTGGTGAAATACTTGTTATCGTGTTTCTACAAGCCTGTCATGGCGAGTAATTTGATTAAAGTAGTTGGGCTTATTTTACATTACTTAAAGGTTAAAATACTATTAATGTGTGTAGTCAATTTAATATTGATAAATTATTACATTTTTTTATCATATGAATTATTCAATTTATAAAATAATCTGAAATGTATTTATTAATAAACAACGAAAATATTATTAAATATGGTAAATTTAACTGCTCAAATAATATCGATGCCGTCAAAATTTTGATGTCGTTATTTTGTACATTTTTCATTGCTCCAAGAGACGTGATGGCGAGGCACTAAATTTATCGTATACAGAGGTAATCCTATGGCATGCGTTTTTCCATACTGTTAAAGGAACGTTAAATATGTTACGTTGATCTTTGATCATATGAATATACTCTAACGTGCCCAAAGAAGATTCACTTCAATAATGTGAATAAGCATTTGAAACCTAGCATTCTTGGTAATCTGAAATTTGCGCATTAGAAAGTTCCGTCTATAATATTGGCTGTGTGAAATTTGAAATACTCAATGATTTCTAATTGTGTATTTCATATTTCTGAGTGTAGGCAATCTGTAGAAAAAATATTCGTATTACGCCTATGTTTAGGCAATATGATTACCAACCCTTTCTCGGAGGAAACTAAATACATTTAAATTTTCTTTATACTGCTTAATATGGTACCTACTACCGAGACTCCCCAACTCTGTCGTAGTATAGATGATGGAACGCAGTGATGTGGAACATATGTCCTTGCAGACTTTTCTATAAACTATTTAACCGTAAATCTTGCATACCTTGTTCACACCCGTATCGAACCATAATCCAAGATCCATCCAAATAACATAAACAATAAATTAAATTTTTCGTATTTCAAAGGTAATAAAAAACAATGTAGGTGCATCTGCTTCCTTCAAAATTATAAAATTAAATCTTGAATGAAAATTAATTTCAAGTACTTAATAGTGATATTAGGTCCTTACATATGAAATTGACGTTTTGCCGTACTGGCAAATTTGATCTCAAATATCTTCTCTTTGGTTAGGAATTCCAAATCCAAATTTATACAGCTATTTACTCATGTATTTGTGTTTTGAAAATTATAATTCATTTGTTTTTTCCTCAATTTTTTTTTTCTTTGCGTCACTCAGTTTACAAAATGAAAAACTTGAAATATCGCGTTATTTACGAGTACGAGTTCCACTGTGGCACCAGTGCTGCAGAAACGTCTCGAAGGATTAATGATGTGTATGGCGACGGTGCCGCAAAAAAAAACACAGTGCGTTTTTGGTTCCAACGTTTTCGTTCTGGAAATTTCGGCCTGCAGAACAAGCCCCGTGGACGGTCGGAGACCAAAGTTGATAATGAAGAATTGAAGGCTATTGTGGAAGCGGATCCATCGCAAACCACATCCGAGTTAGCTGCAGGCTGCGGTGTTAGTGATAAAACTGTTTTAATCCACTTGAAGCAAATTGGTAAGGTGAAAAAGCTTGAAAGGTGGGTACCTCACGAATTGAGTGAAGCAAATCAACAAACGCGCGTTGACTGCTGCGTTGCATTACTCAACCGGCACAATAATGAAGGGATTTTAAATCGAATCATTACCTGTGATGAAAAGTGGATCCTGTACGATAATCGGAAGCGCTCATCGCAATGGCTGAACCCTGCCGAACCAGCCAAACCATGCCCCAAGCGAAAATTGACTCCAAAAAAGTTACTTGTGAGCGTTTGGTGGACTAGTGCTGGTGTCGTTCACTACAGCTTTCTTAAATCTGGCCAGACGATTACGGCAGATGTCTATTGTCAGCAACTGCAAACCATGATGGAAAAGCTAGCTGCTAAACAACCGAGGCTGGTTAATCGCTCTAGGCCACTGCTGCTTCATGATAACGCTAGACCACACACTGCACAACAGACGGCTACCAAATTAGAGGAGCTTCAATTGGAATGTCTAAGACATCCACCGTACTCTCCGGACCTTGCCCCAACAGATTACCATTTTTTTCGAAATTTGGATAACTTCTTGCAAAGGAAAAAATTCAACTCCGATGGGGCAGTCCAAACCGCCTTCAAAGATTTTATTGATTCCCGTCCGAATGGTTTTTTTAATAAAGTGATCGATGAACTACCTATGAGATGGCAAAAGTTCATAGATAGCAATGGTACATACTTTGATTTAATAAATATATTATAATAAAAAAAAATCGGCTTTATGTTCCTCCCATACTAAACGCCAATTTCATATGTAAGGACCTAATATATATATATATATATATATATATATAGTGATATATAATCACACAATAATAATTGTGGAATATAGTCAACTTTAATGGCGGATAAAAATGGTAAATTCACTATTTAAAAATGATCGTCAAATAATGGCACAAATAATAGCTTAGAATATAAGGGGATCAGTGGAATTTGTGAAAAATTTAAGTTATTTAAGCTAAGTTACAAGCCATTCCTACATGTTTGTGATATAATCTATTCTCTCAATGTATAAAAGTACGTATAACGAGGTAAAAGTAGTATGCCAAGAAAGAAGATTTTGGCGTTCTATCCCCTCTGCCTATCTTTCAAATGGATATGATGGTTAGTAAGTTGCCTTCACAATTACGGATAGTTTGATCAATTGGGGGGCGCCCTGTTAAACGTTTCAAGTTACTAAAACCGAAGAGCCACGTGAGAAAATGTATGAAGATGAACAGGGCAAGAAAGTTATACTAAAACAGAAGAGGATAGCCTTCTATCATTTCTACCTATATCTGGGAGGAAACGACGCGATGGCAATATAAGTTATATTATAACAGTGGATGCAAAAACAATGTTGATCAAAGATGACGTTATACGCTGACCATACTCTTATTAACAGAAAAGATTAGAAAGCTGATGAATAAAATAATTAATGACACTTAAAGATGGAAAAGTGCAATAACTTGGATGATTCACATTACATTTCAAAAATAAAGAAGGTGAAAAATATTGTATTTTTTACATACTTATCAGCATTTTCCGAAAAAATTTCAAAAAATATTCAATTTTATTATAACAGCATACAACGCATGAGTTTGACTCATATCCTTAACATTTACTTTTAAACTAGAAGTGTTTCATTAATACAGTGTTTTCTAGTGAGACAGGCATACTAAAATTAAACCTAAAATAAATGTAAATAATGTATAAAAATTGAAATTACATTAAAAAGTATTATTATAAACCTGATGGTAAATCGTTTATTCAAAAATGAAGCAAAAAAAACCTAAAATGTAGGTACTCAATAAAAATGTCACCTTTATAAAATATTAAAATTGGTTCAATCTTTTTTTATGACGCATAAACATAATATTTACAGGTAGCTGTAACAGTCTTTTCCAGGCCAAATAAACCCTTTATAAAAATCTATATCAAAAAAAAATTACCCAAACAATTAATGAAATGTTAATTCGTGGTGGCACACGCACGCCTGTCAATTTGGCATCCCTTCACTGCTCGAGGGATGTTTATAATTCCCCTACCTGGCTGAGTACTTACTGTTAATTATTCGAGTTGCGAGTGCCGCATTTTTGTACCATACTATAAAATTTTATGTGGAAACATTGCGAGGTAAGACGATAGAAATTAAATTCTTCGAAGCGGGCAACTTTTAATTCAACGTTAAAAATTATCTTTCTTCATTTTAAGTAAATAAAAGTTCCACAAATTTTGTGAATATTATTATTCGTCCAACTGTGCTCAAAATTCATTAAAATCAGTTCAATGAATTTGTCAACTGAGTCAAACACACTGCGGTGCCGTGGAGTTCTGGTACCCACACTGATCTAAGGAAGTAGAGATTGGAACTGGCAGAAGAAGTGTCAGTTAGACGTATTTGTTTCAAATCCATTTATGATAGAGTAAAGAATCAACAAAAAGTGTGTCTTTGTAGTTTAATCATGTTGAAAGAACAAATAAGAAGAGAATAGTCGGCGGTCTCTCGTTGTGAGTATTACGTCTGCCAGGTTACTAATTTATGTCCCGAGCGTGGCTGAGGAGACCTATTCTGGAAACGCCAGCCTTTTACAAGTTGTACACACGCATCCGGTGAATAGTGGGTTTCTGAGAGGTGGGTTATTTTATTCGAGGACTAGTCAATATCCCATTCTAGAACAAATGTGTTTAGTCAATATCTTTATAGATAATATTCAACAGCAAGTCAAACAGATTAGTTAATATCTTTAGTTAATATTGCATTTAAAAGCAAAAATACCACAAACGAATTATTTTCAGTTAATACGTAATTTTAGTTAATTTATTGTATAGAGTAATTTCGTATAGTATAGAACATTATTTCATAAGAAGAATTGAATTTTAGTGGTAGTAATATTCTGTATAGAGTATTTTATTTTAAACACAAGTATCGCTTCGTCGTATTTGTTTGCTGGATTCTGCCGGCGCGGCGTGTGGCTGTCGCCTTCCGGGATCGCCTCCCGCATGCGGCTAACGAGCTTTTGGCCTAACCCATCGCCAGCAGCTGTGTGTGTCCCGCCGTCCACTTCCAGCGTACCGCGCGCAGTAGTATCCCGCTAACGATTATAAGAAAATATTTATTATATATATATATATATTTTTTTTTTTTTTTTTTTTTTAAATAGAGATGTGAACACGGAATACGTGTCACATCAATATTCTTACTATTTTCAAACTAAGCTAAACGCTTGTACTATGAAAATAGGATGGAAAATAGGAAAATATTGCATGGAAATTATATTATTTAGTATTATTTCGCCGACGTTTATTTTGAAAGGCTCACCCCGTTAGAAACACTTCAGTTGTAGCCGTGAACAAGAAATTGCAATGAAAATATATTATATTTTTAATTTAACTTCGCGACGTTTTTGCTACATGATTACTTTTATTTAATAGGACCCACCTAAGGTCCACTCAGGTGTAGCCGCGACCAAGAGATTGCAAATCAATTGAAGATAATAGATAAAAATGTCCTTAGGTTTTCACGGCCGTTCAGAATCTTCTGTGTATAGTTTTCTGGGATATTCTGCCGTGTGTATGTGACCTCTCTGGCCAACGTTTCGGATCCCATTGCAGGGTCCATCATCAGGGCTGATGTGATGAGTGAGTGTTGAAGTGTAGGTTAAGTATTACCTTGCAATACCGTACCGAAGTCAGGGTGTCTCCAAATTTGTGTTATGTTAAATACTGAGAGGTCACATACACACGGCAGAATATCCCAGAAAACTATACACAGAAGATAATAGATAAACTTAAATTTCAACTCGCGACAATTATCCTACGACATTATAATATATTCTTAATACACAAGCCATCTTTAATAATTTGGTGAGAACGCAAAGGACGCCAGGGGCCACGAATCATCACAACTCCTTTTTCAAGTAGCTACATATTAACGAATTACAAAAACCTTTGAAGAAACTCAGCCTATAAATTTATAGGATACATGATTTTAAAATGGAAATAAAGTTGCATAAAATCTAAAATTCAGTACATTTTATAGTAATAATCCTTGGTGACTGAATTCAAAACATTTTTTTTATTTCTTTCGATATTGCCACCATTGGTTTTACACCCCACATATTAAAAAAAATATTTATTATTATTTCAAGCTTGGTGGGGCCAGGATAAATTAAATCACTTTTTATTAAATATATATCATCCATACAACTAAATTCGTAAATTTTATTTCTTAATAATAATATATAATTAATAATATAGAATTATCTATACAATTATGGAATATTTATCAAAGAACTTTTTGTAAGAGATACAACTTTTAAAACTTCATAAAATATTTCTATTTGGTAACCCGTGACGATAAATTTCATTCAAAGTTGGAATAATTCTTCTCTCTGAATCATTAAATACCTGAGGAAAGTTTGTGCGGAAAACGAACGAGACGTATAGAAAGAAGAGGAACTATTAAAAGTTTACCGGGGCGGTATCAGTGAAGCACCCCAACTATTTGTCAAGAATTTACGTTTTAAACCTTAAAATAATATACAAAAATCTTATATTTTCCTAATATAATATGGGCAAAAAGTTCATTAAGCGTAAAGTTTTTCAGCTTTTTGTAAAAAAAATTAAAATTATAATATATATTTTTTAAATATGATGTTCCGTGATTTACTCTAAAGATTAGGTTTATATTACGGTCATTAGATTCACTAATAAAACAACGGATCTTTTTATACTAACCGTATGGCTGTGTTGAGATCTATTTCTCGACGTTTCGCTGGAGTCACATTACGTCTATATCCACATATTCTTACGGTCTGAATAGTATATCCTTTGCTTCAATACCTAAATGTTTTCTCTTGAGTTTAGAAGTAACCTCTTGTTTCGTTTTTATGAACAATATCCTGCCCTGTAGTTCATTTTCATTGTTTGTTCTCGGCTGTAACATTTAAGTATTTAATGCCAGGGATCGACCTTATATCGACTCATGCATAGGTTAAACCGGCTTCAACAATAAAATATACACAAAATTTTATAAAGGTGCGGTATTTGTTATTATTTAGTCTAGTGTTCAGTGTACAGAGTAGACCACTAGGACTACAGATTTGTGCTGCCACATTAAATACCCGGACACCAGCAACAGATAGACGTCTACCCTAAACAATTTCACCATTTATAGTAGGTAGAGACCAAGGCTATTAATCGGTTATACAAATTAAACAAATCGGTTAAACAAATCTTGGGACAAACGCGACAAGGAATAATGATGTAAAAACAAAAAATATACAACAGAGTAAAACGAAGGAATTTGTATTTCTTTACCAAATTACAGTACTCGAGGTCGTCGTCACATAAATTTAAGATTAATTAAGATGCACACAACATTGAAACAACTGACGACTCTATGTAAGTACGAAAACAGGTTTGACAACAATGTCTTGTGCAAGATTTATCGTCCAATACATATATGATTACCCAACAGGAAAATGTATTATACCATACCTACACTAAATATTAAAGGAATATGAAAGCAGGGAGGCTATGAAAAAAACTAACCTATAAAAGTTTTTATTATACTCCCTTTCTCATTTCTAGTTGAAACAGGTTTCGCGCTTTCTCCGTGCGTCGGGCTCCTTTCTCATTTGTACGGTTGACAATTTCCAAAAAATCGTTAAAATTTCGAGAAATCCAAAATTATACTATAATAATTTTAAAAATTCAAACGAAAATTTATTAGATGATTTTTATCGTCGCCACGTGTCTGCCTGCAAAGTTTCAGCTCGATTGGATCACGGGAAAAGGGTTAAAAATCGATCCAAAGTTTTGTCGACAGACAAGCCGACAAGCAGACGCTACAAGTTAAAAGAAAGGGAGTAAAAAAAGCGAAAACGCATTTTCACTCTAAAGTTGCAATTTTAGAACATATTTTTTTATAATTTAAATAATTATAAAAAAATGTAACCCATAAAAACCAAGTTTTTACAATACTCCCTTTCTTATTTTCGGGTTTCGTGTGTACCACATGCGTCGGAATGTCCATAAAACTTACTTGTACGAAATATTGAGAATGAGAATTGTATGAAAAAACCATTAAAAATTTGAAAACATTTGAAAAATATAATTATTATTTTTTTCTTAGTTTTTTAAATTTTAAGATCTTCTTGATCGTCGCCACGAATCTACTTGCAAAGTTTCAGCTCAATTGGATCACGTGAAAAGGGTTACAAATCGATCCAAAGTTTTTTGTCAAGCAAGAAAGCAGACGCCACGATTTAAAAGAAAGGAAGTAAAAACGTTGAAGTCTATCAAAAAATACAGTTAACAATTATTTTATATACTAGCTGTAACCCGTCAAAAGTGACGGTACTTTTACATGTCGGTTCCTAAGGAATAAGTATTTATTTACTTATATAAAAAAAAAAAGTAAAAAAAAAGAAAAAAATTACGTAAAAAATATTCAAGTTATTTAAATGAATAAATTTAGGTAATTAATTTGAGTAAATTAAAGTAAAAAATTTTTTAAAAAATCGTAAAATTGTTTATGTAAAAAAATATAAAGTAATAATTTAAGAAGGAATATCACATAATATGGTTTATATATCGCCTCAATTTAGGTACTCCAAGATATACTTGCATTGTAAATGGAGCGATCTCTAATGCAAAAAAAAAATATTAATGGTAAAAGAAATATCTCAAGTTCGAGTGCCGTTGTTATATAATTCGGAGACAATATATTTTGTTAGGTTCTCTGTCTCATTAATTCATCTAAGAGTAGATTTAAACGGTCCATGGTTGCCGTCACACAGATTCATGTTTCTTTTTCCAGTACCTATAATCGCAGAACAACATAAATATTTGCAAACGTTTGCTGGTGCAACGAATTATAGATTAGAAGTTTTTAGGTTCAAATCTTGGCTGAATTGAAATATTTTTGCAATTGAATTAACTTGGAGTAAAGAAGGGGTTTATCGATAAAAATAGTTCTCTTAGATATGTCGTTTTCAACATCTGACATTTTCGTGAATCCAGAGAATTGTGAGATGAAACATGCTTCAATTAAACTTCATCCTAATGTGTGGATGTATTCTGGAAGACGTGTTTAGTTCTGAACGTTGAGCAAGTACCTAAATGAATTCTGACACGGTATCCGGTTTAGCAGATTTTAAGTTAGTTTGAATAATTAATTCCAACATGAAACATGTATCCTTGTTAATATCAAGAACGGTAATGAGAATTCTCTGACGATGTACGCTCTACACAATATGTACACATCAATGAACCGTGCAACAAAAATTTCACGTATAGAAAAATTTTATAGCCAAAAAACAATTTTAAATTACGTTGCATAGATTATATTTTTTAATAAATTGATAAATTAGCATAATCAAACGAATTAACTTAGTTTATCACATCTTAATTTTTGGTAAAAACCAACCGGTTTGGAAACAACGTTCCTTCGTCAGGGTATACTTAATACTTAATAAACTTTACAAATTGTGAACAATCAAACCCTATATTTATAAATTAAAATGTAATGACTGCTCCTCTTTTTATGTTGGAAAAACGCGCGAAAAATGGGCGCGCGTTTCGTGGTCTCGCATTCCGTTACATGCTGCTTTCCGCTACAATACGGACGCTGCGCGTACGCAACTTCCGTTACAATAAAAAAATTATCCTCAATGCGCCAAAAGAAGGTAACTTTCAAAAAATTATTCTCTTTTTAAATAATGTGTACAATATGGTGTGCCGAAAAAATATTTGTGCAAAAAAAATCACTTCGAAAATAATTTTCATTTTTTCCCTGAAATAATATTCGATGTTAAAAATCTGTGCTTATGCTTCATCGTACTTAAAAGTAACAAAATCAGCCAAATAATTTTTGATATTTTTTCTCTACCTGTATGAAAATGGGAATTTATTTAATGCTTTTATAAAAAAACGTAAAAGAATGATAAAATTCTTTTGCAAATTCTCCTATCACGCTAGCTTCAAAATGCTATAACTAGAATTTTTGAATGAGTGATGAATTTAATTATACTTAGAACTCTAAGCTATAACTTCAAAATGTCAAGGTGGTCAACACCTTAAAGCCGGTGCTAGTATTAAAAAAATATATCTACAAATATTTAGATTCATATACCCGACAAATTTCATTACCAAGGAAGATCATTTCGACCCAAGTCTAAGTCGAGAAGAAGATACATACAGATAGTTGGAGACATTTGAATATCCTATTTATTTCCCCTTTTGCTAACCCTCCCATCTATCACCTCTTCTCTCGTATAGCACCTTACCACATACAATAAATCACTTCTTGTAAAGTAAGGTGGGGCGTCCTAGTATCAGTTTCGTAGATCCAGGGTCAAATAAAGGCAGATTCATAATGCAAATCCACAAATTTAATTATTGTTATATTAAAAAAAAAATTTATTCATAATTTACTCATAAGATAATATGATTAATACAATCTATAACCCATAAAAAATGACGTAAATTTTATTATGTATTTGGGAAGCGAGTTAAGGCTGTAAGAACAGCGCTATCTAGAGTAGCGATACGTCTTGATAACGTTAATGATGGAAATTATTAAATAAAGAATTACCTATGTTTTTTTGCTTCTTATAACTCATTTTAGCCGTCTGGTAGCGTCTGGTAGTGACGTAACTTTTTACATGGATATTTTATTTATTTTGTACCTCATTTTATATTCATCAATATTTGTGCCTCTGGTAGCGTTAGTAATGGACATTATTACATATAGAATTATCTATTTTTATTAATGATTAATACGAATGACATATGCGATATAGTATTTTATTATAAAAGCAGTGTTTTCATTTTATATAATAACCATTTTGAAATCACACTAATTTTGAAAACGGAATGAGATCAGCTATCATACTTATTTTGAAAACGGAATAAAATCAGATATTGGATAAGAAGTTACGGACGGACATTCGAAATTATTGTTATTAGGCCGGCGCCACACTACGCGGATCTCCACGGCGTCTTTTCCGTCGCATCAAACATGCAAAGCAAATGGATCGATCGATGATAAGCGCAATCGTATGAAAAGATATGTCGCGGCGTTCTGCAATGAAGAGATGCGGCGAAAGATCCGCGCAGTTTGGCGCCGGCTTAAGGAATGACTTACTTACATTATTTTTTTGAAAAATGTTTGATTTATTATATTGATCGCGAAGAAATTAATCGCAAGGTGTTTGTAAAGAAATAATATTTCGGTAAATAACTTTAGATAAATAGATTTTTTCTGCCTAAGTGACTCCCAGAAAAAAAAAATGGGAAAAATTGTACTTGAATTGAATTCTATGTATGAATTATGCATCTATCAGTATTGTGTTTAATATTTTATGTTAAGAATTATATATATAACAAATAATTTATCGTAATAAAGTTCCGTAATATGGATTTTTCCCTCGTTTTATCATGGAAGATTAGAGCCTTCTGTAAGCTAATGTCATTTTTATTACTATTCACGATATAAATACCTACTGAAATGTATACGGTGTTATAATATACATATTTTAAGAATATTTAAATGAAATGGTAAACAAAAGGAATTGGGCACTGTCCGAATCCCTTGTAAAATGTAATTTTGGAACAACACTATTGAAAGATCTAGAATACCCTACAGCTTCTTCTTCTTCTTTTTCTTCTCCATTTCCTATTTCATTTGGGGTCGGCTTCCCCTATTTTACGATCGTTTGCCACCTGACGCCAAAACTGTCGCCATTTTGAATAACGTGAACGCCGTCTACGGGTGAATAACGTGAACCTCTCTCGCAAACACTAGAAATGTAAAGAATGTTTTCGAGGATTCGAAAAACCAGTGTTTTTCGTATAAATAGCAGGGCCAGGCGCTGCGGCGAGTCATCGTTTTATTTTAACGTTTCTGCCGACGCAATATTAGCGACAAACCGTAGCAAAAACTGTGTTCCAGACCATCGCGCGTTGTAAACCAAGCGACGAAAATAATTTGAAGTGCCTAGTTTTGTGCGATAGTGAACAGAATTTATTCGAAAGTGAATAAAATGTTCATAGACGAGTGTTAAGTTGCGTAATCATGTGAATTCAAAAATAGTGTATTAATTAAATTTGTGTTCAGTGACTTTGTCAATTTATTAAAATAATTAATCACTCATTAATCGCTATCGAATATCCACTGTTTCTATTTTTCTCCCAAAGCGACGTTCCGTGAAAGTATCTGTATTTAAGAGCATTTTTTATGAGTTCCTGCCTATATGCTTTCAGAATCCAAGCTTGATAGAAATAAGCAAAACAATAATAGGCTGAGTAGAATATTAATGGATTATTATTTTTTCCCAATCATATTTAGTTTCATTTAGTAAATATGTTTTTCTTTATAAATATAATGTATCCATAATGTTTCTCTTTATAAATATATCCAAAATATCAGATGGCACAAACACCGTATTCAATTTTAATAAAATAGTTATTTATGTTTGTGTCATCTATGATCTTGATGTATTTTTTCTCTTTGTTTGTCTATAGGTCGACCACAATAAAAAGATCATTCCCTAGCTTTGTCCGGTAAGAAGAAAGCGGAGGAAAGTTGTCTGGCAAGCCCATATTACAAGCCTCAATACGATATTCCAAATAAATATATATTTTTTAGTTTTACTTACTCACTAGAAAAACTTCTTTTGCATCGTAACAAAACACATATTTTTTGAGCACATTCTTTTGAATGCGGTCTAGCTATAGACACCTTGCGGGAAATATCAACATTTTTCTCTACTAACTAACTACTGCATTGGAAGGAAAATATATTATGATAACAGTTGCAGAAGGTGTCGAAATACAAGTATTATTAATTCTACGATTTTCGTCTTAACTTGCTTCTCGCTTAACTGGCAGATGAGCGCTTGAATGCTCAAGACGCATTATGACAATTGTCCTCTCTAAGATTCCGGAGGGCTTCGAATTTGAAACAACAAGATTCCAAGTGACAAACCCCTCTGGTTCGTCTGGGAGCATCCGGTTTTCAGGGAGTGAAGTTACATTATTATACTGCATAAGGCCACGTTCACATGGACCGCGCGGTCCCGCGCGGTACCGCGCGGTGAGAGCGTTCACATGACAGCATTGTGCGCGAGCCAGTCCGGCATCAACATTGTTAGAGAATGGATGTGGAGGAGGCAATTTGCTTACGGATTTTATACCGAAAACTGAAACATCGCAGAAGAAGACAAAGAAGATACTGGGTGCATCCTATTTTAAGTCAAAGACTTTCTTCAAGCCTATTTTTTACTTTATATCCCGACCTGAGACTACACGAAGAGAATTTTTTAACTAATTCAGGATGTCGGTTACATCCTTCGATTTTTTATATGATTGCGTTGAAAACGATTTAAAACATAGTGATCATGCTATAAGGTATTGCATCAAGGTATCACCAAGATCTTCTTTTTATTATTTTATTCGAATAGTCCTTCGAACTAAGATTCCAAATGGCATCTCTTTTTTTAATTTCATCGATAAGCAAATCGATAGATACGTCTTCGCTACTCATTTTCTTCGATCTATGCGTCTGTCCGTCTCAAACCGCGCGGATCAACTGAACGGGTCGATACAGGCTTGTAGGATCTTGATCCGCGCGGCACCGCGCAGTACCGCGCGGGTCAAGATCTTGGGCGCGGGTAGGAGCGGTGCCGCGCGGTGCCGCGCGGTACCGCGCGTTAATGTAGACGATAAACTCTATTTATTAAGATCTTGTACCGCGCGGTGAGTAGTTCCGCGCGGTACCGCGCGGTCATGTGAACGTAGCCTAAGTATTCTCCGAACGACTCGGCGCGAGTGTCGGAGATTGTGCTCTTAGGGAAACCAGCGACGCCCACGCCGACCCAGCAGCGTGATGGGGAGATTCGCTAGAATTGTGCTCGTACAGATAGTTTCTTTCTTCAACTACCTACTTATTGAAAGGCACTGTAGAAATTACATTTAGTAAATGTTTTTTTTTAAAACCTAAAGTCATAATTTACATTTACATTACGAAAATTTACATTTACAGAAATAAAATTACAAACATATATTCCCCTTGTATTATATTCCCTTCCTAATTAACTACACCCACCCATACCCTCTCTCTCTCTCTCTCTCTCTCTCTCACCCAACCCCCACCACAGTTGACGTTCTGTCTCTTTCTTCCTTTAATGCTTTCTTGAATGTTAGTAATTTTGTTTTTGTTTAATTAATAATGAAACCTGATGAAGGCTCAGCTGTAAGTCGAAATTAGTTGGTTTAAACTCAATAAAGTGGTGTTAAAAAATAAAATAAATAAAAGATATATATTCTAGGTGATTTTGTCGATCTATCGCAAATCTACATATTGAAAAATAAAGAATTTCAATAGCCCTCTACAGGAATTATGAAAATAACTGAGATCAAACAAATAAAAAAGAATGTAAATGACTACTTCGAATAACACAATTAAAAATTAAATTATTCTTTAATCATGTATACAAAATAAATAATATAAAAGTAAGTCACTCTCCAAGCATAAGAGTTTCTTTTTAGAGAGGTACAGCGAATAAAATGTATGTACTTATTATAGTTTTAATAAACTAGAATAAAATTAAATGTAATTAACTGTTATATAAAAAAAATCAAAAAACATAATTCTCTACGTAACAATGTCCGCCGCTTAAGTTAATAAAAGTCTACGCTAGATGATGCTGTTTTCACAGCCGTAACTTGCGGCCGAAATATATTGAATTCTCTATATAATAATACTTGTATCAAGGTGCATTTTTTTAAGGCAATTGCAAATTGGCCAAAGATTAAAATAATTTTTAAAAAATAGTGGGTTTGTGTACTAATTAAGTTGTACATTTTTGGCACAGATAAAACGTATTAAAACAATATTAAAACAAAAACTGTACAAATGTAAAAATATACATTACCACGACCATAGCGATTTCCTTTGAGATTTCGCAATTAACGTCTTCATTATTAAAAAGCTGATGTTAAGAATCGCATAGTAATTACAAGTTTTTACCAGCGAATATTTCCAAATTGACGATGATATTTAATCAAACGCGGCCGAACGCGAACATCGACAATAACATGAAATACAGAAAACTATACGAGTATTCCCTTTTTGGCATTTCGATTACACAGCTATAATCATAATTCAAAAAATAATTCTAATTTTCAAGCAACCATTCGTCAACTTTTGAATTGAGCATCTTTATGATTAGTACCTACTGAATTGAAGATGGTTAACAGTACCTTATTTATATTACTGGAATACTTATTTCAAGCGAATAAATTTTTGACAGTTACGAAACAACCATAAACTATTTATGAAATATACACATTTTGTTCTCTTTGACGGCTAACTTATGGTGCGCATTTTGTTACATTCTAAAATTTCATTTTAATAACTAACTTACTAAATACTTTTCAGCTAGTAATTAATATAATTTAATATGTAAGAAATATATTATATATAAACAATATGAAATGGCAATAGGCAGGCCACTCGCCGGACGAATGCAGTAATTTAGTGGGACCCAAGGATAATCGAGAGACTAATAGATCACTCTTCAACCCGCTGGACTGACAAAATCATTAAATAAATATGTGTCAGCGATTAGCAACGGACAAAGAAAAGTGCTTGAACTTGGGGAGGCTTTCGTCCAGCAGCAGACAAAATGGCGAGTATTAATGATGATTTATGTTCAATAAAATGTATGAGTGCAAGACTTTCCCTTCATCGTGGCTGAAGGAAATAATTAAGCATTTGCTTGCTCCTAACAAACTGTCCAAACCTCACGAGATTAAACTTCACAAACATTTTGCACATATTTCACAAAAGCATCCGGTCGTAGGGTGTGTTTGCGGCGAGAATAATTGGAGATTGTTCCATCCAATGGTCTGAAAATGAATTTCAAAATGTTTAATTAATGTTTGAATAAAGGATTAAATCCAAAACGAACCGAGACATTTCGGATTATTAAAAATTATATTCGGAGAAGGGTCCGGACCTTGTGTTATTTCATTAATTCACCGTCAATAGATTTTATTTATGAAACATCCGATTTCAACATAGTCGCGTGTATTTATTTTCGAAAGATTAATTCCATTTTACCAACGCACAGAGGAGCATTGGCTATCGAAAAGTGCGCGAAATTATTTTATGAAGTTTTATGACAGAAAATGTTTAAAAAATTTAACAAAATCATTGTTTAATAATTATGCTCTAAATATGACGCAAATACAGAATCGGAAATTTTTCACTTGATAATTTTGTAATTATTATATGATTATTTTCCAAATATTCCATCTTTCTGTCAAAATTATTTTAAGTAGATTCTCTCACGATGTCGTATAAGTTTTTTCTTGTCACTGTCTTGATGCTTTCCATTCTCTCGTCTGCCGCTGTTAAAAAAAAAAAATGCTCTAAAAATATAATTTGATTTGAGAGTCCTAATATTTTGATTATTTTTTTTTAAATGGCGAAAGTTTGCGGATTTTCTTTTTACTTTTTAGATTCTTTCAGTTTTTTCATACAACTGTCCATGTACAGATTTAAAATACGTGGTGATATAACGCATCCCATATTGACACCTTTCGTGATATCAAACCATGATGTGAATGCGCCATTAATTCTTTCACAACCACTACTTCCCTCATACCTGTATGGAGGAAGTAGTGCTTGAGTGAAGGGTACCTGAATTAGCATACCCTTCACCACGTAATCGGACAAAATCTTCCACAACTATCTATCTAACCATCAAATAGCGCTAATAATAATGATGAAGTATTAAATAATAAAGATGCACAAAAAGCAAAAATACTTAATTCTCTATGAAACAGTGTACGTCACTAACGCTACCAGATAGCGCAAATAATGATGAGTTTTAAAATAATAAGGTATAAAAACAAAAATAAAAAACATAATTCTGTATGTAATAATGCCCATCACTAACGCTACCAGATGGCGCAAATAATAATGAGGTATAAAGAGCAAAAACATGCATAATTCTATACGTAACAAAGTCAAAGTCACTAAGACGCTACGCTACGCTAGATTACGCTCTTCTCAATAAACAGTAAAAGTAAGTCATTTTTGACGGATTATAGCAAGTTTTTTGTAGCAAACTTCTTATTGAATAAACTTTTAATTCAAATGAATTTATAAATAATCGTGTTTTAGCATAGAGAAATTTCAAATTAATAGTACCTATACCACCAAATACGCCCTGGGGCTTTGTTTCATAGAATTCATTTGTTAGTTTCCTGGGAAGAGGGTCATAATTTGTTTGTTAGACTACTACTAGAGATATATGTCGCTGCAGAAAAGCAAAAACAACCTAGTAACCTTAGAAAAATATTTGAAAACATATCCACTATTTTTATTTATTTTTTTATGTTTATAGCGTTAACTTTGTGGTTGGATATTACTTATTTGAGAAAACTAAAAAACTTTGTAACTGTATAAATTACACTGATTGTTTTTAAACGTCTATCAGTTTCTACATCGAAATTTCAGCCGACATCGAAATCTTTGCATTTAACTGTTCACATAACATGCACAACGTGATGTTAACACATAACTACAGGATTCCTAATTGTACTCATTCAATTTTAGTTTCAAAAAGAGTGTACACTGTGATTTTACAAGGGAAATTGAATATTGATGAGAACGTAATTGTAAAAATACCCGCTAGTTCAGTTAAAAACTGCACAATGAATATATTAACAAAATATTAATTACTATTTTATAATTGATACATGTTACATACAGCACGCTTCAAAACACTAAATTGATAAAAAGTGCCTGTGAAAATCCGGTACACAATAAAATTGTACAAGTTCATTACGCAGTGGTGCCCTCATAGTTTCATACGGTTATTTTGAGGCTTTTCAATTTTAATGAATGGGAAGTATACTTCCGATTTGTGATTTAATTTAAAATACAATTCACTGACTCAAACTTCACTATTCTATGACTGCTTTTGCCATCACTTATCAGTCAATCGACGGTCACTAAATGTTCCATTTAAATTCCATAACGTTGCAGACTTTTGAATCGCCAAATGATTTTAGCTTTGATAACGAATGTACTTGTATCCAAACTGATAATGAAAATCTATTTAGACGAATTGGTTATTGTAAACATCCGTTATTTTTACCACTAGGCATTATTTGCAAGTAATATCGTATTTCAACAATGTTTTATCTAGATATAATTCATATTCTATTACCCACATCATTTAGATGAAAATAAAAAATTATTATTACGGCGCACATATCTGGAAGATTCGTCTTGAGAGCGGGTAAAAGGTAAAGTACAGAATTTAGTATGAAAAGAACTGACTCATTGCCGCATGCATGTTGTATAGGTACCGAGTAAATTATCGGTCTAGTGGTAAGACAATCTCCTAGTGATCTAGTTAGTAATCGGCGCTTTAGGCTACAGATTCCTGTCACATCAAAATATAACAATTTCACTGTCGGTCTATGTACGCGGACTTGCATGGCACGTGACGATGGCGGAACACAAAAAGGAATTTTAGTTTGGATGCGAGAGGAAAAATGCACGGACCTACCTCAACACTTCCGACTTCTTCTCGTGCGCTCTATTTCTAGGCTGGTTCACTGGAGGAACGTCTCCCAATCTTGCGTTTTGTTAGTTTTCTACGGCGATCTCTGCGTCGTTTTGAGTTTTAAAACATACACGGTATTTTTCCGTCGTTAACTTGGGTCGATCAAGTTAAATAATTGCTATTTGCAATATTGATTCGCACGGCGAGGATTCCAAAATTCAACTGACGCGCACAGCTGTCGCGAGGTGCGATTATGCTCGCGGCTGGTAGGTATTACGTTCGTCCAACATTTTAGGTAGGTAGGTAAGTAATTTTTATAGGAACGATATATTGGAATGGAATTAATAGGAAATCAGGTAAAGGAAAACAATGCCATGCGCCAACAGTGTGTTTGTCCATCTGCCTGTCAGTCTATAATGTCCGTAACTTGCTGGAATTAAGACTTTGTATAATCAGAATTTAACAAGTAATCAGCGAGTGGCTCAAGCAACATGCAAGGTTCGAAATTACACGGTCTTGATATTTTTATATTATCATTATACTTTATTATATATAGTTTTAGGATAACCTAATAAGGTCAATTAAAAAAGACAAAGGATTTTCTATTCATGAATTGCCATCATAAAAATCCTGCAATTATTGTCTCGTGATTTTTCGTGTATGACTAGTTCTTATTATATTCAAAGCTAAACCTGTGCTGTGAAAAATAGGACTCACTTGGTAATCTAGAATGTTGCTTGAATTACTCAACAACTGGACCTGTGGAAAAGTATATATACCACTATACTACCAAGCGCATCACGCAAGCGAGCAAGTAGACAATGAGTGTTTGGAACAAGTAGATTTTGTGTTCTTGGGAAGTATTTTTGATAGCAGAGGGTAGGTTGAGGAAGATATCGAGAGGAAAGTGACTACGAGAAATAGGGTGATCGGTGCTTTGAACGCAAAAATTTATAATATAAATATGTCTACCGAGGCAAGCCTAGCGGCACATAATGGAATTCTGGTACCATGACTGATGTATGGAAGCGAATCCTGGCGCTGGCACAAGAGGAAATAAAGTACACTGATGCAGTAGAAATGATATCCCTCAGACGTATGTGTGCTTTTATGATAGAGTAAAGAATGAAGATAAAATTAATTTTTTTACGCTTCAACGGACCAAGAATCTAAATAAGAGAAGCGAAAAACATCACTATATACCCAGGCTTGAGTTAATCACACGGATCAATTGTGACTTCGGTGTGAAAAGCTAGAGTCATGCCCACTGAGCTACGAGGGCCTCCGCAGTCTTCGAGGAATGATCTTAGCATAATTAATAGAATTAAAAAAGGGTCGCTCAGGTGGTTTGGGCATGTTAGGCGAATGAATGAGGAAAGAATGGTAAAAAAGATATATAACGCTAGTGTTATCCGTGTTAGATGGTGCCAGAAAGAGACGGTGACCGCGGAAGACGTGACACAACCAGATTAACCAGATTTAAGCAGATACTGGAAGATGGTCCCGTTAGAAACCTCAAGAACCGTCGAGCTTGCATGCGAAGGTGTATGAATGTGGATGAGACGAGAGTTTTACATCAGGACAGAAAGTTGTGGTGCTCTATCCTCTCTTCTTAAACCCACGTCATGATGATAAATAAGTAAGTAAGCAAACGATTTCACCAAAAGTACTTTAAGGAGAGAAATAATAACTTTATAATTTATTGGCAAATTTCGAGAGCTATTCTTTGATTTTCTTAAAAGAGCACATACTAAATTCACGTTCCGTTGTATTTATTAAATTTAATCCAAAGCTTTAAACCTTTGTGGGGGGTTTTCAGTCACGTGAGACGACAAAATCGCACCCTGCCACTTGATACGAGGGGTAAAAGTTGGTCGGACGATAAAAGGTAAAGACATCATCCAAAGGAAACTTTGAACTCACAAGATGTTGTCGTCTGTATTGTTTGGAAAATCTCTCATCGGCTTTCGTGTACGATCATCTCTTTGCTTTTACCGAAAAAGTTTTATCCAGAGGTTGTGTGACTTTATGGACTATGGTGCGTGTATTGTATCGCAAAATGAGTAAGTCAAGAAAATTCGCTGTTTTCTGCTGAAAGATATATAAATATTTACTCACCATACAAACGATAATACTACTTATTAAAATATAGGTTATAACTATTGATATTAGGTCATGGTTAATCATAATCATAATCAAGGCAGAAATCCATCTATAAAGTATTGTGGACTTGCTGTTACACCTGTATGTATTACACAAATAATTATCAGTTATAAAATATTATATGTATGTACATATATTGAAGACGGGCCTCATTAGGTACAAGAAAATAGTGCTAAAATTAAAACAATAAGATATTATAGCTATCTAAAACAATCTATATGGAAAATAATATAGCCCTTTGTTTAATTTAACTTTCACAAAAAATTTTGTAACACCCACTTTAGACCCCGCCTCCCCTCACTCTCTCCCGTTAGATTCCTGAATGTTTAGTAGGCTAATCAGTGCATGTTTGTCTATGACAAGATTAACATGCATGTGATCAATATTGGTGAAAGTTTAACAATACTATTGTTGGGGTGTATAGTGTTGTGAATATAGTTGTGTAGTGTTGGTCCTGACGAAGAGACGGGTACATCTCGAAACCGGTAGACCTTAAATCTGACTGTGGTTTTTACTAAGTAAACTAACGTTCTGTTATAATGTCTAACCACAAAGTTAATGCTTTAAATATGAATAAAATCACAACCAAGTTGATTCATTCTTCCATATTCCTGAACATGCTATATTACATGAATTTTGGATAATAGAGTTCATGCATTATTCTATGTCCCAAAATTCAGAAATGAAAAGGTACAACATAACGGGTATTGTGCGTCTTTTAAATGAACTGAGCGATCATATTGACGCCTTTAACGACGTCATTTAAAACATCAGACAGAAGATCGATTCCATATAAGGTATTCACCTCGTAAATTGCACGATAAATGGGGCAATCTGACATACAATTATATTTTTAAAAATACCTTCTCATGACAGCAGGTTTAGAAACATCACTTTGGAGGTTATTTTATTTTTTATTATTTTTTTTTATTATTTATTTACGCTTCAACAGGCCAAGAGGCCCAATTACAGAAGCAAAATACAACACAAAACACCCAGGCTTGAATAAATCACATGGATTAATTGTGACCTCACCGGGAATCGAACTCGGAACCCTCGGTGTGAGAGGCCAGCGTCATACCCACTGGGATACGAGGGCCGCGTTATGGTGGCTTACAGATCTACGTCTAGATATTTAAATTGAATCGTCTTGTCATCGATTGCCAGTCTGGATGTTGGTGGGAGTTTTAAGAATAAAAAGTCATCTTTTTATTTACAGAGATAGTAATTAGTTAATAATTAGTTGAAAACATATATTATAACTAGGGATGGGTCGTCCACGTCCGTCCATCGACGAGACGATCAACTAGTTGAATTCGTCAACTTGTTGACGCATCAACTTCGTTACGCGGACTATCGTTGGCTATTTTTATTATGTTAATTTTTAAAATTTAAAGAAGTTCGAAGGAATATAGTTTCGGGGAAAGTAAAACCGCTACTTGCGCTTATATGTAAAAATAAATATTTTATTATTTATTTGTTTACGCATATTATAGGCTTTTACATATTGTTTTATATATGTACTTCTTTCTATATATAATAAAGAAAGAAGTAGGTATACACAACAATATCAGGTGTAAGCAGTAAAATATAAATATAAACTACATATAAAAGCAGTGAAAGTATTGGGTATAAGCATTAAAATATGAGTATAAAAATTTAAAATATAAATAAGTACAAAGCAGTAATGTGTGTATAAAAAAATATATTAGGTACATATCATTACATGTGTACAGGGTTATATAGAAAACATTAATAACCTCGCAGGACTATATTCCTGCCTTGATTATGAGTCGAAAGCTATCATGACCTAATATCAATAGTTATGGAGATATGCGACATTAAAGTTTGAATTTTTTCAATATATCTGACTTATTTTTTGGAAAACGTTGGTCTATCACTACACTAACTCAAATCGATTACGAAAAATTCATTCGTTTCAATACAAGTTAAATAAAATGATAAAAACCTTTACATTTATTTATTATTTATAAATTTATAAATAAATACATAATTTAAAAATACTTTACATTTGAGATGTTATCTAGAAATTTATTGAAGAATAAATCTTTCAAAGTCAGGCTTTGACATTATTAATAAATAAATATATCTGTATTATTTGTCAACTTTAGTTTAAAGCTCAATCTAAGAAAAGGAACATTGTTCCCGAAACATGTAAAAAATCAATAAAAAGTGGTGTAAACAAAATTATAATAGATTTATTTTTTTATCTATAAAGTTGAAAATAGATCAACTAGTTGACGAATTCAACTAGTTGATCGTCTCGTCGATGGACGGACGTGGACGACCCATCCCTAATTATAACCGTTACGATGATGAGTTACCATATGAATTGTTTTGTCAAAATCTTAGATGAATCTGTACAAAGGTAAGTACCATCATACCATCGCTTTCTAAGCGACATTTTACCATCATGCTATCTAATAATTTGAGATGGTAGATCGTATTTTTCGTCGACATTTTGTAAAACAAATTTGTACCGCCTCTGGTAGATAGTGGAAACTATTTACTAAAGCAACTAAAAATAAGCAACTTTAAAGTAAATATTGTCGGAACACAGATAATTTTTAGTCTACAGACGCCACAGCTCAAAGTTTTCAATTTCCACACCAAACTTTCCCTCGGTCGATTGTTTGTACTACAAACCAGCAAATATCTATATGCTTCTAAATTTTGCCACGCCAAGCTTCGAAAAATGAAAAAAATTCATGAAAATATTAGGTCCTTACATATGAAATTGGCGTTTTGCCGTACTGGCAAATTTTATCTCAAATATCTTCTCTTTGGTTAGGAATTCCAAATCCAAATTTATACAGCTTTTTACTCATGTATTTGTGTTTTGAAAATTATAATTCATTTGTTTTTTCCTCAATTGTTTTTTTCTTTGCGTCACTCAGTTTGCAAAATGAAAAACTTGAAATATCGCGTTATTTACGAGTACGAGTTCCACCGTGGCACCAGTGCTGCAGAAACGGCTCGAAGGATTAATGATGTGTATGGCGACGGTGCCGCAAAAGAAAACACAGTGCGTTTTTGGTTCCAACGTTTTCGTTCTGGAAATTTCGACCTGCAGAACAAGCCCCGTGGACGGCCGGAGACCAAAGTTGATAATGAAGAATTGAAGGCTATTGTGGAAGCGGATCCATCGCAAACCACATCCGAGTTAGCTGCAGGCTGCGGTGTTAGTGATAAAACTGTTTTAATCCACTTGAAGCAAATTGGTAAGGTGAAAAAGCTTGAAAGGTGGGTACCTCACGAATTGAGTGAAGCAAATCAACAAACGCGCGTTGACTGCTGCGTTGCATTACTCAACCGGCACAATAATGAAGGGATTTTAAATCGAATCATTACCTGTGATGAAAAGTGGATCCTGTACGATAATCGGAAGCGCTCATCGCAATGGCTGAACCCTGCCGAACCAGCCAAACCATGCCCCAAGTGAAAATTGACTCCAAAAAAGTTACTTGTGAGCGTTTGGTGGACTAGTGCTGGTGTCGTTCACTACAGCTTTCTTAAATCTGGCCAGACGATTACGGCAGATGTCTATTGTCAGCAACTGCAAACCATGATGGAAAAGCTAGCTGCTAAACAACCGAGGCTGGTTAATCGCTCTAGGCCACTGCTGCTTCATGATAACGCTAGACCACACACTGCACAACAGACGGCTACCAAATTAGAGGAGCTTCAATTGGAATGTCTAAGACATCCACCGTACTCTCCGGACCTTTCCCCAACAGATTACCATTTTTTTCGAAATTTCGATAACTTCTTGCAAAGGAAAAAATTCAACTCCGATGGGGCAGTCCAAACCGCCTCAAAGATTTTATTGATTCCCGTCCGAATGGTTTTTTTAGTAAAGGGATCGATGAACTACCTATGAGATGGCAAAAGTGCATAGATAGCAATGGTTCATACTTTGATTAAATAAATATATTATAATAAAAAAAATCGGCTTTATGTTCCTCCCATACTAAACGCCAATTTCATATGTAAGGACCTAATATTGGCGTATAACTTATATTTCACAATAAATTAATTACAGAGATGCTTCTTTAATGAGTGATCTACCTACCGTTATCAAGCGTTAAGCTAGTTATATTTTTTGTGATCGTCTATATCCATTTTACCAAAAGCTTTTATTTAGTTTCATGCTAGCCACTCTTTTTGCAGAATTAAACTATTCTTCTATTTAACATTGGCATAAGGCCGGAGAAAATTAATTAAAAACATATTCATTTGTTTCACGTATGTAAGCATACCGTACGCACTTACAATTTTCTCTTCGCTTTGTGAATTTTGTGTTTGACTTGTAATTTGAAATTCTCTAAGACAGGATTTGGTATAGATTAACAATGTTCGAAAGACTTTTAATTCGGTACGATTTGGATTTAAATATTTCGGCACCTACTTGCTATATATGATTCATATATATTTAACATTTAATCCAAAAATATTATGGTTAGTTATCCTTATTAAAATTTATAAGGTTAACTTAACTTATTTAAACAAAACTGATTTCGGAAAATATCATTTCCCACATCAGGGTGATGAAAAACTTATCTTAAACATAAAGTTTACAAAATTCAATTTTAAAAAAATCGATTACCTGTTTAATGTAATGAAATATATGGAATAGACAAATTAATGATCATAATAATTGGAAATATAGAATTATTTTTTTAGTTATTTAAAATATTTTTATTTACATTACATGCTTTACTTATTATGTTTCTAATGTTTCCAAATTATCCAATATAACCAACATTATTTACATGTACAATATATAAATCCATTTAATTATCAAAAGTATCATCAATTTAATGAACTGTATGTTTATAAATCAAACGGTCAAATCATACCAAATTGTGTATTAAAAAATTTAATACCAATTTATTATTTTGCAGTAATAATGAGATAGGATTAAAGTTTCGTACAACTATATAAATATAAACATAATAAGGGTACATGAACATTTTGTCAATATCATGTTTTTAGTATCCCATTAAACACCAAGATTTGTACATTTTTATTGGAGTACTTAAAAAACGGTTCATTATTATGCGTTGTGTGTGCCAATTCCCAAATTCATCATACATAAAAAAAAGATAACAATTTACAATATCCCATCGAGCGATTGGTCGAAACAGAAAAAACGTTTTGCATTAGAGGAATTTAAATTGCGTGAAGATGTACAGGTTTTTCTTTTACGAAAAAAATATGTTGCAAAAACACATCGCTCGAATGTACAAAAACATTTAATGGGGCCTGAAAACAGATCCATGATAGAGATCCCTATCATGGATCTGTTTTCAGTTACGAATTTTTCTGAATATTTTTTCACATCACGGCAACGTTAAATACGTGCACAGGCCAGAGTGAAGTAACGTAATACTTTTTTTCTTTCGCAAAAATAGAGCGCCTAAAAAATATTAAAAAATGTATTCACGTGTATGGTAAATTTGGTGAATGTAGGTCAATGCAACAATAAAAAAATTGAAAAAAAAAATCTTTGAAATTTGATAAATCTGTCGACATGTTCCCGTACATAGTATTCACAATTAAACAAAAAAAAGCAAGTCGGCAACCTGTCTCAAAGATGTAAGCATTTCTCTATATCAGTCATTTAAGAATCAAAGGGTGTAATAAAAGACCTAAGAGACATACAATGACGGGTAGAAAATGCCAGTCAAGCGTTTCAAATACAGCCAGGGATTTTTTAAAGAGAAAGAATTCCGTGATATGAAAAGATGAATGATCGACAAGCGTATCATTTTTTGTAGAGGTGAACTTTTAGAATGAAAATATTTTTTTTTTATAAAATACGTACGATAACAGGTGTTCAAATAATCAAAACAGAAAATCATCAATTTTGGTAGTTTGACAGGTTTGCAGACTTGTGCAATTTTTTTCGCTTATAATAGTGATTTTAACCCTTATTTTTTTTAAACCACCTATGTATATCATAGAATTTTACGTTTTATTTTTAATGCGATACTAACAGTATACCAGGTACAAAATACATAAAACAGCAACACATTATTATTTCAAACTCATCTCACTATCCCAATTAAAAGTGTCTTCAGCCTGCTCTAGCATCGTGCATATACGGGTTTTAGTGCGATCATGTACGAATATGCAAATAAACAATTAATATTAATAGTTCTAGGCATTCAGTAGTCATCTGTTATTTATCTTACATAATTAATGATAAATTTATCATTTAATACATTTTTTTAATTAAAAATATGATAGAGACCTGAAAGGTCTGTGGATAATATTTTACATAATACATAGTTCGATATAATAACATAATAATAATGATATATTATTTATTGAATTGGCGTTAACTTTGTGGAATGACATTATAATTATATATAAATAAATAGATTACTTGTCTAAGACCACTAATGAGTTTAAGATGATTACACAATTAGTTTCGACAACTACCGATGTTGTCATCAACGGGTGATGATTTAAACTTAAATTTTAAAATCTTAAAGTTTAAATCATCACCCGTTGATGACAACATCGGTAGTTGTCGAAACTAGTTGTGTAATCATCTTAAACTCATTAGTGGTCTTAGACAAGTAATCTATTTATTTATATATAATAATAATAATGACACAAGGTCATCTGTTATGTTTGCAGATTTTTAGCATTTTCATCACTTCTGTTTTGAAATTGTTAGTAGTCAATTGTTTGATGTATCGTGTTTGATCATTGTATAATTTGAATCCGTTACAGATTAGTCGTCTTAAAAAATTAAATGTCTTCGTTTTATTTTTCGCCACTTCCTAGCTTCTGAATAAGTTTTAGTGTTTCGATTTCAATAAAATTTAATTACTCAATTTAAAAAGGTAATATCGTTAACACATCTAAAATCCTCCAATTATATATTTGTATAATTTAATACGCATAATTTTGGATGAAAATTTGCTATGTTAAAAATTAAATGGTTTTCGTCATTTTACTGGTCCGTTCATTTTGTTTGAGGCAAAACGTTTTAAATATTGAGGAATATGGAGAAAGTGATCGATGGGTGTTGGATAACTTTGTTAATTAATAACGCTTCTGGTGCCATTTTAGGTTAAATTAAGTTATTTTAGGGTTGCAATAAATATGCAATAGTCGCGAAATATTACAGTATTCATTTGAGTCATTGGTGTATTTATGAACAAGACTTTAGACCCTAGGGCAGCATTTAAAGCATTCAACTTGTAAGACAAATTAATATAAACGGTATTACAAGTGATGATCATTGTTCAACTTTTGTTTGCTAGTTGAGACTACATTAGCACATCAAACGCGTTCATCTCAATAAAAGCTTCCGATTTCGAAAATGCTGTTAACTTTTTTAATCTGAACATCACGTTCCAAAATATCGATAAAAAGCATTATTTTTGTTTTAAAACAAAATAAATTAATAAAATTGAAAGGATTACAGAATAAATCATTCTACCAAAAAATATTTGGTTACCACTGAGATACGAACTTCTGCAATTCGAGGAAATGCAATAACTGCGAACCAATTTCGCCATGTCAATGACTTTTGATTGCAAAAAAGTTGGGGAAATCCTCATGCGTGCAGTCTTTGTTAAATATTATATCTATTTTTGCATTTGAAATAGCTATGAACATTACATTCCAATGAATCCAAAAATCTTTGCTAAATGTATCCATTTTTATTTAAACTTGATAGTCTTTGATACTAATGAATTATTTTAACAAAATGTTATTAATGTTAGTATATAACCACTAAATTTACATTTTTGTCTATCGGTTTCGAGACGTAACCAGTCTCTTCATCAGGACAACCATTACACTAGCGTGTAATTAACACTACAGACCACAACCATAGTATTATTTGCACACCGACACCTTCACAAAATACTCTTAACATGGATTACGAGGGAGACGGGGTGGGGTTTATAGGGGAGTCTTTCCCTCTCTCCTCTTTTCAAATTATTAATCCTTTTGATAAGAAATTTAGTGCGTGTTGGCCTTTAGTTAGAGTAACACGAATGTGAAGAGTATTTTGTGAAGTGCAAATTTGTTAATGTGCAAATAATACTATAGTTATGGTGTGTAGTGTTATTTACATACTAGTGGAGTGATTGACCTAACGAAGAGACGAATAACGACTCGAAACCAGTAGACAAAAAAGTCATTTTCAGTGGTTATTATACACACGTAATTTAAAAAAATTTAATGTCTGACAACAAAGTTAATGCTTTTTTTTAATGAAAACATTTTTTATGATTTTAGAACACAGTTCTACCATGTTATTTAGGTAAAAAAAATTAGACAAATCACACAGAAGTAGGTGTATCGATTGATCGATATTATTAACATTATTTGTAATTTTTTTCTTTATTTTTTTACAATAATCTGAACCCCTAACATACATGATATCAATTCTTTATTTATAATAATTCTCTAAGGCATAACAACTGCAAGACTCGTCCTTAAATTTACGATGGTTATGTTCCTCTGTCTCAATAATGGTTAGAAATTTTATTTTGTCAGCTTGATCGCCACTTACCCTGTACACGCTGAATCGCTCTTTTCATTCTTTGTTGATTCTTAATTATTCCAATTCTCAGAAAAGGTTCTTGTACTCGAGTACTTTTTAGAGAGTAAATATTTTTTTAATAATTAAGCAATATTTTAATATAATTATTTTACAACTATGTTACATTGAAAAAAATCACCACGGTACATTTATAAAAGTGTCATGTTAAATATTTTTCATAGCATACGTATGGTTCTGTGCTTTCTCCTTTCTACTCTATTTTTCGAAGTTTTGCATTGCTTTCTGCAGAATAAAATTGTCCTTTGTGTATTCCACGCTTTGAAATAAGATCGTGTGACACATTCAGAAAAGGGTTTCTTTGAAAATAATAACGTTTGAATACGAAGGTTCCTGCATTGTCGCCACGATAAAATACCAAGCAAAATATTGATATTTCCCGAAAGGTGTACATAAATATTCCATAAAAATCGTACTTTGTGGAATATTTCTCACATTTTTTAAAATGTAAAGCAATGAATGACTTTTTCTGTATATTTTACTTAAGAGACAGGACGATTATTTACATTTTTTAGACATATTTAGTATATAATATTACATACTTGATCTCAGTGCATTGTATATCTTAAATGTATCATTGTGTTACATAAATAGACCAACACTCTATTTCTGTTACATACTATTCATACTTCAATTAAATACTGTAATGTTAAATTTATTCAGTATATAGTACATAGAGACTAGTAATAATTTAAGTAAGAATATGTCACACGGTTAACACTGGCTTGCTGTGCAATCTGCATATCAATAACAACCAGTATTTGAGAGTGGTCTCTGTTGCACTGGTAGCTATAAATGCACGCTAGCAAGACAGGCGGTATAATCATTGTGCGTTCTCAGTATGTCAGAGCGCCGTATGTTTATTTATATACGCTCACAATAGATGTGTTTGTGTTAACTTTAACCGTGTTACCTATAAATTCACATCTTAATTTTTTCTATAAACATTCCGTCAATATATTTTTAGATACACATTCACTTCACTTCAATGTTTAAAGTTTAAAGGTTATTAAATGCTTCATTTATTTAAAGCAATATTTCAATATTTTCACTGGTTGGTATATTTCATATGCGAAAAAACTCTTTTCAATCCATAGGGAACCTCCAGGGATATACACAAACCTCTGATAAATCTTTTGCTCACTCTTACTATCTCCAATGATTTAAAAAAAACTTATTTTGATGTTTAACACGGACAATTGTGTATTGCTATTTCGAGAGTAAAATCCATTAATGTTATATGAATGGATTTTGCTCTCGATTAACAGAATTTATATTACATGTTCAACAAAAAAAAATTTAATTAAAAATACTATTTGAGTACTCGTTCAGAATATTTTGAGTTTGTTTAAATTTTTTAATGAATAGAATACTGGATTTTTATCCCAGAGGACAACATTTATCAATATATATTATAGATGTCTCATTAATTGAGTTAAAAATTGAAATAATATTTCGCGCGTATTCTAGTGTAATGTTAATAATTCGGAATGACCGCGATACACATATAAAGGATGGGTATTGATTTAAAAATTACAATCAAAAAAATATACCTCATTAGTGACATCTATATTTGATTAAAGGAATGAAAAAGCTTGACGGCTTGGATGCCGGTGGCACTAAATGATAATTACAACACACATGTGAAACGGGTTGTTAATCTTAAATATATATATACAACTTCCAAAAATTTGATAGATGTGGTTTTCTATCAAAGGTGAAAATGGTAAACGTTAAATTGTGTAAAATTATCAAATAAGCCAGCCGTACGGTAGGTCATATGCCCTATGAACATTCAAATACTTCCATACCTACTTTCCCATAAAAAAGATTATTTCGTCTCTATGAGACATCTATAATATATCTCACTTATCTCGTAATAAATAATCATTGTGTTGTGGTTGTCCAAATGGATAATGTTGCAAGAGATAAATTTGGTTTTATATTATTATTCTAATTAAGTAGTCTACTCTGAGGTGAAACATGAAAATGTTACATTAATAAACAAAAAGGAAGAGATTGAAACTGGACTTTTACGAATACAAATAAAAAGCAAAAATTCAAATAAGTGCATTTCGCTTCCAACATCAAGTAACGGTCTTGAAACAAAACTCTATTCCAACTTCCACACAAAATTCTAGCCCCCCAGTGATGGATTAATCAAAATGGCGTCCTCTGGTGTTGCGAGTTTCTACAGTGTCTCATATCTACATATAACATAGAGTTTGCTTACATTCGATACAGTTGGATGAAACACACCGGGATTTTATACATTTTACTCTTGTAATGTATATGTATATAAATAATATACGGATATAACAGAGTTGGTCAACATTTTTGGGTAATTTTCTGCTTAAATAATGAGTAAAGAATGTTCGAACAATTGTTATATGGTCTTCAAAAATGCTGAAACATACTAGTTCAAATTTAAGCGTATTACATTGTCATCCGTTCGTATAACTTTTCATAACGTAAAATTGCGGATATATATTTATTTATTTATTTATTAATTTACCCTTATTGGCTGTTACAAATATACAGAATATAAATTTTTAAAAAAGTAACCCCTAAAAACCAAGTTTTCGGGTTTCGTGTCTACCATATGCGTTGGAATCTCCATACAACTTGTATGAAAAAACCATTAAAAATTTGAAAAATCCAAAATTATACTACAACTATTTTTTTTAACGAAAATTTAATAGATCTTCTTGATCGTCGCCACGAGTTTCTTGCAAAATTTCAGCTCGATTGGATCACGGGAAAAGGGTTAAAAATCGATCCAAAGTTTTTTCGTCAAGCAAGCAAGCAGACGCCACGAGTTAATATACAGGGAGTAAAAAGTAAGCCATAAAAACCAAGTTTTTATTATACTCCCTTTCTCATTTACTAGTGGAAACTGGTTTGGCGCTTAACCTACGCGTTGGGTTTCGGTCGAACGACGCTACGAAAGGGAGTAATAAAAAATTTCCAAAAATCCAAAACTATACTATAATCAGGTTTCGTGTCTACCAGATGCGTTGAAATATTTTCATACAACTTAGTAAGTTGTAAGAAAAAACCATTAAAAATTTGAAAAATCCAAATTTATATCTATATATATCAAAGTATCAAAGTATATCTTCGTAACGATGGATTTTAGATCATGGTTGCTTGAACATTTTAGACTCATTATTAAGTCAGGAATCCACCTGTAAAGTTTTTGCTACTAGCTAACAGACACCTGTACATATGAATAGGGCAGAATTATCTATTAAAGATAATGAGACGAACTACTTCTCTCTAAATTATAGTTTTAACAAAATAACTCAACATGTATGTACAATTTTCAGTTTAGTTCAGTAAAAATTAAAATAATCATATTGCACTACGAAGTAACTTAAATATCAATTAATAAATCTCCATTGATTCAATATCAAAACCAAATAATATCGAACCTTTAGTTGTTCCACCCAAAAAAAATAAGCACGTACGGGGGACACCCATTTTACCGCAGAAAGCGTCAATCGCTGACAGTCAGCCAGGTGCGTGCAGTGGGAACAAGAAGCGTGTAACATTTTCTTCAGATTTGAATATTTCATAATATTCTGCCAGATAAATATTTTTTTTCCCCAAATATACGGTTAAATAAAAGTAATGCTTCTTGTTCCCACTGCACGCGCCGGCAGTCAGTACATGAATAAAGAAGTATAGTTCGGATTTAGGACGTTGGATCGTCAATGATTGTGTTGTGTGTGTTGTGATGGAACGTCAATGATTGTGTTGTGTGTGTTGTGATGGATCGTCAATGATTGTGTTGTGTGTGTTGTGATGGAACGTCAATGATTGTGTTGTGTGTGTTGTGATGGAACGTCAATGATTGTGTTGTGTGTGTTGTGATGGATCGTCAATGATTGTGTTGTGTGTGTTGTGATGGAACGTCAATGATTGTGTTGTGTGTGTTGTGATGGAACGACTTGAACAGCGATATTGCATCGAATTTTGCCAAAAACTTGGCCAAGTAGAAACCATTCGCAAGACCCAACAGGCTTTTGGGGACGTGGTATGAGATGATGGAGTGGTACCAGCGGTTCACAACGCAGTCCGTTGGCCACCATCAGTGGACAGCAGACTGCGTCCTGTTAGGTCCTCAAAAGGCCAAAAGAACACTGTGAATGACGAGGTGCCGGCTTTGGTCATGCAAGATCATCTTATCACAATCCGAGAAATCCGAGATCTTGCAAACGAGATGGAAGTAAGCATTGAATCAGTACATTTAATTTTGACTAAGGATTCAAGCTTGAAGAGAGTCTTCAAAATTCCTGGCGAAGCAGCTACATTACGATACCCGTAGCACAAACCTTCCACTCCCCTGATTTTTCAGGCTCCCTATGATTTTTGGCTATTCCCTTAATATACCGTTAAAAAGGACCCGATTTGATTCCAGAGAAGACGTTTTTCGGAACGCGACGGGCCTCTTCCAATATATGCGTTTCAGAATGCTTCCAACAATGACGGGACCACTAGGAGAAGAGTGTGCATTACCAAGGGAACTACTTTGATAGAGATTAAAACACAGTATTCCAATAATAATAATTTTATTCTCTCTGTTCGTCTGTCCGTCCGCCCGTCTATATGTCTGACAAGTTTCGGAAAAAAAAAAAAAAAAACTTATTCCTTTGGAACCTACATGTAAAAGTACCGTCATGTTTGACGGGTTTAGTATTATTATTATGATAAATATAATAATACTAAATGGCATTATTATGATAAATATCATAATACTAAATGGTCAAAATGTTCGATATTTTTGTATACGTGTTTATATTAAATATGAACAATACAACATGGATTAATAAATACAAAAAATAAAATGATTAATACATCCGTATCGCTTATCGTTTTGTATCTTAAAAAGGAGCTTATGCTATTTCTCTCTATTTAAAAAATGTTACATTAACATGTTCGTATAAAATCATTAATGTCGGCTTTCTACATTTTATTCTGCCCACGCTCACCTTATTTTTAAATCACACGTAATTCCGCTTTTTGTTTCTACTCGCCTCCGGTTTCGGCGAAACTGTGCCCCGAGATGTGGCTAATGAACGTCTTGTAATTTCACCAGATTGGTCAGGCGTTCAGACTGCTGACAGCCCCCGGAGGAACCATTCCGGAACTAGTTCGTCGGAATTGGGAGGCTGCGGTAAGAGGACGACATGACGTCATTTTCAAACTCGGAAAATAAAAGTACAAAAAGCTTCAAATTGTACAATGAAGGGGTCAACTGGCGCCAGTTTAAGCGAAAAGGTTTTTTTATTAAAATAACTTTAAAATTTAAAAAAATAATAATTTGATGATTAGGTACGAGGTAAGTTTGTAATACTCTTTAATCGCATGTTTGGAAATAAAACATTTGTTTTTGATTCAAATTACTTGTTTTCAATTTTCTAGTTTCGCGTTTCGCTTTGTGAAGGCATTATTAATTTTACAATTTAACTCGACTTTATTTCATTTCGTTGCCAATGAATTGGCGTTTATTTGAAAATAATATACATTTGATTGCTTGATACATACACATAATACAAATAAATTAGGATAATATGTAACATATGTAACAAACCTCTCGGCCACAACCTACCTCGCTAGATATAAAAAATATGTGTTCTGAAGTAGGTACCTTTTTTAACATTTTTTCCCTTTAGATCGACATCTAATATTTATTTTGAATGAAAGTAGGTGCATATAGTAAAAATCAAGAGCAAAAAATATTTAAAACAATAAAATTATCATGCGAGATGCAGGGAAAAAACTATCCCATAAAACCAATTTTTTATTATACTCCCTTCTTTTAAAAAATGTAACAACAATTAAAGACGAATTAAAACATATAACATAACACTTAACTTACAAGAATTTAATATATTTCTGAAATGTCAGATGTTTTGAGCTTTGATAAGATACTTCATGCTTTGAAGATTAAATTCTAAAAATATTTGTCAGTCAATTTCAATTATCAGCAATATCGTACCTTATGAATTTCCAGCGTCAAATGACTTAAAATAGTCAGAATCAGATTTGAGTAATGTAGGATTCTTGGAAACACGACAGGATCAAAAAAAAATGAGTTCGTCGAAGCCAGCTTCAAGGTAAAGTCCTTCACAGAGAAGCTTAAAGAGTCATAGGTAATATATAAACAATGCATAGAAACGATTACAACATTATAAAAAAGACTTGAATATTCCAACAGTGACAATAGGAAACAAGAAAGAGGAGTCAGTGGCTATCTTCTGGTTTGTGTCTTTTGGGGTATTCTGCCATATTTTAACGATATTTCTGGCCACCGTTTCGGATCCCATTGCAGGGTCCATCATCAGGGTTGTTACTGATGTGATGCTAGTCAATACTTAACCACAACACCAACACCTACAACAGCGTTGGCCAGAAAGGTCGTAAAAACACGACATAATACACCAGAAGATTCTGAGTGGCTGTGAAAACCTAAGAATATTCTTAGTGGCTATCTTAATCAGGAAATTACACAATACTCCTCACTTTTACGCAAAAGAATAGCCTTCCTTCCCTCAATAGATAACAATAGGCAAATACGAGTAAGAAAACGTGTGTTAATTATTATGGATCTTGCCCGTCTAAAATTATACTTTTATAACATCTCTATTGTCATAGATGCTTTCAAGTTTTCATTTTCTTTTCACTCAGCATTCATTGTTTTATTTTGTTGTGTTGTCACATTTTTTATTTATTTCATCTCGAAATCAACGCATTATTTCATTATATTAATTTCGTTTCTATTCTCTTTCTTATTTTTCATTCCAAGTTTTATAAGCGTATGGCATTGATGTATACACTAAATTTTTTTTCACGAAAGAAAACAGAAAAACAAGAAAAACTGAGAGATGGAAATCGTACCAAAGAGCTTTATATTCAATTTAAAATAAAGTTTAATTCTTTACATAAAATATGGTGAAAATTCTCGAAAATTCTTTGAAATACCTTTTGGAAGTTAAGTTTTTTAAATTAGAGTTTCAAAATTATCGTACATGGAATACTTAACGATTATTACATTATGTCTCTGTGACATAAATCCAGCACTGTTCTGAAAGATTTGAACAAACTCAAAATATTCTGAATTATTACATTTAGATTGCCGTTAAGTATTCAAAAGGAAATCATAATTTGTGATTTTTATAACAGGATTATCTACTTCACATAATTTGAAATTTTCTTACCTTTTTAAGAACACACAAAATACATTACCGCCCTCTTTTCAATTTTAAATTTAAATTATCCAGCAAAAGACCCTCTAGCGCTTACAAAGCGCAGCTTACGATTGAAAATGAATTTTAAAGAAATATTTTTTTTTGTAAAGAAACGACCAGTTACAAGCTATAATAAAATTACCCCACCAAGAAGTCTCTGGGGGCTCACGTCCAAGATGAGAAATAAGAGGAAAGAAAAATGCAATAAACTAATCCACCTGCAAAACCACAAATATTGGAGCATATTTGTGAAATTATTAACCCTTAGACAGCGTATTTTATATTTTCTGAAAAAACTCTTGAAATTACTTTTATCGTACAACGAGTGGTCCCTTGGGTGCTTTTTAAACACAGTTGTGCACGAGTGATTTTTTAGTGATCCAATAGCGGTTTTATTGATTTATTCTAAATGACAGGATATTTATTAAGCCTAATAAACCTTATATTCATATCTTTATTCATAATCTCGACGCACAGAGTGTCAGTTGTGAGAAAATCAAAGCGAAATAGTCGAGCGAAGCACCTTATTGGCGATAAATACTACGTGCGTGAATTGGATGAAATGTTCTAGTGAATGTTAAATACGTGAATTTTGGACAACAGTTTACAGAAGCATTATTCAGGATTACATAATAATAAAAAAAAATAAGAAAAATAAAAATTTGTAGCAACAGAAGTGAAAAGACCGTCACAGGATGTAGATTTTTTTAAATGCTTATAATTTTTAAAAAACATGACTAAGATTTTTTGTAATATTTTTCTGATAACTATGCAACTTGGCCTATCACCCGATTTTGACTTGACGACGAGATACGGGACACCCTGTAAGTCTAACTTGCACACCTTGTTTCGTATCTGAGTTGTATTTTTGCTACCGCCATCTGTATTCGAAAATTTTGTCATTCCCATAAACCAGTAGGTACCGATATTGCCAGTGATTAAATCCAATATTGTGTTATTTAAATCCAGTATTTATTTATTTATTTATTCATACGCCAATTGACCAAATACATGAATTTTACAAAATCATACAAACAGCCTTTGTATGATTTTGTTATGAGCCTTTCATGCCTAAATGTGGTCTAACCATCGTACCTAAGGCTTTGTTTATTTATAGCTTAACAATAATAGTTATTGGTCGAGAATATTTTAATAGATTTTTGTTATTTTTATTAACAGCTATTTTGTTTTTATTTCAATTTTTTAAAAGAACCGTTAAACGTAATAAAAGCTGCCTGAAAATTTGTATAAATTTTGCAAATATTTTGTATAAAAAATGCATTTATTTCTCAAAATATTTTTAACCTTACATGCAGGCTCATGTTTATTTAGTTATTTAATTATTCCATACATCAACATAAGTTCAACGTAAAAATAGTTTTGTGAAAAGTTGTTTAAATAATCTTTGAAAAACAACGATTTTTGTGAAAATCTTTGGAAAAAAACACCACATTTAAAACACTTTTGAAATTAGTTCGGCATATAGAAGATTGATTTAGTCCAAAGCTTTAAAACTATAAAATAAGCAAAATTTATTAAGCCTATACTAGCAGGCTATTTCATTTGGATTCAGAAATCCTTGGTAATATTTTGATGAATCACTATTTTTAGCTAGTTTTCAAAGTTTTATATTTAATTTAAAATATTATTATCTTTTTACTTAACCTCACGATGTTAATTAATTCAATTCAAAGTTAATTCTCCAAAAAACGACAAATATAAAACCATATACTAAATAAAAAAAGAAGAAACTTTTCAAAAAAACTCTTTGGTTAGCACCAAAGTTGTTGAGAATTAAGGATCCCGCGTACATAAAATAGTATAGAGGAATATGTAAAATACCTGCGCCAGTTCCAGGAAGCTCGCCGACTGCTCCGATTGCTGCCTCCATTTGGAAAATGCGGAATAATAAACTCGTAGGGGTGTCATACCCCACTGCTCTTACGGGGGCTAATAAATACGAGATCGAAAAACTCTGGAAAACTCCAGGTACTTGTAGCTAACACTTTTCACATTCTGATACTCTTTTATTTATGTTTCACCCAAACTTTTTTACACAAAATTAAACACAATACAGGAAACGGTTGAGCTTACCTCGATTTGATACTATATATGTAAATCTAGAAATATTCTAAGTCTGACGTATTTAACGAGAGTTTTGATGATATTATAAAAAATATCTGAAGAGGTGACAAAATCTTGTCTAAAATCTCACGTTAGCCATAAAAGATGTATTAAAGACCATAAATTGGGATTACAGTGTGAAAATATATGGTACATAGTTAAATCACCAAAGATTTGCTGATGACGTAGAAGTTGTAAGTTGAAACATCAAAGACATAATGATAAAAGAATTACACGTGGCTTCAAGCAAAGTTGGTCTTAAATGAATATAAATAAAACAAAAGTTTTGAGTCCAGAAAAAAACGCACGCAATGAGATCCATGAAGAGATCCATGCTTGGCGTAAGCCTAAGAGAATTATAAGTGATGAAGTTAGGCGTAGAACTAGAGTAGTGGATATCATAGATCGTGTAGCGAAGCTAAAATGGCAATGGCAGGGCATGTTGCAAGGCAGATGCTACAAGATGGATTCCTAGAGTTATTAAATGGAGACCTTGGGAAAATAAAGAGGCATTAGAAGACCTCAAAAGAGATGGGCCGACGATATAGCCGCTGAGGAGGGAAAGAAATGGCTATTACTAGCAAAAAACAAAGAAGAATGGAAAGGTATGAAAGAGGCCGACATCCAGCAGGGGAGAGATAAAGGCTGAGGAAAAATAATGGCCCAGGGCTTACAACCTGTATAAGCTGGCTTATGTGATCACTCTACACAATGCAATGTTTACCAATTCTATGGTGAGAAAATCCACACAATATCAATTTTTTTAGTTGTAAATATGTAACAAATCTGAAAACCTCTCATTTATTTGAAAGAATTATGATACAGACATCTGAAGTCCTTCTCATAAAAAATATTATTTATAAAATTTAAACAAAGGAGTGTATATAACATTCCAACGTCTTTTTTTGTCATACTGAGGAAAATGATCCATTATAATGGAAGAAAAAGACCTTTTTTGTTCTGAACATAGGTAGGTACTTAAATTTTTCAAAACAGTTCATTTGTACAAAAAATTGTAATGAAAACAGTAATATTTTTTTCTGATTTAGGAATTTTGTGTAAAAAGTTATTTATTATTTCACCCTCAAATGATTTGAGCTTGTTTTTTTAAAAAAGTTATTCTGTTAAGAATCGTTTAGTTTAAACCACAAAGGATTTTTTAACGTCTCTAGAGTATTTTGTTATTTTTTTATTATAGTTTGACTTGTGACTTGAACTTTGAATGGACTTTGAATATATGAGAATATATATTATATATAGATTAGTTTTTTATTAAGAGTACTTTTGGTGTACAGTTTGTGGTAACATGAATAAAATCCAATTAAGAACATTGATGCTTAAATGACGTCCTAGGAAAAAAAATTAACGCTATTTTGACATACAACATAATGATAAAAATCCTGACGCTGTAATTCAAAACTGCATTATTTTTTAATATTCTTCCCTATTTCAGAATTCAATGAATGCAATCAAATGATAAATTCACGTTATAAGGATGAAGTGGAAATATTCCACACAACATATCGGTCCTTAATAATTAAATAAATGTATACGTTAACACGTATTGCACATATTTACTTTGGAATAAATTAATAAACATTTTATCATATTTCTGAATTGACTACGAAATATAGGTTTATAGTAGACCAATAGTTAATTATAATATAATTAAACATAAACCATGTTTTAATTCGGATCGATACATTTTTGAACACAACAATGATAAATATCTAAATTTAGCTAAGATTGATTTTATTTGGTTTTTTATTAAATATTAGTATGGGACTGTGTTTTAATCTGAAAATTAAATGATCAAGTTTACAATTTCATTTTCAACCACACTTAATAATTCAAAATATTCCAATTATTCCAAAATTAATTTTGAATAATTATAAATTTACCCGAACTTCTTCACAGGAAATACTTAGGAAAAGGTTGAGCTTACCTCCATAATTATTTTGAAACTATTTTTTGTAAATCTGGAAATATTCTAAGCTTAACGTATTGAACGAGATTTAAAAAAAATAATTTTGGTAGTATTATAAAAAAGAATCTTGTTATCAAAACAAAGCTACAAAGATGTTCATCAACGGACAGTAAGAATTGACTTACTTGATGAAACAATTGGTACATAAAGATAAATTACAATTGGTACACAGAGACGAAGCTATTTATATGAGAGACGTATATGGAAGTCTTTCTATAGGATTTCCCAGGGCTTATTTGAGCTGTTTTAAGTGATCACTCTACGTAATGCAATGCATAAATTTCATTGTAAAAACATCCACACATTATCAAATTTTTGAAAGTTGTTATTATAACCCGTTTTTATAAAAAATCTATGCTTAAAACAAACTATTACTAAACCAAGTTGATACAACCGGTCCTATGCCATCGAATGGTAAAAATGTTTTATAAATAATACACAATAATTAATGATCTTTGATGCCAAGTTAAGTATAAGCTTATGTAGTGAAAATAAAAAATTATATGCAACATATTATTAAACAAATATGGTTAGAAATCTTCATTAATAGATTTTTAAAATAAAATATATAAAATAATATTTTAATGATACAAACTTTTATAAAACTATTAAAATAAAATAAAACATTTGAAAAATATTAACCACCTAGCGAGAATGCAATCCGTTTTCATTTTTTTCGTTTTCGTTAAATTAACTCGATTTGGTGAGAATATGACGACATGGTCGCGTAATATCATCCAACTGTTTTATACGTGTTTCAAATTTATTCTCCCTAAACATTAATCTCATTCTAATCTTTTTTTAAACAGGTAAAGATGAAATTTATAATTCAAAAATTTGGAATCCTTAGTGGCAAAATAATTAAATGTTGTTTAAGTTAATTGTGTTTCATAAATAAGAGGAACTAGCTTATATTCTCAAATTAAGGCAAATAACGTTTCATTCACAGCCCTATAAAATGCGATTCTCCCCGCAGCAAAAGCACGAAACAATTTTCAATCCGCCATTCCTGGTCGTAGCCTAATGATCGATGAGAATATTCCCGCGCATTTTACCTGACATTTTTGCTACGAGTTTGCCAGTGGAGAAAATCTAATTTATTCTCATCTAATGTTGCAGCCGCACAAAGGAACTCAACAAGGATGGTAAAATAATGCTTGGGAAAGTACCCACAGAAAATGGAGTTAGTATTTTCGCGGTGAAATATAATTTGCACTAAAATTCTATTCTACTTAGTTTTTTGTCGTAATTTTAGAAGTTTTTTGAGCAACCAAGCTTCAAACGTCTGTTAATTTCTATTTTGAAATATTTAATGCGTCATTCTCTTTGCTTTCATCCATCCAAATGAATTAATATAATTTTTAATTTATTTAGTGGACGTATAATAACATTTCTGCGACACGTTTATGTTAAATATATCTACATATGTTTGAGTATATTTGCTAGAATAATAAGCATTATAGTTTTTAAATAGCAACTTTGGGCCTATGAGTTACAAGAGGAAGGTTGTGGAAGCTATCTACTCTCCGGTTACAGTTAAACGTATACATGCCATTGTATCCCTTTACGAGGGAAGTACTGCGTGTGTAAGAATCAATGGAACATTCACATCGTAGTTTCATATAATAAAAGTTGTCAAAAAGGTTGCATAATGTCTCTATGCCTTGTATATGCAACTTGTATATGAATAATTGTGTGAAAGAACTGGAATGTAGGAGAGAAAATGAGTGATTTGATTGTTTGCTGTTTACTGTACGCGGATGATGAAGTATTAATGGCAAATAGAGAACAAGATTTATAGAGTCTAGTAAGCAGGACGTATGATGTATGCATGGAAAGTGATCTTATTATGAATGTAAACAAGTTAAAAGTGATGGTTTTCGGAAAGTGAGATAACGTGTGAAATACTAATAAGCAATGAATGTTTGGAACAAGCAGATGAATTTGTGTACTTGGGAAGTATGTTCGATAGACGACAGAAGGTTGAGAAAGATATTGAGAGGGGAGTGAGTGCGGGAAATGGGATGAACAGTGCTTTAAATGCAATAATTTCTAATAGAAATATATCTACCGAGCAAGACTAGCGGAATATAATGGAATTCTGGTACCAGCACTGATGATGATGATGATGAGATTCCGTATCCAAACTAATTTGACACAAAACAACTACATAATACTGCTAGACGTCAAAAATCGTAGATTTCCATACGTCATAATAAATTGTAATGAATTGCAATACTAATGAAAGATAATCGATTGGAGTCAAGTAGTGGTGATGATTTCCAAGGAACTCGCAGGACGTCATTAACGAAGTGACACGGCGAGATAAATAAATCTATTAAGAGTGGTTTGGCCGATATGTTGACTGGGGGTGAAACAGGGGTGTGGCTGATTTGGACCGCAATTGGAATGTAAATCTGCCTAACCGCATCATTATTGCCCTTTTTATTCATTTTAATCTGTACCTAAATATCAACATCTTCCATCTTTTGCCGCAAACGCCTATTTATACGCAATGACGGCAAATATTGTCATCACCGCAAATGTAACATCAGTTTTTTATCTGACTCCCGCTCTGTTCACACCGCAACGATTTAATCTGTCCGGACCGCTTGATTTGAACGCTTTTTCCTCATCTTAAAACAATTTTTCCCCATTCATTTACTACCCGCATCTAGGATTAAGAATGAAAATGAAAAAGATGCACAGAGGAGAAATAGTGGCATTCTGTTAATCCTGTCAATTTCCAAAAGGTAAGACTCCGTTCCTTTTGTAGTCTAATTTATGCCATTTATCTTGGATCTATTTTCCTCTATGACGCAAGCATATCGTGCTTTATCAAAGAGAACCAGCCGTATATCTTCTCATATTGTTCCTTCGTAATTGTACATCGAACTGATTATTTCTTCGGAAGAAATAATCAGTTTGGCCCACGCCTCCGTGGTGATAGAACGCTGTCCTGATGACGCTGGATAAGACTTCAGTGAAACGTCGAGATTTGCTTCTCAGTGAAATATATGGTTCGTATAAAATATCCGTTTTATTTAATACATAAATATGTCCAACGACCGTAATCTTCATTCATTCTAAATCCTTTACCTTCGTAGAGAGGCCGATAGCTAGCATTACATTCCCAATCTTTTACCTTTGTAGAAAGTAGGGATTGCAATCCCGCAAAACGGGATGACGCATTCCCGCGGGATTCCGCTGCTTTTATCAATCTGTTAGATCCCGCATCTTCAAAGCGCGTATCTGCGGATTCTAAAACTTTCGCGTAAATCGAGAGTAGCACGAGTGCGACGTTGCCGTTCATATAAATACAGATAGTACTTCTTTCTTCTTCTTTTCTTCTTCTTTCTTCTTCATGTTAAGAAAAGTTGAAATACGCCAAGAAATAAAGAAAATAATAGAAAGAGTCGTAGTTTAAGACGATGAAACATATGCAGATGACGTCTTCAAAAATACACCTATAATTGGATCATCTGCTACTGATACAGATCCTACTCTAACGAAAATTAATTAAGAAGAATTAGAAAAACAGCTTCAATAAGAAAAAGAAATATTTAAGAAAAAGCTAGACAACAAGCAAAAGGACTTCATCAAAATTTTTAAGAAAGAAATGATGTTCTTTGAGTCCGATGGTATCAGAGGAGAGTACCTGATGCTCGCCTATGAATATATCCTGACGGTTCAGCCTACTAGCGTAGAAGCCGAGAGAGCGTTTTCAGCATCAGGATATATAGGAAATACCAAAAACTAAGACAGAAAAATTACTCATACATAGGGCCTAAAATGACATGAGTAACTTGTTGGTCTTGTGGTTAGGACTCTCGCCTCGTGATCCAAAGGTTGCAGGTTCGAATCTCACTCCAGACAAGCAAGTTAGTCCTATTTTTATAGCACAAGCGTTTAGCTTAATTTGAAAATAGTAAGAATATTGATGTGACACGAATTCCGTGTTCGCATCTCTATTTTTTTTTAAAAATATATATATATTTAAAACAGACTTCCCGGAAATCAGAATATACTCAATTAATAAAATAAAAGCATTAGCAAACAACTGGCTTACCTCCAAAGGTAGAACAGCAACTGAAAATTTACTTACTGTAATTGCATAATAATGTCTACAAATAAAAATATTTACCTATATAAATAAATAAATTAATAAAGGAAAATAAAAAATAATCTTAAACAAAACTTTAACCCTTTTTTCATTAAACAATTATTCTACACATATATATATACACTTGGACTTATGACTCACTCAACTTTCACTAACATTGCACTTGATACTTTGTAGATATATAATTACTACCTTATGAAAATAAATATTACTGACGAATTCAAAAAAATATTATAATTGTGTTCTATAACGCCACTCTGGGACAGGCGTAGCCTAGTAGAGTGGCATAATCCACAAATTTAACAAAAAAAATGTGTAATTTATCTTATATTTTATTGTTAAACTAGTATTAAGTACCTTTATTTGTAAACAAGGATTTTTTGAAATAAATAAAAAAATATATTTGCAGTTCACTCGGAAGCGGGCTTGGAGATAATACAATAAATGCCATTTGATTCTTAAGAGCGAATTATCAAAAGTTATCACCACAGTTTGATATCATGGTAATAGCATCTAAGAGACTGTTGTGATTTGATTATTAGTCATTATATGAATAAGACTGAATTGAAATAAAAATCTGTTAGGAGTAGGGGTAAAATTAAACAAAACTATTAAACTATTCCAAACATTAGAGATGAATGTAAGAAAACAGATTACTAATTACTTATACTTAATTAATATAAAATAAATAATTTCTGTTGCTTAATGTAAGAAGTATTTAATAAAAGTTTATTTTTACACAAAAATCTGTAGTTTCAATTTGATTTTATAACATAATTTCAAAGATGCGGGACTCCGCGTGATCTCGCGCGGGATTAAATAATCCCGCATATCAATCCCGCGGGATTGCAATTCATAGAAGAAAGGCATAATAACTGCTCTCCTCAGTCAAAAATGGTGTGGCTCTCTTTCAAACATTAACTAAATAATTTATGAAACCATGAAATTACTAATGGGCCACCATTCTTGATGTTCATCAGCAACCCCTTAAGCTCTATTTCAGACTTATTTCAACCTATTTCAACTTATTTCAAACTTATTCCAACTTATTTCACTGACTTCATTTTCGTCATTTACGTTTATCTCAGTGAATATCTCGGTAGATTCCTCTATTACAATCTCCTCGCTATCGTAAGTTTCCTAAAAAAATTTATCCATCTATCTTTTTTTCCGTCCTCGCTCATTAACTTCTCTGTTCATACTATTGCTTTTCGCGCCACATCGAGATTTTTCACATCTTTCTAAAAAAAATTATATTTTCCCAGAAACTCTTAGACATTTTCATACCGTTCTCTCTTTTCAGATGCTCTTTCCTTTGAAAAAAAGCCCTAAATGAATAAATATTATAACATAAAAATTTCTTGACACACTTTGCGTGAATATTATCAGAGCGCCGCTAATTAGAAGTATAGCGTTACTTACCGTAGATAATTGCGATTTAAAACCAAGTACTTTTCCCGGCCGTGGACCTTATTTATGGTAAGGAAGGGATGAACTAAAATGGCGGCTTTGTACCTGACCGGGGCGGGAATACCCCAACCCTTCCCGTTGCGGCCGAGCAGCGGGAAGCAAAAACACAGAAAACATTGGGTATCAATCATAATTAAATCGTAAAAATCTACCTTTTCTCTCGTTTGTAAACGAGTATAAAAAGCTCTGGTAAAAAGTTTTTGCGTACCTGTGTGTATAGTTAGAATCACAAACGATGCTATTTCAAAATTTGAATGATTATCATTCAAAAATATGGTTCAAAGATTTCACTATCAGTTGTTAATATTTTAAATATTTTGTCAATTTATTTTCATTATTTAAAAAATTGCATCTTTAAATAAACTTACTAAAAAATATTCAAAACAAAACAATGCTACAATACAAACATACATTATGTATATAATATAAAAATTAATTACGAGTTAAGCGTACACGTCGGTGTAGGTAAATAATCCTGATGAAGAGAACATTGTTCTCGAAACATGTAGATTTTTTAATCTAATATAGTGGTGAAAACAAAGTAATTTGTGTTTTATTTTAATAATAATGTCACCACAAAGTTCAAGCCTTCATACAGAAGAAGAAAAAATATTCTTCGAACAGTTTATTAAAATAATATTATAAATGTACGTAAAATATTTAATGATCAAAAACAAAGCTTTTCTGCAAATATAATTTCAATTTTAAGCAATAAATAAACAAACACAATATTGAAAAGTAACATTTTAACGCAATTTAATGCATTCTGCATTAGAAGACAAATTTTCAAAGTGAAAAAAGTTAACCTCAAAGCACGAATAAATAATTTGTTAAGAAGATACTAGATCGATCGATCGAATAAGTAACTTTCTAGAATACTTCACTACTTTAAAACAATAATCATAAAACTCTAATACATAATATAAAATGATTTCATACATATATAAAATTATTGGAAACTTAATTGCGTATTTCAATGTAACTATTCTAATTTCTGTTAGTTTAGTTAAGGGTAGGAGAAAAATTTAATAAAGAACAAAATAAATTTAAGTAATTAATTATACAGTTAAATTTAAAACAAAAACACCCATTAATATTCGTGAATCAAATTTTTTAAATAAACTTCTTAATTCAATTCAAAAAGCAAATAATTGTATTTATTCATATTTCATAAAGAACAAAAAATATCATTTGACTATTATTCTACTACAAATAAAGCACTACTTTCAAAGAAATTTGTACTTGTTGGTCACAGTGAAATAAATACGATTAAACATTAACTACGAGTTTATGAATAACCTAGAGATAAATAAAATTGTTGTATACTCTAAGGATAATTTATCTTTAAATTCTTTGGTTTATTTTTAAAAGTAGCTGTATTTACAAAATTTTAAGATCCATTAACCCATTTAAGAACTTTATTGAGATAGATGACTTGACGGTCTCCATAAAAGTATTATCGGTCGCAGGAGCGGGTAATGTATGGGTGTCAGCGCTCTGCAAAGATAAAACTTAGTTTTCTTGCGGAACTTTATTTAGAAGTGAGCCCAGGGGGCCCTTTATTAACTCAAAAGGTCTCCACCTGAGGTGGCACTGCCCATATTTTTGCTTTCTCAATGTATTTGTCTTGAATATAAATTGTTCGGATATACGCAAACCATTTTTTCGAAAATTGTTTACACTAATGAAGTTGTATGAGAATACAGATTCATCATTATTATTATTGAATGTATAGCACCTAGCGGCTTTTGTTAAATCAATTAAATATCGTAATTACGAGTGATTAAAACATGACAAAGCATTTATATATTGTATATCACACTCAATATGAGAACACCTCTTCAAAATGAATTTAAGTACAGCTTTTAATTTTATTTTACTATTTCATAAATTTTATTCCTTATAACGACTTTTCTGTAGAAACTCAATTTCATTAATCTTGTCTCCAGATATATATCGTCGTGAAATAGTGATGTTCAGAATAAATATATTTTTACTCAATCGTCACAGTAAACGCCAGTAATTTTGATACATTCCTTCCTAATGAATTCGCCAAGCCGTTCACTCCTGAATATCAAACCATTTTTTATTGAATAATTTCTGGAACAAACTCAGACATCGGCGACAAACGTCGACAGTCTGAGCACGTTTCGTGTACCCATCAAAAAACAATCCAATTCCCTTTTTCAATTTTAAGTAAAAGACAGCCTCTTATACATTATATAACGTAAGAAACAAATTTTACAAAATTGAAAAGGTAACGGTTTATCGTTTGGAATTCTCCGAAGATAAATAGGTAATAAAAACAAAATGAATGCTTGATGTGATTAATGCATAACAAGGTCTTACACATATGTACAGTTCCTTAATTAACTAGCCGTTTCTATTGTAACTAGACCTTCTAGATAATTTGTCAGCCTAAGTTGACATTCGTGTGACATTCGGAATAAACATTCGGAAAATAGAGCTCTCAAAATTCCAATGCGTTACAGAATTCTTAATTTCTTTTGATGCTGTTAATAAAGAAACATTAAGGAAGAATGTAGTTCTAATCATTTTTTTTGGATCGTAATCCTAGGATTGGTCTGCAACAAGCACTCGATTTCTCCACTCTCCTACCAGCCTCTTCATTTCTTAGCGGGTGCTACAGCGCACATCTTCGATAATCTAGTCTACGTAGCTTAATCTCGGGCGGCATCTTCTAATAATATTTAAGGATAAAGTTATTTTTCAGTCGGTTTCTTAATTATGAGAATCATGACGCCTCGGAATGTAACATGATGATATCCCTGATGGTACTCCTCCACCTATAGAAGAGAGTATTGAAGAAGAGTTTAATATCCATTACAATATGAATCGTTTGAGTCCTTTCAGTTCATGTAGTTGGAGATACCATTTTCCTCATGCTCCGTAAAATTGGAGGATGCGTCAGAGATAGATCACATATAATTTACCGTAGACCCTTACTTATTTCAAAATTGATTCATTTACAATTGTTGTTCGATGATTCTAAGCATTTTCCACCGGCACCTCATTTCCAAAAATCACGTTTATTCCTCTTACTTACTCTGGATGCCCATATACCTAGTTTATAGACATGGAAAAATTAAGACTAATACGCATTTTCATCACATTACACTAAAAGCACCGTCTTGTGGAATTAAATTAGCTTCTTCAATAATTGCAAAATAATTTTGTGGTAACATAATTTTTATTAATAGTAATTCATCAAAATAATCTTATTTGATTTACATATAAAAAATTATTTTCTTCATTTTTATTTTAAAACCACGCTTATTTTTAAAAGTACTTTAAAATAAAAAGGACCAAAATTTTTTGCATAATTTTTTAAATAAAAGTTTTGCGTTTACGATGTTGATACAGATTACGGAATTTTATTGTTGACGGAGGGAAAGCGCCCTTATTTAGAGAGTGAAGCGTAAATTGTTTTTTTTATTTTAATATAAGCGTGGTTTTATTTTTCATTTCATATAATTTTCTATAGAATTTTTTCGGTAGAAAACTAGTGCCATTTTTTGGTCAGCTCACAAACTAATATAATAAGAAATAAACTATAAAAAACTTTGATTAATTAATTGATGATGATGGATTTATTGATAAATTAGCGAATCTGATGTGTATGTAGAATGCTTCATGAATTGTCATCTAAAATACGTCTGTGTGCAAAATTTGTTAATATCTATACTTCAAATTCTAATTGTTATTCAATAAATAGTGGTTTATGCAAAGCGTTTTTTTTATTAATATAATTAAATTAGCACCCGATGAAAATATTTTTAAAAATTTCAGCAGTCGCATTAAATATAGATGACATTTCAATAAAAACCCATAAGTTATATCTTGCATGAAATATTAGAACATTGCCGAGTTTTATAATGATACATGTTAATAAAATAGCGTTCACCGAATGCACATATATTATAAATACTTACGCACTGTTTTCCAAATACAGCATAAGGAGAAGAAAATAAAACTTGCTGATTACCCAAGACGAGCTCTAAATCCCGACCACTTGGTCACTAGACACTTATCTTACCGCTTCACCAAACGAGCACGTACACGACATGAATATCTCTCTGTTCAAAGAGTTCCGATAATATTTTCCTTTAGATAGTTTCTGACCAACAGCTGTGCCAAGTTGAAACTGGAGTGCACATCCGTTTCAGGAAAACGACTAAATCGTACGGACTAAGTCCAAACTTCACTTAACGGGACAACGGGACGAAGTTTATTCGCGCAAACGTTCGCCTGCCTACATTTATATAATCACTTATACCCAGAACTTTGGCATGAATTTTACTACCACGATTCCAGAAACTTGCCCCCCACGACATGGTTACTTGGACAAACTAACGAATATTCGATTTTTTTTTATATATAACAGTTTTCTTCGCGAATCTGCATGTTCTCAAAATGAACAGTTTTGGAGAATATCTATCCTTTAGATACTTGCAATTTTGAGATGCCTCGAAATATCGTAATTACCTCCGTAGGGTAGGGACAATATTTTATTTTGGAATAAATTAAGGAAAATCTCATAATTATGGAATCGTGTTTTCATATCCATATGATGTTGGATTCATATAAAGAAAAAAAACTTACTTTTTTTTATTAGTTTAATTTATTTTTAAGTTTTGTGTTTAGTTAGCTTTAACTGAGGTATATCAGCCTTAAACGTTTAGTTGAGAGAGCGTAAGAATGAAGATCCAAAGGTCCCTGGTTCAATCCCTGTATCAGTTGGTGGTTGTGGTTAGGGAATGCTTATTTGCGACGGCAGGTCCAATGGTGTGGAACTCTCATCCATTGAATGAGAAACGGTGTTTAGAACAAGACTCAAATAACACATTTAAAAAATCATTTCAATCAGTTAATGTAAAATAAGTTATTTAATTTCTAGTGGAGAACTACACAATTTTTATGTAAAACGTCCTTGAGATGATTTTTTTTACGAAAATGGCACTGTGTACATTATTGTTTTATTTATTATAATCAATTTTTCTTTTTTAAAATGAAATTTCTTCCATTTTAACAATTAATGATTATTGTCTTTGCAGTATGTACCTACTTTTATGACAAGCTCTAACGGGGCTTTATTATAGGCTTCAGGCTGATAAATTCAACTAATTTTTTTAAAAGAGGTGATTACAGAGGCCTAAATCGTTCTTTCAGGATGGATTGCCTAATTAATTTTAAACGATAAATACACAGAGTATGCGTCACATCAATATTCTTGCTATTTTTAAATTAAACTAAACGCTTGTGCTATAAAATGGGTCGTACTTGGTAGCCTCCTACCGATCGAGCCCCCGAGCACTGGATCATAAGGCAAGTACCTTAATTACTAGAATAATAAGCTACAAAATTGATTGTGTAGAACTTTGTTTTCACAGATGCTGTTAACGTATTAAAGTTTATTATTAAAATATTATTTATAATACTTAAAGCGTTTAAAACATTAAATATCAATGTAGGTACCTAAGATTTTTCTGTCTGGCACTAAACATGAACATTACACTTGTCAAACATTCTATGTTTGATTCTTCTACCGATAGTTCAATACGGAATATTTAAATGTTTACTGGGTTTGTGAAGTGACCGCAAACAGAGTTGGATGGTGGCGAGGGACCAAATGTTAATTAATGTGGCAGCTCGCATATGAGAAAGGTAAGATTTCGAAATCATGAAGTTGATTAATGGAAAATTGAGGATATAAAAAACAATGAAAGTCAACGCGAATTCGTGAAATTGGTACGTAGATTCAGTGCACCCAAAAACTGAATGGTGTCATTACACGAAAAAATGTCGATTAAGAGGCCCCAGCACACGATTTTTGTATTTGCTTTCGATTAGCTAAATTTAAAGTAAACTTATTAATTCATTTTGCGAAACCCATAGCTAAACAGGTTTTGAATAAATTTTATTATGATAGATCCATTTACTCTTGAAGTATTTCTTTAAAAAAATATGAACAAATATATTGTTATAACATCAACAAAAATTATAACCCCGAAACACTATTTTAGTTTTCATGCAATAGAGTTATCTTTGGTACACTTAATAATTAATTTTCAAATAAAGACCATATATTTTATTTACAAATTGATTGTATAAAGTTTGAAAAAGAAGTGGTGCTATTTAGACAGTCCAACCGAAGTCCGATTTGAAAAAAAAAAAAATTTAATAGACTATACGATTTATTTAATTCGAATTCTTGAGTATGAGGTATAATTTTTTGAATGTTTTTATAGTAATGACAGTAAAATTTTCTTAGTACGCTTGTAAAATTTAATTAAAATAATCGTTTCAATGGTTTTATGGATACTGTAATATAGGAAACAGAACGTTTAATTTTTTTTTAACGATATATTTAACAACTTGTCGAAAATTAATGTCTGAATAGCACCAGTTCTTTTATGAAAATAGTACTGTTTTTCGTACATTTTAGACATTTTATACAAAGAATCGAACACGTAAAACGCATATCAATCTTAACTAAAGTTTTTTTCTTTTAATTACATTTCAAAAATATAAAAAATGTACGATGAGCCCTATACAAGAAAATATAGATACAATTATAAATTAAATATTGACGAAATAGGTTTTTGTTGGTTCAAATTTTTAGAAATCATTAACCCAGTTTTAGGCTTTTTGGGTTGAATGCTTTCTGCAGAACTACGTCCCTTTAAGATACATGAAGACGGCCAATTATAATACGGAAAACAATTTCACTTTCCCGGTCCATAGCAAGTACATATAATAGCGACTGTATATATGTAGATTGAGGGAGTTATGGAATGTGAGAAACGTGGTGAAAAAGAATGCCTTTCGATATTATGGTAGTTGTCATTATCACAGTTCGTAAATCTTTATCGTCATTAAAAATAAACTATATTTGGCAAATTTTACGATATTTATTGATAATAAAACAAAAATTGAATATTAATCTGGTCATGTTTTATTTTAACAGTGACAGTGCTGCAGAAGAATTTTCAACATATCGTCGACAAATTTCATTACCAACAAAATACTCCCATGGCGTTAAGCGCCATGAGCTTGAATATTTTGGGCTTACAATTATTTGACGGTTTTGTTATGTTGGTTACTTCTCGGGTGGGATCCTATAAACCATCGTATGTAGCACCCGTGTAATGGATGGGTAGATTTCAAATTTACGAAGTGTGGGAGCGCGACAGCCCGGACGTGCAACGATTTTTAAACATAACTTTTTCACCTTCTAAGCAATAATTTAGACGATACCCACAGAGTATAAAATTGTACAACGATTAACTAAACCCCTTCTTTAGGCGAGGGGATTGGGATACAGCGGATGTACGCCCCCCTACGGAACATTTATAATGCAGCTAAAGTAAATGCATATATTTATGAAAAATTTATAATGCAGTTTAAGTATTTAATATTACACAATAAATCCCCTAGTAAACAAAATGCATTCTTACAAGAGACGTTGTTTTTTCTTTATTTGTTTCCAAACCATGTCTCTTCAAGTAAAAATATATTTTTGTAAAAGCGACTTATTTACTAACACATAATAATTGAGAGTATTTATTTTGACCATTTCAAAATTGTTGCAAAAATCACAAGCTCATAATAATTTTTCAATAACAAGTCAAACTTGAGTGTCACTTAAGCCAGTTCATAGAGGTTGTAAGCCCTAGGCCATCGTATAAATAAACTTTCATATATGTTTTTCATATTCACGCTTCGTCTCTGTGAGAATGCTTTAATTTATCTTGATTAATAATATTTAATTCTTCACCTATCGATGATAGATTCGGTTACTCTCAAAACTTAAGTAGCGAAATATAAAATTATTATCCGTCATCACACATATGGAAAGAAAAATTTCTTTTAATTCTACTTGTCTAACTTACTGGAATCGCGTTTTGCCTTCTGAGGCCATTATTCTTACTCAACAACTATGTATTTGTGAGCATGAAATGAAGAGAATTATTGTTATTCAACATTATTCAACAGAAATTTTGAAGAGTTTTTGCAAATCCTGTTACAATACCGCATAAATACAAGTTGCTGAGTTCAATTGTTAGACTGATAATACCTTTGTAAGGCGAAACGCGTTTCAAGTAAATTAAACGAGTAGTATCAAAAACTAGTATTTACTCGTATTTTCATAGGTGTGTTTATGAAGTTCTACAAAGCATCTCAGAAATAGTTAATATTTTTTGTCATCTTTGTACAAGGTTGTAACACATCCAGGTTTTATATCTAGTGTAATAAAACTTTGACAATTTGAAGTGTCTAATAAATCAGTTTAAACTATTAAAAGAATTGCATATATGGTGAGATGTGAATTTGATCACAAGGTTTGCATGCTCCATAATTAATAAGGTACATGGGTCGAATATGGCTAGCCGAAATATACGACCACACGAAAATATCCAGAAAACTGTGAGATAATACATTTTCTTACCTATAGAGTCCTTGGTAAACACGACCCAGAATTCATTTTAAAAATTCAAGTTTTATTCTCCTTTTTTTTGTATTCTTCTAGATTTGTTTTGTTTTCTTACAACCTGAAGTAATTGTTTTCTGTATTTATTTAAATTATTTCACTGATTGTGAAATGAAAGGGTTTTTTAAAAAATATCTAATAACTGAAAATATGGCTATTTTTAAATAAGTTTGTCTTGATTGTGTTACCTTATTTGATGCTTATCTTTAAAATTTCTTATTTAATGTGGTGATTGTGATTGTTAATTCTCGTTAACTTAATTGGTCTAAGAATGAACCGTATTTAATAAATTTGTAGGGTTGTGAATTTTTTTGTTTCATTTTTTTTACATAGCTTAAACGTAAGCTTTTATTTTAATAAAGTTCTTCCTCTTTTAATAAAAAATTTATTCGTTATTATTTTAAAATAGCAGGCATTATAAAATGAATTAATTATATACAAAAGATTGACATTGATTGATTCAATATTATGTTACGAGTTTAAGATCTTTCTATATTGCCCTGTCAACATTTGTTATATTGGTGTGTTTATAGACCAGATCTGATTATCCAGGTTATATTTCCCGCGTTCCTACAATCTTCTACTGTCTCTTCTCGGAGAAGATGATATATATCTTGATATAAAAATCTTATGAAAACATGTGTGGGTTAATAAAACTCAATATTTTGAAGCTAGCTAGTATTAAGAAAAAGCGTTTTCGCACTATCTCAAAAACCGTTTTTCGTATTTATAAGATGATAAATATACTGAGCACTTCTGAAGAATTTACAAATAAGTATAATTTAACAAGCCTGCCGAATGAAGAACTCGAGTAAATAACTTTTAAGGCTTTTCTTTTCAAAGGAAAGAATGTTCAGAGTGCTTTACTTTGTACTGCCTACAAACTAGCTTCTAAAGGCATACTAATCCGCTGTTTCTCAATTTTAAAGATAGGTAATCGTAACATTTATCGGTATTAGAATAAAAACATCACCACAAATAACTTATATTAATGATATCTTTCATTGGGATTTGCAGGTTTTCTTTGTAAGCAGAAGGAAGGAAAAAAATATTCAATTAATCAAAACTATTAATAAAACAATCAGAACTAAGAAAATATACTCGTATTTAACAAAATAATATTACCGAAAGTAAACTGAATAGATTACAACTTCGCATGTAATTATAATTATTGAATCGAGTATTATATAGTATGACCACTGTAACGCGGTTGAACTAATCTGCGTATAAATGTAAATAGGAGAGAGGGCATGACCTCATCCAATTCAAGGTCAATTCAGCTTCACTTTCCACTTGAAGTTTACGAATACGAGTTTTTGGGTAGAGGTGCGTATAGCCGAAACGTCAGCCACAATCTTACATTAGTCATGCCTTAATAGACTATCGAAATACAATTTTGTTTATTTATTTTTCATAATTATAATAATTTTGTAGCTAGTATTAGTTACTTACGTAATTTCTTCACGCATTTGATTTATTTATTCAATTATAATTAGAAATATGGAATACCCATATAATATGAGTCAGCTTGAATATAGAAATATAATATATATTAGCTTGCCGAAATTCACTTTCAGTTAGCTTACTATTGTATTTTTTTATTTAAGGTGAAGATATTTGGAAGATATGTGGAATGCAGCTCACTCTACCGTTGATCGTAAAAGCCTTTAAATAAAAACCTAATAAAAGAAAGCAGGGCTACGTATAATTTTAAAGTATTACGACCCATCGAGTTTCGGACCCTTTAGAATTGAACGAAATCTACTAGAGACACGATTATGAAATGATGTTGGTTCAATAAAAATTTAAAAATTTAAAGTTATTTCCAAAAATCACTTTCTTGGGGTGAACGTTTTTATTGAAATAACACCTAAAAACAAACAGCACAATTTCTAAATTCTATCACGCTCCATTAAGAAAGCTTTTTAAAAAAGGCTTATGGAAGTTTTCAATGTATTCTGTATATAAAGTATTTTTAGTTAGGCTTTCTTATCTCTATGCTAACCCTTAAATTATTTTTTGTTTTTAAAGTAGATACGCATGCACAGAATAAATAAAGCACATTCCTATTATTCTCAAACCAAGCTCAACATTTGCGCTTTGAAAATATGACTTATTTGCTGGTCAGAAAAAAGATTCGAACCCCTGACCATTTTATCGACCAATAACTAAGTACATATTTAATACAATAAAGAAATAATTGAATCGGTCATTTAGAAAACTCCATATTATGATCACAATCACTTTTTAACAAATTTTTCCCCCTAATAAATCGATTTGGATTGTATTCCGTATAAAAAAATGGTTATAGGAAACCATTTTCTTCTAAAGAAACGAGTTCCAGGTACCATATCTTAAAACTATCACCTGAAAGTAACCCTGTTTATCAAGGAAAAGCACTTATTAATATAGAAAAATGCAAGGTAACAGGAAACTGTATCTGTACATCCCTAACGATAAGGAATTTTCTAGGATGGAATCAACGAATGACCCTCTGCCATATTGTAAGAACAGCCAGACAAGTTTTAAGCATCCTTTTTATACTATTTTATCTTTTATATTACTATAATTTTTCCAAAAATAGGTTTAAAAAAGACTTACCCATAAAAAACAGGTTTTTATTATACTCCCTTTCTCATTTCCTATTGGAAACAGGTTTGGCGCTTAAACTAAGCGTTGGGCTCGAGTCGGGTGACGCTACGAAAGGAATAAAAAAATTCGAAAAATCCAAAATTATACTATAATTATTATTATTTTTAAACGAAAATTTGATAGATCTTCTTGATCGTCGCCACGAGTCTGCTTGCAAAGTTTCAGCTCGATTGGATCACGGGAAAAGGGTTAAAAATCGATCCAAAGTTTTTTCGACGGCAAGCAAGCAGACGCCACGAGTTAATATAAAGAGAGTAAAAAGACAGACTTGGCCAATAAAAAATCCAAAAAAATTATCATCCTCTCGTATCGTCCCCTTGGTTTCCAAAAGAATTATGAAAATATTTTTTCTTGAGCCTTCTAAACTTAAAAAAATACTACGTTACCATCACTAATATTGGATGGAATTTAAAGAGTTTTTTTAATTCTTCTGAAAATTTTAAATTTCGATATGACTCGTATTCAAAATGATCGATTCAATTTAATTTAACCGACAAACAATGTGTGCTAATGTAAATTTGTCATCGCTTCGGTTCGACTTATTCTGGATATGTTCAAATTTGTTGTGCGGATCTCTTTGGCCACTGAAATAAAAGAGTTGGACGTACAAAAAAATTCGACTCAACACAGCATTCGATCTTTACCCTGTAAGTGTTGAATTTCCCCTTTATTCGCCCAGCCGCTTAAAATTGACAGCGCGCCCGCCCGCGCCCCGTGCGTGCCGCAAACAAAAGCTCGATGAGTATGTAAGTTAGCGAAATGTGTTTTTTCACTCACTTTTCTCGAAAACATTGTATTATTTGGAGGACAAAAGGAGCGGAAATGAAAAGCTGTTCCTTTTTATAATGCACCATACATACAATAGCAGGCAGTAAAGGTTAGTGCCGGTGTACTCACACGCTTTCACTTTCCTTAGGAAAGTGGCGCACGGATGAAAAGATACTAAAAGGTTTTACGAATATTGTATATCTTAGTAGTATTTTCAGTGAAATTGTGTAAGATGAGATAGATTATGAACAGAGGTAAAAATGTTCATTTTTTTAATTTTCGTTTCAAATCCTTAAAAATTCAAAAATGTTGTATATTTCATAATTAAATGAAGTATAAATGCAATGGCAGGAATATCTCAGTGAGGTGTTTCTGAGATAATCACGGAAATTTCTCTGGAATCTATAAACCCTTTATAACCTATGGGAAGATATAGGGATATCTCATTGGAAATATATTTTTTTTAAATTTCCGCCCCAGTTTTCTGTTTGTATAAGTGTATAAATAAATATTTAACTTTTAAATTTACACATCGCTGTATTTGTTGTGTGACATTGTGTGGACGAAAAGTGGACTTTGCTGCTTTTTCTATTTACTTAATCGGATATTGCTATCTTACTATGATGTTTCAGTCTCAACTCTCACTATCACGGGTTGATTGGTCGAAGTAGATATTGCTGGTAATTTTGATTTGCTTTATGCTTTTGATTGTGATTTGCAAAAATGAGTTTGAAGGAATGAAGCTATATTTTCTATAAAATTTCAAAATCTGTACGTACAAAATTGGTAATTCTCGGTAACTGCATTAAAAATGTTTTTTGGATATTACTGCCCTTATTTTTATAGCCCTTATAAATTAACGAATATACTATCACTATCCTACCACATGATAATAATTAATAATTATTAATACCATATTATTCATATTTTAATATATTATAGTTCTGTCCCGTAAATATTTTATTTAGATTTTTTTTTTCCAAAATATAAGTCTGAGTAAAAGTCATGCTTGAATGTGCTCACTGCACGCGCCTGATATCTAGGTACGGGGTAATGGCCTGTTCTAGAGTCCCTATAATTCAGTACAGTATAATACAGTATAATAAACGACACAGCAGAAAAGTTCTTGCAATAGGAATCTATAAGAACGAGCAAATGAGAAAAAAAACAAAGCTGATAGCATGAAGCTCAGACAGATAGTATTTTCTCGTCGTGTTCTCAACGTGGCAGCCTATTCTTGCACACTTGCGCCTTTCCAGTGTGTTGTTCATACCAGCTTTTACCTCATTATTTTTTAAAACGTAGGCGACATTATAATACAAATTTATTAAATTGTGTTATAAAATATTATACAACCTCAACAAATGAAACACTGACGACAGAACGCTAAAATAATGTAGGGTGTTTAATCACCGACACCGGTGTAATTAGCGATAGGGTGGCAACTACAAATTACCCAATTCAAGGTTGGTTGGTGTTGTTTACACCTGCCTTTTTTACACGAAAAAAATCTAAATATTAATAGCATATTTTGTGAATTTTCAGATTCCTTTAACCGATTAAGACGATAAAAATTTACAAGTTTACGATGTTCGATTGCGTTTCTTAAAATTGAGAATATTCATATTTTTATTATCACAGCATAATTAATACGCACTATATATAATAAATATAGTGCGTATTGTGTTTTCTTGTCGGGCCAATTTAATTTTTGAATAAAAGAATTATGATTTCTTTTCTTTTACATATCATTTATTTTACTCTCGAATTTATCGAAAAGCATTTATCTCTCAGTTAAACGCTTTTCGAAAAATTCTTTTTTTTTTCACAAAAAATATATATTTACAGAAAAGTCATGATTCAATGCACTCACTGTACGCGCCTGATATAGCTATAAATTTGCACGCGCCTGATAGCTTTATATTTATTTATTGTCGGCATTAGATAGACCTTTTACAAAATATCAATAAAAATATCACATTTTACAAAATTGTAAAACAGAAGTTAGTTACAAGAATAACTCTATAGTTGTGCAATACTACTGCAATTAACATCTATTTATAATTTATTTTGGGTTACATAACAATGACCAATTGTACAATTACGAGCATTATTGCGATTTTCCGGGATAATTTATTCGATTTCTTAATGAATTTTGTCTCTCAGCTATTGAACTTTAGTTTGACGCGTTTGCCTTTACATCTTTTTCGGGATGCTGATTGTATTGGGTGGTGTCAGTAATGTAAAAACTAGGCATTTGGCTGTGGATAATCTACAATAACTCTTAACCTTATATGAGGTGACGTATCAGTTGAGGAAGCGTAATAAAGTGATTCTTAATGCTGTTTTTGTTTCTTTTTATTAAACTAAATTACAATTTACGTTGCGATATTTAAATACTTGAAATAATCACGAAAGAGTGGTTCACGGACTCGGAACGGGCAACGGAATGAATTTGCACCGAGCGAGCCGCCGTTGCCGGAGCCCACGCGCGCATTTCGTTCACTTGCTTGCCTGAGTCGCCAGGCGTTGACGTCCGGTACACATATTTTTACTTTTTAACAGCCCCCAAACAAAAAAAAATCAGAGGCGTTTACGCAGAAGAACGAGGCGGCCGAATTATATTACCAAATAATGACATTATGCGGCCGGGGAATGTATTCTGCAGAATTTGCGTAATTTCGCGAGCTGTGTGCGATACGGTATCGAACATGTTGATGAATATCGGGTAAAATAAGGTTTTATAACATCGCAAAATATCGCTTATTTCGGCGACATCTTGTGCACTACTGTTGTGGCTAAATCTTAAATACTAAATCTTAAATACTAAATACTAAATCTTGTGGCTAACTAAGGTTCCTGGTCTGTCACCTATACTTTTTTTACGGCAAAAATGTTTAGTAGCATATACGCAGTATGAGCTTGGTCGGATTTGTATTGTAAGCCGTTTTAAAAATTTTATTACAGATGTTTACCTTACTTTAGAGGTATACGAAATCAATAAAATCACTCAATCAATCAGACTTTTTCGTTTTGAGCATTCAAAATTCACAGTTCTTGGTTGTTTAACGATTTACTTGCCATAAATCTAAAAAACCAGAGTCCCTGATCCTACTAGGATAATGGAAAGAAGATGATGATGAAAGTTTGTAGGGGACGATCCATTTTCATAAAATGTTTTATTTATCCTTACACTTCGTTACAGCACTCCACGCATATGTTCCATAATAAGTGAACAGGTATACGAGTTAAATGAATGTTATACTCGTGTAAGAAATAATTTGAATTATTTGATTTAAAACATAACTCAGGAATAATATCGGTCTGCCAAATAAAAAACACCTTGTATTTTACTGAAAAATTTTCAGGCAAACACTTTTTTTGCGCCCAACTCGAGTCAAGGTTTTCACCCTCCACCCTTCAGCTTGAGGTTTCTAGGAGTAATCAATACTCCCTTGGAACATATACTTTTACATAGTAATATCAATTTCATATAAAAGACATAAATGTTTATCTCTCTGGCTACGAACATAATCAAGGATTACCCAAAAACTAATATAAATTGATCAAATAAAAATAGTTCAAAAAATAATCCGCTATGTTTAATACGAGGATTGCATGTTTGACGACTAGGGGCTATGTAATGTAGCCGGTTATATTTATTCATATGTCAATTTCGGCGATTTCATTGAAGATAAAATCCTGTCGGTACCTCCTTCCGGTGTAGGCCGGAAACCAAATGGAAATCCATTTTCAACATGTCTGCCTTGAACGGTATCGAACACGGTAGGAATATTGATATCCAACTATCAATAAAGGTGTCCAAGCTTTTCGATATATTTGACTTCTGTTGAGATTCTGATGTTACGTCAGTTTATATCCGAATTTCCTTAGTCCCTTCTTTACTTTCAAAGTTTTACACACATTCTCTAAGGCTAAGGCTACTTTTTTAAATTAAGGCTCCTTTTTCTAAGGCTACTTTTTTAAACTTGAATTATTTTTTTAAGAATGTCTATGTTTTTAAGAAGTCGTAAAACATTTTTTAATAATTTTTTGGGAACTTTATGCTTTTACAAAGTTGTAAAATATGTTTTTTATTTTATACTAAGAAATGATTTAAGACAAAAGATTTTACATCAAAAAATATTTGAAGCTTATTTGGAGTGTACCAGTACTCAAATTCTAAATATAATATAACATCAATTCATGACTTTTCTTTGGTTTTGCAAAAAGAAAACGTAAAATTTCCAACACTCGATTGTGACACCAGAATACATTTATCAAATAAATTAGACATCGGTAAAAAAACAAATTAATTAATCAATTAGAAAGACATACAGAAAAATCAAAATTCAAAAATTTGGTTTTAAATTTCACAGAACTTTGTTCTGAAAAAATTGCAACTTCACAACAAGAATGTGTTCTTGAATATAAGACATTGGTACCTTAATCAATTCAAGAAATTCCTTTACATAATATTAAATCACAGTATCCTTATATAGCAAACTACTGTTACTATGAATACATGACTCACTTAATACATGCATGATTGGTGTGAACACGCTTTTGCTCCCTTAAACAACAAACAAGCATGTCGAACAAAAGCAAAAGTCAATTATTATGCCACAAAAGTCTCACCAAAAGTCATTTCCACCACCTCGCGAAACGATATAGATTTTAGCCAAGATTCACCGTATAGAAAAGTCATAAACAGCTTTATTTATTGCAATACTCTATCTCCTGAATCGGCTGGCATTACTCGGTGTAGAATGCAACAGTCAGGCGCTCGACAGTCTTGGCGTAGTTTCAAGCACGCTTTGCCAAAAAGTAATAGCAGAAGCTTGTTGGTCTAGTGCTAAATCTCATCGAGTGACCCAGTAGTCGGTGATTTGAGTACCGTTTCAAGAGACCAGCAAGTTAGTTATATTTTCATGGAACAAGGGTTAATCTAATCAATAGTAAGAATATTGAAAGATTTAATAGAAAATTAAGTTCTTGGGTAGTTTATTAAAATTTTGCTTAAGCTGCCTGTTTTTCCGTTGACGTTACTTAAACGGTTGACCTCATACTCTTGACATTCATCACAGCCGGATCCACCATCGTCACCTGGGTCAATATCTAAATTATTTATTTACGTCCTACTCTTTTTCCGTGCTACTTTATTTCCTTTGCGAGGTAAATTTAATCAAGAAAGAATCGAAAAACATTTTTTTTTTTTTTTTTTTTTTTAATTAAATAGAGATGCGAACACGGAATACGTGTCACAAATGTAATTCTTACTATTTTCGAAAACTAACCGCTAACGCTTGTGGCTATGGAAAAAATAGGGACTACCCCTCACCCCCCCGTCACTTGCTATTCTGGGCTGAGATTCGAACCCGCGACTTTTGGATCAGGAGGCGAGTGTCCTAACCACAAGACCAACAAGCTACTCATCGGCTACCACCCTGGCACTTTTCAATCCTGTTCGACCCAAACAAAACGATTAGAAGCACTAACACGTCTTATCGGCTCGTAATCGAGGATGAATATTTTTACTCACGAAGATAGTCTTATAACCAAAAGCTTATAAAAAAATTATTTCAGTTTAAGCCCGCACATTTGACTCTGCGACCTTGAACTCGAGATATTTCGTGTTTAGATCGCGTTCTACCGCAACGAGAATGAGACGTCTACCAAACCCAATATCGTATAAACATCCGACATGTGTCAAATTTTACGTATTTATTGCAAGAATGAAACCGTTTGATGGAAAGAGACAGCATTATTATTGTCGGCTCAAAAAACTAATTATCAAACTTATTATAAGCTGTCATCTATCATAGAAAACTACACATATTGTTTACCGTCAAATCTTTGTTATTGATATTATTAATTTGTCATCTGAAAAAATCTTACTGTCTAAATAATATTTAATCATTTTTTTCTGCATATCTTTCTAATTTTTTCATCTTATATGTTTTAAATATTTCAATTTCATTTTAAAATCTCTCTTCTTTGTGTTACAAAGTAAATAAAAATAGATGGATTAACATGTACGGTAGAAAATTGGACTTGAATGTGAATGATGAATAATTGGTATTTCGATTCTCCTGGCAAGAGAAAATTCCAGGTTCATTATTGTTTTTGTATTTCTTCAATATGTTCTAAGACCATGTTCTAAAATGATAACAAAAAATATCTTTATATTTAATAAATGTATATACTTAAGGAACCTACACTAGAGATAATTAAAAGGTAACAAGATTCACTTATCAGTCACGGAACAGCGCCAATGTTCCACACATCCATTAGTCTCACGGTAGTCAAAAGCGAGATCATATTTTCATCTCCATTGTCTCCGCATCTTGAGTCGCCCACGCGCTGTTTCCGCGCGTCATCGCTCGTAATAACACTTCTTTACGTAATAAATAATGCCAAGGGTAGCGCCCTCACCATTGAGAAGCAAACGCAAATCAGTGGGGAAAACGTAGCAAATTGGCTTCCCGGATTATTAGGTCCATCGAATAGCTCAATTTTGTACGATAAAAATATCATTTATTTTGAAGTGATGTGTTACTTATTACTGTTAATAAGTCAAATATAATATTAGGTCCTTACATATGAAATTGGCGTTTAGTATGGGAGGAACATTTTTAAGCCGATTTTTTTTAATTATAATATATTTATTTAATCAAAGTATGTACCATTGCTATCTATGCACTTTTGCCATCTCATAGGTAGTTCATCGATCCCTTTACTAAAAAAACCATTCGGACGGGAATCAATAAAATCTTTGAAGGAGGTTTGGACTGCCCCATCGGAGTTGAATTTTTTCCTTTTGCAAGAAGTTATCCAAATTTCGAAAAAAATGGTAATCTGTTGGGGCAAGGTCCGGAGAGTACGGTGGATGTCTTAGACATTCCAATTGAAGCTCTTCTAATTTGGTAGCCACTGTAGTAAGATTGTAATATTTGGTTTATTGTGAAAGCAGTGAGGATGTTGATGTATAATCGTGAATAACCAATCCAATAAATCGACGCGACATCATTAGCAATGGCGATGCGTAATAATGACGCGCAAATTAAAATGAAATGGATCGTATTATCAGTAAAACGACAGATCGCGTGCGCGTGTATGGACAATGTCTATTTTAGGTTTGAACAGACATAAATTGCCTCAAGCTGTATTAAGGTCCATCATAATAAATAGAAATGTAAATACATTGTTTTCGTATTTATATAAATATGTAGCTCAATTTTTTTTACGTATTTATGTTCTGAGAACATATTAAAGGAATCAAAAAATGATAATATTAATTTTCAAGCATATTCATATCTTATGTATGTCAAATAATTCGTAAAAATATCATAATATACATAGTAAAGATAAGGGAAGAATATTGGTTAATACACCACTTTTTAAGTGTTTTTATTTTTGTTGATAATGATACCACAAATTTATAGGTATCATTTTACCAGCTGCGAAATCTTTGTAGGTAGGTATATTAGTTCACGAGAAAGACTAAAAATATCTCTATTTGGTATTGTCCATTCAAATACACGAAAGATTTCAGATTTGGAACATATTATAGAACTTTCAAAAATTTAATAATGTGTTAATGTTCCCTCGATGAAATTGGTTAACGTCTGTCCCTGTCTATCTGTATGACCACACAAATCTGGAGATCCAATGGACGGATTTATTTGCAATTTTTAGTGTCATATGCTATATTTCTCCAGAAAAAAAATAGTGTATTAAAAATAGCCCTACAACATATAGGAGCTGAGCATTACGTATAATTGAGTCAAGTCAGGAAAAAATTTGCTGCTAAGGCGCTCTCATGGAAAACACTGCCTAATCCGTTATAGATATAAAAAAATCGTATAGGAAAGAATTGTGTAAAATTGTATCTCCTATTTTCTACAAATAATACGTAATCTCGTAAACTAGTTATAAAGAGTATATTTTTCAACATAAAGATAATAATTTAACGGTAAACAAGCTCATTTAAAATTAAGCAATCTGAAAGTATCTGAATATCAAGTGTATCTCCTATTTTCTATAAATAATGCGTGATCTTGCAAACTAGTTATAAAAGTATATTTTTCAACATAAATATAATAATTTACAGGTAAACAAGCTCATTTAAAATTAAGCAATCTGAAAGTATCTGAATATCAAGTGTATCTCCTATTTTCTATAAATAATGCGTGATCTCGCAAACTAGTTATAAAAGTATATTTTTCAACATAAATATAATAATTTAACGGTAAACAAGCTCATTTAAAATTAAGCAATCTGAAAGTATCTGAATATCAAGTGTATCTCCTATTTTCTATAAATAATGCGTAATCTCGCAAACTAGTTATAAAAGTATATTTTTCAACATAAATATAATAATTTAACGGTAAACAAGCTCATTTAAAATTAAGCAATCTGAAAGTATCTGAATATCAAGTGTATCTCCTATTTTCTATAAATAATGCGTGATCTCGCAAACTAGTTATAAAAGTATATTTTTCAACATAAATATAATAATTTAACGGTAGACAAGCTCATTTAAAATTAAGCAATCTGAAAGTATCTGAATATCAAGTGTATCTCCTATTTTCTATAAATAATGCGTAATCTCGCAAACTAGTTATAAAAGTATATTTTTCAACATAAATATAATAATTTAACGGTAGACAAGTTCATTTAAAATTAAGCAATCTGAAAGTATCTGAATATCAAGTGTATCTCCTATTTTCTATAAATAATGCGTAATCTCGCAAACTAGTTATAAAAGTATATTTTTCAACATAAATATAATAATTTACAGGTAAACAAGCTCATTTAAAATAAATCAATCTGAAATCGCAGCGAACTGAGCGCTGTATTCGACCGCTTTGTTACTTTATTCGATAAAACACCCATTGGACCTGTATAAATTTTCGGTATGGCGACGGATATCTCACAATCGGATGCCCTTCCTCATTTTTCCTTTGTTAGCCTTGTTTTTGCAGCGGCGTTTCGCTTTCTTGATTGTCTATTTGTACTTTTATTATAATCTGTCAGACGGCAGGAGGAAATTCGTCTTTCTGGAGGCGTCGCGCGAGGCGGAACCCGCCGAAGGTATAACGAAAAGGGTATACCCAGAATATTAGAATATTTTTTATTACGCCAGTCACGAAAGTTAACGAGGTCGTTTCTGGGGCTGTAAAAGATTTAATTTCTTTTGAAACCTGTAAAGGTATTTCGAAAACAGCCTAATAAACTTATTGACGTAAAATATTTCTTTCTGAAATTTTGATTAATGTGCATATATTTTACAGAACTTTGGATTTATTTTGATAAGAGCTAGTTTTTTTCTAAATTAATGGAAAACTGTAAACAGTTCTTTTTAAATAAATATTGTTAATCATTATTAATTTCGACATAAAAAATCAGAAAGAGTAGCATTAACAAAGAGAAGTAATACAGATATATATTACAAAAATAGATTTATAAATAAACTAGCCGTAAGCCCGTGAAAAATCACGGGACATAATAATAAAAAATAATAACGACACTTGCGTGTAACCTGATTGCGTATCGCATTCTTACTATCTGAAGTTGTAATTTCAGCGAGTAACGGACATTATGGACTGACAAACATTTGAATTTAGGATAAAATAAAATAAAGTCAAAATTAGTGAACGTCACATCGATAAAGATGAATATGTATAGTATGTACATGTATACCCAACTTAAATTCATTCATATTTATTGTTTCTTCTTGACGAGTACTTAGTAATACAAAAAAGTAGCTTGCTGGTGTAGTGGTTATGACTCTCGCCTAGTGGTCCAGTGGTCGGTGGTTTGGCCATTTCAGGACAACGGCAAGTTAGTCGTATTAGTAATTTTCGTAGCACAAGCGATTAGCTTACTTTGTAATAGTATATTTAATATTACGGTTGGCAACCATGTTAATTCCGATTTATCCTGGCAAAATAAGATTACCACCATGAAACCACTTTCTATCTACTATCTGAGTCTTACTATTTTCCCCTGCACGATGAGTTGAAAGAGATTTCATTTAGTATTGCGAAGAATATACCATTTCAATTATTGGTGGATTCGGCATTTACATTGTAGAGATTATTCATGATCATTAAACAAACTCACATAGAGAGAAAAGTAGGTATCATTTCAACATTTATACTCTCTCCCATAACCTTTCCATCTTTCCCTATTGTTTGGGCAAGGAAGAGGCCTACATCCAACAGTGGAGAAACGAAGGCTGGAGAAGAAGAATAAGGAGGTCATTTCACCATTGTTTATTGCATTTTATAGAGAAGAGAGAATATTATATCAAGCTCTCAGAGTTATAAGGAGTCATGCGATAGCTAAGTTATTTGTATTAAATCTTTTATCTGATTCAAAATAAAAATAAATTATGCAAAAATGTTTCATATTTAAATTTTACAAGATTAGTTCTACGTATGTCCAATCTCATGTCATAAGTTATAATCATAATAATAATATAATAATGATAATAAATTTAATCTATATGATCTTAATTCGACGTAATCAGTGACGAAAACTCTATAAAATTCTCAAATATATTTTCTTTATCTTGTTGTGAATTGAAAACACAGATGAGAACAAACGTTAAGAGATAATCAATATTATAAACAAACTAGCTGTTCGTACCCGGCGTTGCACGGGTTAAGGATTTGCATCTAAAATATATCAAGGAGAGGAGAATAGGTAAAAGAGAGGGTGGAAATGTCGCCTTTATTACCCGCCGGATCCTAAAGAATAATTTTACAAATTTTGAGTCCGATCGGTCGAGCGGTACAGATTTGAATTGAAAATATATCTGGGGGAGGGAAAGGAGTAAAATAATAGGGGGGAAATGTCACCTATGTTACCCGCCGAGTCCTTTAAGGAGGGGATAAGGTTAAGTCGTACAAAAAAAGGCATCTTTTTGTGAATTTTTTGTGACGACACAGTTAAAACCTCTTTATTAAAACCAATGGTACATTAAAGTGTGACATTTGAAAAATATTGTGTAAAATTTTCAAGACGAAATATTAAAAAACACGGCAATGGCAGCAATTATTCGGACGTGTCTCGGAAAAAATGAGAATTTCGGTGTCCATCATAACTTGGTGCTAGATCATCTGAAATCAAAAAATCAAAGTTCATTCGTTAGATAATAGGTTTTCCCAGGTAACGCTGGGAGGGTTTTTTGAAATTTCAATTTTTTAATTTTTTTTGAACACTTTGAAGGGAAAAACGCGATTTTTTGCGAAAAATATCGACTAATTTGTTATTAAAAAATAAAAATTAATAACAAATTTGAAAAAATGTCTCCAGTGTTACCTTGTAAATTATGTACAAAAATAGTGTTCAAAATTTCAAAAGGATCGGTGCAGTAGTTTTGAAGTTATGATGGACACCGACTTTGAAAACGTGAGATGTGGGGAATACGCTTTAAAGTTTTGCACACTGTAAAATTCAAAATAAAACTTATTTTATACTTACACATAATCGTCGATGCCATGTTCACACAGCAAAGAGCTTTCATCATCAGCATCTTTTTGTCCTTGTCTACGCAAAACTCTTCCAATACAATAGCACTTCCGGTACTCCTCAGGTGAGCGCGTCTCTTAGCTGCCCGAGCAGGTATAGAAAATCAGTCTGAGTATCGCTCAAATGTTTATAATTTCGTCAATTTTGCTCCGATTGACTTGAAATTTTGACACAATATTCTTGCGATGTTATACATTCATTTAAAAAATTAAAAATAAAATGCAAAAAAAAAAAGTTAAAAACCTTACCCCCCCCCTTAAGAATAAGTTTCCAAATTTTGAGTCCAATCGGTCAAACGATATAGATTTGCATCGAAAATATATCGTAGGAGAGGAAAGGTTATAATAATAGGGGAGAAATGTCGCATGTATTACCCGCCGAGTCTTTAAGAATAAGTTTCCAAATTTTGAGTCCGATCGGTCAAACGGTATAGATTTGTATCGAAAATATATCAGAGGAGGGAAAGGGTTAAAATAATAGGGGGAAAATGTCGCTTTTGTTACCCGTCGGGTCCTGAAGCATAAGTATGCAAAGTTTGTATCGAATCGGATTAACGGTATAGATTTATACAGAAAGCAGACAGACAGACATTGAGTTTTATAGGTATAGATTAAGGTTACAATTGTTACTTGTAATCAAGGGTTACAAGCAACAATCATGATAGATTAATTGATGAATTAGTGAATTTGATAATTGATTCATTTGTTGTTATCGTGTATTATGAAATGTGCAAAAATGGGAAACGGGTAAAATTATTATTATTAATTTAAAATAGATTTGCGGACCCAGGATACTTGTCGCATCACTACTCTTACTATTCTCAAACTAAGCCGAAAGCTTGTGTTATGAAAATAGAACTAACTTGCTGGTGTCCTGGAATGGGGCTTGAATCACCAACCGCTAGGTGAGTGTCATGATTAAGAGATTCCGATTATAAAATAGGTATTGATTACATCGATCGACATATATCGATAATAAGATTTCATCCACACAGACAAACAGGTGAAACTAATATAAGCGCGGTAAAAATAGAAGACTGTGCAAAGATTCCATAAAATCAATAAAATTAAAATTCAAACGCATTAGTGTTGTGCAATATCAGACACTGTATTTCGTAATTTGTTAATTAGGACACGACCTTATTTGACTCGAATATACGATGTAACATCCTTGAATACTAGTGCCAAAATTGGGAATATTATAATGCCGCAGCTTCTATTCCCTGCCACTATGCGGTGTACCCCATTAAGCTAATCGCAGGCTATAATCACTGATTGATTGAGACGGTATATTTTTCCGTAGAAAACAGCGAATTCTCGAGGCCCTCAGTCAATAATCTATCTCCATTAGAAAAAAGAAATGGTACAATCTCGAAAGCCGCATAATTTGTGAATGTATTCACATTGGTTGAAAGTAATTTATGAATACAGTAAAAATAGAATAGCTTCAGAAGAAAGCACAATTTAAAGCACTATTTTTACTTACAAATTTGTAATTTTCTCAAGGAGAAAACTTTTATCTAACAGAATGGGAATTTTATATTGCCAGTAGAACACTCTCTAGGCTACTTTTTCAAGCGTTAATAAAATGCGTTATATTTACGTTTTATTAAATATTAATATCATTGGATCAGGGTATGTACCTTCTTGTTCCCTTTCTATTTTTTAATTCTCCAAACAGATTTTTTTTAAATTGAAATATAAAACCGGAATTCGGCGAAAATCCGGACTCATGAGGGATGGGAGTAAATTGACAGGACAAATTGATGGCAGATAGACGGGGTAAATAGGAATGACTCTAAATGGACTGTATAATAAAGGAAAAAGGAAGCTTGACTCACCTGCTACAGTAAATTCTTCTTCCTTCCAGTAAATCAGAAACAAGGTTTGTACCCCAAGTTAATGTGAGCAAAGATACCGATTAAACATATTCTTTGTTTAAAAAATGCAACTTTTATTTTTAAAACTAACTCATTTCATGCTTCTTTCACAAAAAGGCTATCAAAACTTGTTTTGCCAAAAATTGAACTAGCAGAAACGACTTTGGTCCAAATGATTTGAAATACTAATATGTGTTGTACCATTGTGATATTATAAGAACAGTAAATAATTAAAAAAATTTTACGTTTATTTCTTGGAATATTTTAAAGGGCTGCCGATAACCATTCAAATAAATTGTTTTAGTTTTTAAAAAAAATGGAGGAGCGTGTATTCATGTAGGCGCGGTAGAATTTATACTTCTCTGGCGTTAGCAGTGATATTTACATGTTGGTTAAAAATTTATATTAATATAATAATACGGT